>FJUW01000071.1:0-178972 GCA_900074885.1 Rhynchosporium graminicola
ATATTACTAGCTTCCTTAGAAAAGACGTATACCTACTAGCTATACTCGTAAGGGATCTATAGTTCTGAATCTAATTCGCTTAAGCTAATAGTAAATTGCTAAGCGGTTTTGCGATATTCCGTAAGGTCGATAGTTAAAGATACGATAGTAGTATTATGTTACTAAATTACGATTCGGTCGTTAAGAAGCTTATCTATCTCGTGAAGGGTAGTAAAGAAGATCTTATCGTTAGAAGACTTCTAGCGTTTATATAAGAGATAGAAGGCTAGGCTGCTAATCGTATAAATCTCTAGCGCAGGAGGCTCTGGAAGAGGTCTAAGCATACGAGGTGATCTTTATCGCTTCCGAAATATTATAGTAGCTGTTTTTATACTTTAAGTAGCTTCTATTAAGTCGCGAGATAGTATTCCGAGTAACTATTAGTTTATAGTGTGAATTACACAGGCGTAGTCTTATACGTAGGTCTTTAACGTAGAGACTTCTAATTAGAGTTAAAGTAGAGATTCACGCGGGATATAAGCGATAACGTCGCTGAATCGTACGCACTTCGGCCGTGTATTAGTAGCTTCTCTAGAGTATAAAGACTTCTCTTTATTACTCTATTCTTATTCTTTAGATAATAAACACTTAGGCTCGTTATATCTATAATAAGTAGTATAAACGCCGGAGAAATAGTCCTAACTGATCGGCAGTAGTAATAGAGGGTTAGTTACCTGTAGAACACTCTCTAGAGGAGAGTTTTAGATATTTTTATAGCTATAAGTCTCCCTAGAAGTGCGCTTCCGAGCTAGTAATAGTTATTTAATAGTAGAGATAGAGTTAATAATAGCTCGAATATTAATAAGAGAGTTAGCTGCGCTTAACTATTCCTAATAAGCTTCCAAGAACTAATTAAGGCGTTCGTTTCGTTCGTTAGCGTCGTATTAGTAGCGCTAGTAAGTATAGTATTTAAATAAGTCCTTAATCTCGATCGGAGAGCTATAAACATTACTAGGAGGAGTATATAGTAGCCAAATAATCTGTCGTTTAGAGGCATCTAAGAGTACTTAATATTCCGAAAGCTAGGTCCTTCCGAGTATAATACTATAGTTTCCGAGAGTAGTAATAAGAAAGGGGGTAAATACCTGAACGCGACGATCTACTGTTAAATTAAGTATCGTATAGTAACTGATAGTACTACTATTGATACTATTAAAGCCTTTAATAGGAATTGCGTTTAGTAGAGGGTGAATTAAAGGTTTTAAGAAGAAGGAAAGGGATTTAAGAAAAGAACGATTAATAAAATAGTATCTATTAGCTCCAGAATCGAGAAGTGCGAGTAGCTTATATAAGAGTCTATTCTTAGTAAGAGTAGCACGTGTAGTGAACAATTAACTACTAAGAAGCTTCGTAAGGTTAAGATATCGTATATCTCGTATATTACTTAGGAAAGAGTCTTTCCCTAGGCGTAGTCTTTTACTAGCGGTTTAATATACTCCTGGGTATCGTCGTACGTTTCTTCGTCGTTATTATCTTCTAGCTCGCTATTAATATCGTTGTTAGCGTTAATTATATTAATTCGATACGGAGTGTTAGGTTAAGCTGACGATAAGCGTAGGTATGAGGTAAGCGTAAAGTAATAAGGAGCATTCGCTGGCGATTATGCACGAGGCGTATCGTTTCGTGCAGAGTATAGTGCTTATTTACTAGTCGCACTAGTATTCTCGGGCGTAAGAAGACTAATTTACGAATAAGAAGAGGAGTTAGTACTACGGCGCTAGAAGGAGGTATTTATAAGGCGTTCCCGAGTCGCGCTAGCCTTAGCTGAAGACTCGGAATAGTAGGTCTTTTCAATGAATTAACCTTAGTCTTCAGCTTATATAGCCTTAACGTATTCTTCTAGTATCCTTAACGTTCAGTACTATTAGAAGAGCTATTTCCGTAGCTATGCAGGTAGCTTCTCTTATAAGTCTATTTTCAGAGTCGATTAATCGTTTACTCTAGCTTTACGAGCTAGCGTACGAAACTCGTAGTAGAATATCCAGAAAGTCTACTTATAATCTATCTTTAGCGCGGAGTAGCTAGCTCTTATAGTTTATTAGTCGTATGGATTAGATAAGAAGGAGACGAGTTAAGTGATTATATCGAGTGAATCGATTATACTGCTTTCTTCGTTATATTCTGGTTCTAAGAATAAGAGTTCTAGGTAAGTTCTGGCTATTCCTTTCGTTTAGTTAAGTAACTAATCTTTACGGTGATCTTCGTCGATAAAGTAGCTGGAGTAGCGCCGGAGGGCGTTACGTATCTGCACTTCCTAGAGTTTTAGAGAGTAGTCGATTCTATCAGAGAGCTTATTTAGAAGGTTCGGTATCTTCTCTATACGCGTAGCATATAATATTAATAATATTCCTCCGGTAGATTATTCTCGACGACGATTATTAGGCGTAGGAGTAGCGTTATCTTCTTTAATTAATAGTAGTAGTATTATACGCGATTAAACGTTATTAAATAATATAGACTTAGTAAAGCGCTAAGCAGTTAACTAGTATAGTTCTAGGAACTCGTCCTATAACTAGCGTAGTTCTGCAGATAGGTCGGCGTTTAATTATCTCTCCTCCGCGAGCTTCCTTTTTGCCTCTTATAACTAGTGAGCGCGGTCTTCCTATAAGTTACCTATAGTTACTATTAATATAGGGGTATTATTAAGGAGGTTTAGCGACTTAGTAAGTTCGTTAATTATAGTAGGAGTTAGGGAGCTTAACTCGGACGAGGCATTATCGCAAGTACTCTCTACTATAGAGAGAGGTGGGTTATAGCGAGTATTACGAGTCGCCGAAGAATAGAAGGTAGAGGGAGTCGGAGAACCGGTAGTCGATTTATCAGACTTAGGTTACTTCGGTTTAGGTACTATTCTTTAAGTTTATACTTAGTATAGGCCTTCTCTATATAGCGTAATCTCCTGCGTTTAGTAGCTCTAGGTATAGAGGTATAATATAAGTAGATATTTACTATCTTCCTAGACGTAAGTAAAAGAGTTATAGATAATATAACGCTTACTCTAGAAAGGTCTTAAAACTACCTGAGTAATAAGACCTTATATTACTATGAATATGAAGTAGTAAGAATCACTTGAGAATCTATAACTAAGGAGTGAAGAAGTAGAGAGAGAAAGGAAGTATATATATGAAAAGGGGCCCCTAAACTCTACTCGTGTAATCTCGCTTAGCAGTAAGTGTTTCTACTAATAGGGAGAAACCTCCAAACCTGACCAGTCGTCACAGTTTATACCTTAGAATCTGTTCCTTTCTTAACTATATATAAGTGACTATTCTAATCTGATAGCTCTCTATTAGCTAGGAGAGTGCTTTCAAATATATTATACTTAATTCCCTCCTTAATCATCTTATTCGGCTAGGCTAGCTTAGCTAAGGTATATCTTCTAGACGTGTTCTCCTAGATTAGCTTAGAATACTCTAGTATTCTAGCTCTATAATAATAGAGATCCGTGAAGGGTATATCTTTTAGTCCTATAGAGTTAATATAGCGATATATATATAGAAGCTTATAAACTTACTTGATTTATTCTAAGAGTATAGCGTTACTAAATATTAGGTTACTCTTAGCTACCCAAGTATTCAGAATATCTTTAATTACTTCTTCTATAGGTAACCTGACTATCCTTCTCTATATAGGAAAGGCTATAATATATAGTATCCTTTTACTAGTTTCTGTAGTAATATTCTAGGTTTTAGCGTAGTTACTATATATTCTAAGCTAGCTAATAGATATAGGTCGATATTGGAATTTCGAGGAGAGCTTAATAGCTAGATAGCAGGACTAAAGGTAGTTACTGCGGATTCTCGAGGGTTTTAGCTGCTCTATATTATTCGAGGATAGAAGAAGCTATAATAGTGACCTGGACTAGGTAGTAGCCCTCCTAGTCTCTAGTATATATATAGAGGTAATATCAGCTTAAGTAAATAAAGCTAGGAATAAGCCTACTGATATAGAGGAGTACTGATTTATAATAGGCCTCCTTTCTACGGAGGGTATTAGGTCTTTGAAATTTGAAGCTTTAGGAGGCTCTTCTGATATATAGGAAACTTCTGAGATATCTGCTAAATATCTAAGGTTTCGGGTAGGTATAATCCTAGAGACCTTTAGATAGCGATAGCGGGCTAGTAATAAGTTTAATATTATCTTAGGATAGCTTAGTAAATCTAGTTTTTTGAAGAGTTAGAATTACTAGAAGAAGAAGTATTATTAGTCTCTGAATCAGAAGAAGAATCAGAGGCGAACTTGTTATTAGTAGTAGAGATATCCGAGCTCTTTATAAATTTGATAATTGAATCTGATACGTCTTTATTAGATTTCACCTTTAGATATAGAATCAGGTTTAAGAGTATAGATTCCATGAAGAGAGGGCTTTAAATAGTAGTAGTTATTTCTTTATTTCGATTACTACTAAGGGTAAGAAGACCTTTATAAATATCGATCTTCGTATTAATAGAATATAACTATAGGAGCCTAAGAAGTAAGCTTAGCTCTTTATCGTTTAGACTCTTAGTATCTCTTATAAACGTATAGACTTTTCGCTTTATATCCTTTACTCTAAAGTTAAATACGATAAACTTAGTAAGTTAATATTATATACTATTAGCTATACTATAGCTGACCCTAGCGTGTCTATAAGAGGCTAGTAGAATAGTCTTTAACCTTAGATATTACTATAACGCGGGAGACATAATAACTAGATTAGAGCCTTAATCTATAGAATATATACTAACCTTTAATTCCACGATTATAGCCTTGCACTTTTCTACTACTTTTATCTTCTTAGGAACTTTCTAAGCCTTATTAGCTAGATAAACTCGTGGCGTAACTTAGGTAAGCTTTAAATTCCTAGTAATAGCCGCTGATAAAGCTTATATAGATCTAGGTCTAAGTATACTATTCTTAGTCGAAGACTTCAGGTTTACCTTCTTTTAATTACGACGCGTGGATAGCTTACGAAATTACTTAGATATCTCTAGGGATATCTGAAATAATTCTAGAAGATTTATCGTAATATTAATACTAATAGCTAGGTCCTTGAAATTAACTAGTCCTAATCCTTCACGCTTAACTATCTCTCTTAATTATCTCCCTTTCTTCCTATCTTCTTTTATCGTAGACCTTAGTCTAGATCCTTAAGTAACTACTTCTAGTTCCTTAGCTATATCCTGCTCCTTAGGAATATTAATCCTTATACGCTTCTTATTCCGGGTCCTATATACTACTCTAGTATAAATACCTTTATCTTCCTCCTCTCTTTCTGCTTTATTTCCTGATATCTCTATAGACTCTGCTTAGTACTATAAGTTATCTAGAAGTATAATTATAGCTTTCGCTTTTCCCGCCTTATTACTTAACTAAGTAGATCTAGCTTAGATAAATTAATTAAATAAGGTTATTTCTACTAAGCTTAGTATACTAGCTCTATCTAAGCTAGAAGATAATATTATAGATATTATCGATAATAATTTAGAGGTACTAAAAGGAACCCTATTATCTATAGCTCTAGGTCCTTCGATATTGTAAAAGTCTCCCTATAGCTAAGTATATAATACCTAGGTAGTAGTTTCTGGGAATATAATTTGTTTCAGGTGCGTATACTCCTAAAAGGGTAATATAATATTTAGATAAGCTGACTTAAGGTAGCTATAATATCTATAGCTGATGCAGAGGATACTATCCCTCTTAGAGTTATATGCTAGGGTCCTATTAATATATAAGTTCAGGCTCTCTCGCGCCGGTTGTAAAGGAGAAATATTAGTAGAAGTATTAATATTAGTTTATTTTCCGTTTCTGGGATATAACTACTATCTATTACTTATATTAAAGTTATTTCGATAGTAAGGTAGCTAGTATTACTAAGGTTAGTACCTAGTTCTATTCCTAGCTGCTTACGTTATTTAAGCATTTAAGGTTAGAGGAGCGGTAAGCTGCAGAACCGGCTATAATTAGAGTAGATAAGTAGGTAGGGCACTCGAAGAATTCTGCTTAGATTAATAGGAGCTCGAAGGATTCTGAGGTAGGCTCGAAGAACTATTTTACTGACTCGAAACACTAGTATTAGTCTGCACTCTATAGGTAAGCGTGTTCTAGGCATAGGCGGCTAATATAATATATGCAGGTATTCCTATAGCTTGCGCTATATACTCTTCTAGTCTATTAAAGTACTTTCTCTTCTCTACTTCTTCTTTTACTTTCTCTTGCGCCTTAATTAACTATTACGATAGATAAAGCACCTTATACGTTCTCTATAAGTATAGAACGCGTAGAATATTATTATTTAAAGTATAAACTCTTAGCTTATTATTTTTAATTCTACGGATAAAAGCCTAGGTAAGAGAGGTAAGAATATACTTATTAGAGGTCTTCTTAGGTAGTAAAGGTTCTCTTAGACCCTTCTTAATATCAGTAACTCCTATACGTTTAAGAAGGGTAGCAGTATAGTAGTAGTAAGAGGTGAGATTTTCATATTCTCCCTGAATAAGACTTAATACCTTAGCTATAATATCTACTTCCTCTAAGGGCAGTTTATCGTCTGGATACTAAGTCTTAAGCTACTCGATAACTTCTTACTTCTCTTCTTCGCTTATATATATTTTATTTTATATAATTTCTTTTATTCTAGTATCTAATCAGAAACGCCTTAAAGTATCTCTACTAAGTAATATAGTGATCGCTCTAAAGTAAGTTAGGGCTAGTAGTATTAGACCTTCTACTTTAAATTTATAGTCTAGATAGTCTAGCTATTATACTACTAGCATATCTCTATTACCGCAGAAGTCCTTAGCTCTCTTAAATCGGAATATCTTTACTCTAGATATTCCAGATATATTAACTTTCTTACTCTTCTTAATCGTCTCTCGAGTAGCTTTAATATCTATCCTAGAGTTCAATTTCTGCTGAATTCTTTCTTTCAGCTGCTTTATTGTTCCTCTAAGTGTAACGACATAAGACTTAAGGCGGTATATAAGTAAGAATAAACAAGTAGGGAGGCTAAGAGCGATCTTATATAGTCTAGTATAAAGGAAATAAAAAGATAAGGAAGGAAGAAGAAGAGAGATAGAGTATAAAGAAACTTATATATATAAACAAGTACTAGTCCGATAATATACAAAGTCAGATACTAGTTCTACAAGGATACATATGAACTTAGGCCCTATTATCTATCCTTCTTCTTATATAATATTCAGGTAAGCTATTATTATATTACCCCCCCCCTAAGAAGAGCTTAACCCTAAGCTCGGAAGGTTATAGTTTATACTAGAATTAGTCTTTATTATAAATATTTTCGTCGATATTCGCGTAATAAGCGCTAGCCGCTCTTTAGTAGTAGTAAATTCTTTATTAGGTTCTGACTAGTTACGTCGCTGTAATAGTACTGTATTACTTGTAGCTTCTAAATCGGGCGGTGAGTAGTATTTACTTTATCTATTTATAGTAGGAGTCGAGTTTAAGTAGGGCATAAGGTGTATAAAAGAAGGGGTTTATTAATATTAGAGCCTTTCCTTTTTAACTGCGATAACTACTTCAACTTATAAGTTTATTCTCCCTAGACTATGATATAGCTTCTAGAGTAGGTATTATTACTAACTACTATAGTAGTCTGCTATAATCTTATATATTAATCGACCTAATTAACTCTTCTCTTAATATAAGTAAGTTTCCTATTTTAGTTTTAGAGATAGTCCTTAAGTGTAATATAGGGGTTTCATAGATCTATAATACTAACTCCTATAGTGCTTTTACTAGTTCTTACTAGTACTCTTTCGGCGGCGTATTATATATATTACCTGCGGTATATTCACGCCTTCCTTAAGATAAAGTATAATAATACTCCTATTTTAGAACTCTTATACTTATTTAATAAGCTTAACTCTAAGCTTTATAAGTATTATTCGGCGTTAAAGAGCAGTTAAAAGCCTATAGGTTACTTAAACCTAAACGTAAGTATATATATCAACGCGTTATAATTACCTAATTACGTTAATACGGAGTACGCTGTTTTATCCGGGTTACTTCCTAGTAGCGAAGCTAAGGACGCGGAGCTGAATCGGGGCGGTATCGTAGCTACTTATAAGGCGATTAATCAGATCTATTATCTTGCGAAATCTACTACTCCTACTATTACGTTAGAGATTACTACTATATAATTAGTAGAGACTTAAGCTTTAAGGCGTTCTATAGAGAAAGTATTTAAGAAGTTAGAGTTTATTAAGATAGTAAGTTAAGATCTTAAATCCTTAGATACTAGTATAATACTAACATGATATAAGATCTAGATCTTTTAATAATAGATTCGGCGAAGTCTAGGTTAATAGTATAAATAGTATTAAAGTAGATAAAGGAGTTAAATAGTATTATATAGGAATTTATAAAGAAAGCTATATTTAAGGCTATAATATCTAATACTAGGGGAAAGAGGAATTTGCCTTCTAGTTCAGAGATAGTATCGGATCTAGATACTCCTAGACCTTCTCTAAAGAAGAAACCTCATAGGATTAGCTATTATACTTAGTCTACTACTAAAGCTACGTTAGTAGATTTAAGTAAGGAGTTAAATATAGTAGTTCCGGTTCCAGATATTCCAGAATTACTAGGAGCTCCGGAGAACTTAGGGGAGAAAGCTAATGAAATAGAGATAGTTAAAGAAGCAGAGTTTTAGATATAGCGTTATTACGGAGTATAATCAGGGGATTATCCTTAGTAATAAATTCTAATACTAGTAACTATAATAGCTTATTATCCTCTAAGTAACTATAGTTATCTATTCCGTCTTCCTAGGCCTTAATCTACTAATCTAGTTTATATAGAGGTCCAGGTTTACTTAGGTTAGTAGCGTAGAAGTCTCTGAGCTTATACGGAGTACCTATTAAGTCGGAAGCGTTATACTAAGTTAGGTCCGGGTCGTAGCCTAGCTAGCTAACTTAATACTTCAGATTACTTCTTAGGAGCTATATAGCGAGTATATCTTATAACTCCTACTCTTCTTAAGTAGCGATAACCTCCAAGGGTAGGTTTTATAACTCCTAGCTTAGTAATAGGTCGTCCGAGTCCTTAAAGAGTAATTCGGGAGCGAATATATTATAAATAGAAGATCCCGGGGGTAAATCTAGCTTATAGGAGTATCTGATCTTAGCTAAGACCTAGTATAGTCTTACTTAGAGACTAGATAGCTTCTTACTTAGCTAGTAATTCTTAAGGTTCCTTATAGAGAGAAATACCTTATCTCTAACTTCCTAGTCGATATTACGCTGTTTCGGGTCAGTTACGGCGCTTATCTTATACTAAGTAGCTAGTATATTAGCTTTTATAACCTTAATAGCGGATTTAGTACGTTTAGCTAGGGATTTAGTATCGGTATAGTTAAGCTTCTCTTATAGTATTAATCCGGTAAGTTACTTCTAGTCCTAGCTATTCCGTAGTAGTATACTATATTTAAGGGTATATAGCGCTATACTAATAGAATCGTAAGGCAGGGTTACTTAAGCGCGGTTTATTATTAGTAGTAGTTCGCCCTAGTTACTTTAGTAGTAATTAATAAAAGGTCTAAGGCGTTAGTTAATATACTAATTTATAATCTCCGTTTATCCGTTAGTTTACTAATAGAAGGAGATAGAGAGCTTAACCTTAACTCTAATTATATAGCAAAACTCTTACTAGAAGAATAAGACTAGCTAAGCTCCTTAGTCGGATATAATTAACTCAGAAGTATATCCGAAACGATATATCTATTAGATAAATAATATCGCTATCCCGCGGGTATCGATATTATAGTAGTATAGTATCGATATAGAGTCTTTCCCTAGGTAGTCGATAAATACTAATATCCTATAAAATCCTTAGTTATTAGGCGGGAAGTCCTTAAAATCTATAGCTAGGTACTATATAGGGTAGCTAGATACTAGTAATAGGTAGAGGAATCCTTATTATTTCGTCTGTTTCGGATAAGAGTACTAGTAGGAGCGGTAATTACGAGTATACTATTTCATATCCGATACGAGTCCTTTCTAGTAGTAATAAGTAGAAATTATTTCGGTAGTCTTACGAGCGTTTAGATAAGTAGAAGAAACTTAATCATAGATTTCGCTGATTAAATAGGTATATAGCGGAGTATAGCGTTATACGTATAGATAACTATTATAAAGTAGTAAACTATTATTAATAATATAGTTATCTCCTAATATATTTCGTTCTTTAGAGAACGATTCTTAGTTGAATTAGTATAGTTTCTCGATTAAATCAAAGGAGTTATATGCGGGTTCCGGTAGCGTATTAGTCCCTAGCGATATTAAGTATATATAACTGATTTAATCGATATAATACTTAGCTAGTTCCGCGTTAATCCTAGGGTCTAGGCGGTCTAAAGGTAATAAAACCCGAGATCTACTATCCTATTTCTATTATTCCTATATCCTTAGATCTTATTCCTTATAGCTAAGGATATTAGCTTTAGCGTTATCTTTACTAAGCGTATATATAATTTGAAAGTTAAATTCGGAAAGGAATTCTATCTATCTAGCTTACTTATTAGTTAGGACCTTAGTAATTATAAAGTATTCTAAGGATCGATAGTCCGTATATACGCTAGTATAGTATTATAGAGATATGAGTTCCGGTCTCTATTTCCGGAAAGACTTAATAATAGCGTATAGCTCCTTATTATAGATCTCCTAGTTTAGTTTATATCTATTAAGAATATAAGAATAGAATCTAATTAGATACTACTAGTTATCTTTATATAATTAGGAGATAACTCTAGCTATTATACTATCAGAGGTATTAGTTTCTAGTTTAATCTATAATTTAGGGTCGAAATAATATAATTTCTGCACCGATAGTAGCTATTAATATAAATCGTCGAAGGACTTCTTATAATTATTAGTAAAATTCTATAGTACTATAGGCCGAGTAAGCACTAAGAGAGGTTTAGCAATAAGGCCGAAATTCCGAATAAATTAATAGTAGAACTTATAGAATCCTAGGAAGGATTTTATAGCTATTACTATTTCAGGGTACTTCTAGTTTACTAATAGTACTACCTTCTCGGGATCTAGCTCGATTCTATTAGTAATAATAATATATCCGAGGTATTTAGTCCGAGTAATATAGAATTCGCTTTTCTTAATATCTACTTAGAGTCCGGTATCTATTAAGCGTTATAATACTAATTTGATATATTTCTCATATTCCTAGAGCGTTTCCGAGTATATAAGAATATTATCTAGGTAAGCTATATAGAAGTTATCTAAGTAATCTAGTAGTATATTATTTATATATCGCTAATACGTACTAGGTCTGTTATAGAGCCTAAAAAGTAGTACTTTATATTTATAGGATCCGAAGCGGGTTCGGAAGGTAATATACTCCTCGGATTCGGGGTCTATAGATATAGTTAAATACTACTCGGATATCTAGTTTAGTAAATATTACTACTTTAGATATATAAGTTAAGAGCTTATCGATCCTAGGTATTAGGTAGGAATCCTTTCGAGTGATTATATTAAGCTTACGATAGTCGATATAGAAGCGTAATCCTCTATCGGCCTTCTTAACGAATAGTATAAGTAATATAAAGGGACTTTAGCTAGATTCGATAAATCCCTTATCTAGGTTCTCTATAAAGTACTCTTTAGTTACTTATAGTTCGTCTGTAGATTACTAATATAAGAGCGAATATATATTAGGTAATAGTTCTTCTAAGATAATTCTATAATCGTATAAGTGATAAGGCGGAAGAATATTAGAATCCCGCTTAGAAAAGGCTTCCTTAAGAGTATAGTATTATTTTAGTAGCTTTTCGACTATAAGTCGTTTAGTATCAGGATCCTTAGGAGAGTCGCTATTTAGATAGTCTTATAAGAGGCAGTCTATCTCGTAGATACTAGTAAAGAATAATTCGGAACTTTTATATTTTATATTAAAGTGAAAAGCTATAATACTAATTTAGTAAATCGGAACTAGTTTCTAGATCCTTAGAGGTTAAGAGGAGTACTTATAATAGGGTTTCGGCGCAAGTACCTTTCTCGATGAATTCGGAGCGGAAAAGGGTTCGGATTCCTTAGTGATAAGCGGAAATAAGTTAAATAATAAGGATAATATATTAATATACTATATTACTACTATTTAGTATAATCGCTATTAGTCTAGCTAGTTTATAGCTAAATCCCGCGCGTTAGCGTCGATTTAGTAAGATCGATTAATATTAAGTTTACGAGGCAGTAAAGTTATAATTATCTCCTTATTATATCAGAAGGTAGCTAGATAGCGTTCCGACTATAGAAGCTTATAGTAGAGTATATCTAGCTTAACTTGAAATCGTCTTATTTATTTAATACTAATAGTTATATCTTATTATCCTAAATCGAGAAGAATAAAAGGGTAGTTATAAATACGCCTGCTATTAATAGAAAAGTATAAACGTATAAAATAAGTAATATAAGTTCTAATAGACTATTAGAACTTACGTATTAGAATAGAATAGAGCAGTAGCTCGATTTTAATACTAAGGGCCCCTGATAGTCGTCCGGTAAGAGTGCGATTAATAAATAGATAACTATTCGCTCCGGTATCGATTAAGCTATTTATAGAGACTTCTAGCTTATTTATACTAACTATAATCGGGTATATGAATTACTTACTTCTTATTAGGGAGTTAAGGTCCAGATTAGAGAGATTATACTTATATAGACTTAAGAAGGAGTTTTTACTTAGGCCTTATCGTTTCCTTCTAGTATTAGTCCAGATTCGAAGGGTATATCTTCTACTACTTCCTTAGTTACTTAATCCTCTTCCGGAAATTCGTTAATTAATTAAACTTTAGGCAAGTTAGGGTAATCTAGCTTAATATAACTAAGCTATTTATAACTATAATACTTAGGGGGTTCTCCGGTCGAGGTAGCAGGGCGTTTTAGCGCGGAGGGAGTACTAGACTATACCGGGGTAGAGGTATATACGTATAATATAAGGGTAGTTTATCGAGGGGCTAAGCTTAGGGACCAGTAAGGAGTAGAACTAGTAGAGGTCGTAGTAGTAATAGTAAGCTTATAGTGCTATACCTAGGTAATAGCTTTCTCGGGATAGGTATATTCTGAGTTATAGTAATACTTAGTATTAAAAGAAAGTAAAGATCTAACTATAGAAATATAGTCCTTATTCTATATTAGTTTAATAATAAGAGTTAAAGCGCGTAAGGATAGTATAATCTTATCCTATATATAGAAGAACTACTTCTTCTTTTTAACTTTACTTTAGATAGTAGCGCTTTAAAATCGACTACGAAACTCGGCGAAAGTCTCGCGTATATAGCTAAGTTATTATATTTCTAAGTAGTAGAAAGCGTTATAATAGTTATCTTCCTCTAAACTAGTAAGAAAGTTCTCCTCTAATAAGGAGATTATTTTATCACTAGTTTTAAACTCGTTAGCGAGGTACTAAAGCGTAAGATACTTCTTAGCTAATCTAGTAACTAGCCCCTATATAAGAACGCGCCGGGAGAAGTCCGTAGAGTAATAGTTAGCGTTTATAGCTAGCCGGTCTCGTATTAATATTCTCTATTAGAGGAAAGTAAAGTCTAATCTATTATCTAGGGGCAGGATCTTCTTAGTAAGATAAGACTTCCTAAGGCGTGACTCTACCGATTCGGCGCTAGGAGAGGGAGATAGTTTATTAGGAATAGTATCCTCTCTCTCGGTGCTACGTATCGGAATAGAGTTTATTAGCTTATTAAACTCCGCTATACGCGGAGATTATAGTATTAGTTCTAGTAAGAGAGTCGAAGATAAGCGAGGGACCCTTATAAGGAACCTATCTTATATAGAGATTAGTCTATCTATAGTATCTTCTAGAGAGTTATTCTTCTTCTCTTAGTCCGCTAATCGTTATAAGAAGGAACAGATCAGGTTCGAGTTATCTATAATAATAGGAGTACTTAGCGATTATACTCCTAGTGAATTTCGCTTTTATTTTCCTTTCTCTCTTAGTTAGTACTTCCTTAATAAGGTATTAATATTCTCTAAGGTAAGAGACGTTTAGGGTAAGGAAGGGTATAATAGATTAGGTTTAGAAGTAGAGCAGGGGAGATCGCGTTAAGTCCCTTTAGAACTAAAGAGGTCTCTAGTTTATTAGTTAGGAGCTATTCTAGTAGCTTAAAAAGGGGTATATTAGAGCTGTTTCGGCGGCGATATATAGAGGTTAAAGTTCCGGGGTATTTATTATATCTTCTTTAAAATCTATCTATAATTCCTTTATACTAAAGGAGTTATTAAAGGAGCGTTAGCGAAGACCTCCTCTATTATACTATTTATAATAAGCTAAATTAAACTCTGATTTATAGTTATCCGAGAGATCTCTAGTATCTTAGCTATATACGAGTAGTTATCGAATAACTAACTTAGTAGTAAGATATTATAGTAAGCTATCTCCGGCTATCTTGATCTTTTTATTTAATATAATGATATAAGACTTAAGGCGGTATATAAGTAAGAATAAACAAGTAGAGAAGCTAAGAGCGATCTTATATAATCTAGTATAAAGGAAATAAAAAGATAAGAAAGGAAGAAGAAGAGAGATAGAGTATAAAGTACCTTATATATATATACCGGTACTAGTCCGATATTATACTAGGTCGGATACTAGTTCTGCCGGGATACTTATGAACTTGGGCCCTGTTATCTATCCTTCTTCTCATGTGATATTCAGGTGAGCTGTCGTTATACTAAGCTAAGTTTAATTATATATTACGTAGCTTTAATCGAAGACAGAAACCTTAAAGGCTTATAGAGAGGTTAGTATTTCAGCTACCTCTAGTATTTCTTCTCTCTCCTTTATAATCGTATTATCTTAATACAGTAGTTATATTAGCTTTATTATTTATACTAATTATTAGAGGTTTTAGGTTTAGGCTATATTTAGTAGCTTCTTTAGCGTTAATAGAGCAGATGATTCTTAAGAAGTTATACTCTTCTAGATATTTTTCAGCTTATAATAATAAGTATTAGATATAGAGCTTATTCCTATTGAATATTTGACTGATACGAAGGTTTAGAAACTTAGTATAGATTCTGGAGACTCTAGTGTATATAATTATATAATTAGTGATTCCCCTGATATATCGTAGCTATTATATCTTAAAAGTTATAAATATGATATCTTCTAGCTAGAAAGCTAATATATAGAGTTTATCTTAGCTAATAATATAGTACTAAATTAACTTAGGGGAGGCTATATAGAAGTTGCGGGGAAAGGTGGGGTTAGCTTCGAGACTGCTCGAGCTAAGATAGGGTGAGTAAGCTCTTCGATATTCGGGTTCTCGAAAATTCGAAATTTGAAGAACTTTCGAGTTAATCTCTTCAGTTCTTTATAGAGATTTATATATAAGGGCTATAGAATAGTATAAGGAGATACTGAATCTACCGCGTCAGATTCTGAGGTTTAGTTCTAATAGTTAGGGTATATCCTAGGCGATTATATAGGTATATTATTTATTAACTCCTGGAAGGAAGAATTAATATTATTAGATTCTTTACTACTAGAGTACTAGGTATTATTAATATATTATAGTAATTATAGCTAGTTATAATAGTATTATTCAGCTTTCAGCGTTAATATTATCTGTAGTTAGCTCGAAGCCAGGTTAGCGGTAATATTCTTGTTTCGAGGTGGGCTCGAAAGGAAGATAGCAGGGCTAGTTCTGGTTACTCGAGGCTCTCGAAGGGAATAGCTAGGATATAGGGTTTCGAGATAATATTTACCTAGGATATAACTTCCGTGCTCGGATATAGGGTTATTATCCTTAGGGAAGCTATAGGTATAGATCTGGATACTTCTTTCTACTGTTTCTGAGGCCTGGAAGAATCCTGAAATATATAGGAGTACTTAGTATAAATGGCCACGTATAGCTAGGAGGGTATATATCCTTGTAGTCTAAGGCTTTCTAATATTATAGGATTCTTCGTAGATATTCCGTCGATATCTGGGGTTTACTAAAGGCCTATAACCGAAATTTTAAGGCGATCTGGATATCCTAAGCGTTATAGTGATATTAGGTACCGCTAGTACTATTGCTATACTCGGTGGTTTCTTCTAGAGAAGAAATTAAAGTACAAAAGAATTACTAGTAGATAGAGATATAGCTTAATCTCTCCCTGCGGTAGTCACTAGAAAAGGAGCTGAACTAGAACCTCTTGAGAAGCGTTATTGTATTATAGAGGAGGTTTAGAAACCTCAGAAGAAAGCTATAGAAGTAGAGGTCTGTGCGCAACTAGCTACTGGAGGTCCAGTGACATCACAGGTGATAATCGGGTCCAAGTTTCAGTTGAAACCCCGGAACGCGTGCAGATATAAGGGTTGAAGCTTAATCTCGGCGATATATCGCAGAGCTGCTGCACGTAGGACCTTGATATTACAGTCAAGATGTCTAGTATCCCTCATATTATCGGTACAGTTTCCCCAAACTCTTGGCAGAAACAGAAACCCCACAACCTCCTGCCACGAGAGGGTATCTGAGTCGCAGAAGATCACATGAGGCGAAGTAGATAAATTGGCATCGGAGAACCAATGCGCCACCATAGAACTCAGCCTTAATGCTCACTTTGCTGGATGCGGACAGCTTTAAAAAGGAGGGAGATGAGGTAAACTATTGTTGCGAGGAGAGAGTGTGCATTCCTGAGCGGTAGAGCATCGTGAGTAAGCGAGCCTGCAGGCGAGCGAGCGACGGAGGATTAGCTGGCGACCCCGATTATAAATGATTGATGAATTTGAGAATTTCAGGAATAGTCTCGAAATTCGATCACAGATGCATGGAGAGGAGGGCATATTGTAAGTTTCCAGAAGTGGCGTGTTCGGCGTCTTCGTCCTCGGATGAGGAATTGGAATCTGTAACTCCGTCTCTTTCTTATACTCTCTGGCTCTCCTTCTTCCCTGCTTCCTCTTTCAATCTAAAGGTGTTAGATAGCGTCATGGCCATCGGAGTTTTGACGATTGCTGTTGGGGCATTACAGGCATCAGAAAAGAAGAAGGTACAACTGTAACAATTAGCAAGCAGGGCGTCACGAGGGAACAACGGATAAGCTAATGTTGGTGAAAGCAGTTCTGCCAATTGTTTCATCTGATTCATCCATTTTTCCAACTTCCTATCAACAATACAGTGCGTACCAAGGTGGCTTTTGCATGGCGTTTCAAACATGCAACCATCCATCTTTTAATCCCTACCGCAACCGACGAAGAACTTTAGTTAAGGAAACATGTCCTCCGAATGCAATCATTGGTGGAAGGGCTTATCGAAAGGCTGAATTGTTAATAGATACAACGATATACGTCACGTTGCTTGTATCCTTCACACACCAACCTTCACCCTGGCCTTTCGCCCCTACTTCCGAGGCTTCTCCTCTTGCTTCGTAAAGAATTTCTTTTAAATGACTTTATTATATAGACTAGACAACGCTCTTCTATCTCTGCCCAAGTCTTGCCGTTATAGATCATCTATCTCAGCCAACAGACGCTATTGATTCTCAGTCAGTTCCTTACCTGGCTTACGAGAAGTAATAGCCCGGCGAAAGACTACAGCCTCAACTGACGATTCCTTAGAGCTGTTGCTTAAACTTCCGAATGATATTGACACCATCTTCGTTCGTATCATGACCGTGGCCGCGACTCTCGGAATGGAAGATGCCACTAGTGAGTCTAGTGATCTCTTGGTCCTAATGCTGCCACTTCTCTCTTCGCTGCTCGCCCTTCCCATGGTCATCGTTGTCGGCATCCTCTAGTTCCTGCTCTTAAACTTTGTGCCTTACCACATCTCCTGCCATCTCCTCCTGTCCTTGCTCACGCAGGCCTTCCTTCTCCTAAGACAAGTCAAACAAGCGAGAATGTTAAGAGCTCGAGACCGGAGTAATTTGTCTTGGGCGAAGCGAACCTTTTGACAAAGTAAGGTTATCACAAATTCATATGACTTTGTTTTGGTGCTTTGGTAATGTCCTGTAATAATTTTGCGATATTCACTACGATAACAGAATGTCTCTCAAAGTAATACCCTAAAGTCACACACCTATTTGATGACTTTGCGAGTGTTATCAGGTCCTCGCTTCGCCAGAGACAAATTTGCCCAGCCTCAGCTAGTAGACGTAGCTTAGAGCTCCTCTTGCTCTTCGAAAATCAGTTGCATGTCTCTTTCGAGATCTGAGGCGTTTTCTACGAGAGAGATTCGAAATCTTCGGATTGAGCCGCCTCTATATCGACGTCAAGGGTTCTTACGACCAGCAAGAGGCTTCTTCCAAGTCCTTCGCCAGCGTGGCTCATGCTATCTTGGCCGTGAACCTCGCCGCTGAGATCATCAACCTAGCTGGTTTCAATGGAGAAGTCCGAATTATGACCTTCTACAGACATGCCTTGAGAATCATCCGCCGCTGTATCAACGATCTTCATCATCCTGTCGAGGTTAAGGATCGGATCATCGTGCAAATGTGGCTACATGCCAAGGACAAGAGACGTCTGTCACTATCACTAAGCTTTCCCGTACTGAGAGGGGTGGTATCATGAACGATTCTCATTGCGTGCTATTCATGGACAGATCATCATCGGCAATCCGAAATTAGTAGGCGCTGATGGATCCGAGCATGCGTCCGGTATTGGAAAATCCGTTACATGGTTGAAGAAGGTCCACGCTTGGTCCGCTGCCAAGGACTCTGTCTATGGTTATGAGGCCGACAACTACAAGAGGTGCAGCCGTTGTGGACTTCCCGATCACATTGGACTGAACTGCCCTGCCGTCCTCTTTCCAAATCGTGGGTGCCAGCGCTGTGGAAACTTGTATCACAAGACAGACTCTTGCAAGTGTCTAGGGAAGTGTCACTCCTGTAGCAAGCCTGGCCACACATCTCAATTTTGTCCATCCTCCAGATGCACAGATTGTGGTCGCACTGGTCATCTCCACGGTTCTCCGTACTGTCCTTCGGCCGAATTCAACAAATGTCGAGAGTGTGGAATGAAGCATGATCCCAAGAAGGTCTGCCCTGCAGATGTCAATGACCCGCTGAAGCTCTCCAGTCTGCGAGGTGTCGTGCATCAGCCAAAGAACGATGACGCAGTTGACGAGAATTCTGATGAGGACACAGCTCTGCCACCAACTCAGGTTACAACTGATGATGTAGGAAACACAACTCAGGCATCTGGTGGTGGTTGGGACACTTCTGGTACATCTGGTGGAAACGGTGATGGTGGAAAATGCCAATGAATGGAATGGAGGTGATGATGGTGCGCAAGGTGGAGGTGGTGATGGTGGTTGGTAGGAAGTCGTGGTTTTGTTTTCTGATTGATCGTGGACCGTATATTCGCTGGCTTAGCTACGAGGTCCTCTGATTTCTCTTTTTGCTGCGCGAATCCTTCGGTGACTGCTCCTCGGTTATTCAACTTTGTGCAATAGTTCCTTTTACTTATCGGGCCAATCCTTGTTAGCTCCGCTCCGGGATTCTTTGAATTGTTTTCTCGTGGCGTTTGATTACTCAGAAGCACGCACGAGATTACGAGACATGAATGGAAAAGATAAATACAGTCTGCTTGCTGCTTTGTGACATTAGGCTACGTACTGTTGGTATGTTGTATAAGCTAAGTGATATAGGCATGCCTTTGAACGTATCTTCCTCCGCTGGCATTAAGTAAGTTATGCTCTTGAGTTGCTGAACGATCACTGATAATCATATGTCTCTGGGCGATCTGGTATCTAGTGAAATGTATCAGAAAGCAAACCCACGAACATGTTTGAAGAATTTCATTCATCACTTGTCGAGTAGCTTTGCCTGTTCGAAATGAGCCAGTGTCGACAAGTTGAACCCGTATACCAGCCTCACGAATCACAAGCAAACGACATAACATTACTTGTACGATATTTTCGAGTAACCGATAGAGTGATCTCCCTCTGCTAAACATGAAAGACACAAGCTAATGAACTTGAATTTAGAGGATTAATTACACATGTTTACAGAAATTGTGGGTTTTGACCAGTCTTATATCTAGATGTCCCCTACCGTGATGTCTCGACATGCTGGTTCTTGCATCGTCACAACATTCCACGCCCTCCGCGACATCTACAACTTATCAATCCGTCCCAAGACATACTGCAATTGGCGGTAGCTCATTCTAGGCTGGTAAAGCGGTTGCTCGTGGCCAGCCGCGTTCACCCGGACCCAAAGGAGTCCTCTTTCGTAATGCTGGGTACCCATCGTGCCCTGAGGTCCGTCGGTGAGTTCAGAGTTGCCGTTGGCTGCATCCCAATCTGCCCACTGCAGAAGTGGCAAATTGAGCACCACCGGCTGGCTTGGCTCGGCTTGGAAGCCCATCTTTCCGTTCCATGTCATGTTCTGAATGGCAAGGAGAACACCATCATTGAATATGCGATAATCGAGGTCACCGTTCGTGACGACGACACGGTTGGTATGCTCGATCAGGCGCGGTAGGACTTTTTGGTTAGGCGGCAACGAATGATCGCCATCCACGAAAACACCTCCTGGGGCACACTCTGACCAATCCTGCTCTGGAGCGTGCAAAGCTTTCTTGACATCCGCACGGGCAAAGTAGATTGGATTATCGGGGTATGGGTCGGCCATTATATCTGTGAGCAGGGTGATCTGGATTAGCGGGCAAATTCAGAAGATTTACAAGAGGCTCCTTACCAGACTTGTAGGGACATTGCTCTAGGATGTTGTAAACACTGGCGCACGGGTTCACCCTAAGAATTTCTTCTACCGAGGCACTCCAGAGGTCACAGGCGTCGGAGTCGAAATCTTTCGGGGTTGGAGGCTGGCGACCTGATGGTGGGAAAACTAAATACTTTTTCCTGTAGTCTGCGAACCCGCACTTCTGATCCTGGGCGACAAGCTGAGCCAGGTACGTATCATTGAGTCCAAAAACCAGGTTGTTTTTCTGGATATACGGGACAGCTGGGACAAGAACCTGAGAATAGTCACAGTCTCCAATGCAAGGGTCAATTATCAAGGCTCCTAGTTGTAGTGAGATGGATTGTCGAATGATATTGGAGAGGGAGATACTGACCGCCGACATCGAAATGATCTGTATCGTTCCTGTCGAGAAACTCGTTTGCGATGTGTGGGATGTACATTCCAGCGTAGCTTTCACCTGTGAAGTAAATTTTGAACTTCTTGATGCCAAAGGTTTTTTGAAAGTTAAGGAAGAAGTCGGCGAAGTCTCTGCCAACGTCTGCTTCATTTCTCGCGGTAACATTACCCGTTGAGTAGCCGGTGCCAACTGGTTGCTCGACCCACAAGACGTTCGTCAAGTTTACATATGAGTATTCATTTAGAATTGGTTCATACATGCCTGGAGCGTATAGGAATTTGCCGTTTTCTTGGAAGAATCCAATGAGGGAACTACAGCCGGGTCCACCGTTCAACCATATTGTGACCTCGTCAACCTTTGGACCAACTGTCGGCTATCAAAGAGTTAATGCCCAAACTCCGGTCTGAAGGAGTTCCACTCTTATCATGATGACATGACTTGCGTATCGACTGACCTGGAAGATAAAGAAGAGAGTCCTGGATGGATCCTTCGTGTCGATTGGAATGTTTCCTGAGTACATCTCCCCAATGTCGCTTTTTACCAAAGGAAGCGAGTTCACCAGGTACTCTGTATCCAGTTAAACACAAGAAAGTATATCTGAGGAGCGAGGAACCATACTCTTGGTATCATTGTTCAAGAATCTGTACTGCTGCTTAGTGCTGCTGGCGACCGCTGATTCCTCCAGAGACAATCGTTGGCTGGCGAGCTTAGCATCGTTCTTAGTCTTTCGCAGTTGACGGTTGATTTCAATGAATCTGTTGTTTCCTACGTCACCAAAAACAGTAGGCACGAGGGTGGACACGGCTAAGAGAGCCAAACTCAGGCGCAAGACACGGGCGGCCATGATGCAAGATTTAGTAGTGATGTCCCGAAATCAAGTGGAGAGGCCTTTCTTATTATATACAGGTCATCCGCCATATTTCACCTCATCTCGGGATCTCAAGAGCCAAATACTGTGAATTTAATGTTGGACGAGATAGGCAGGTGATTGATAGCCTGACCAGGGCGTATAATGTAAATAACGTTCAATAGAAGCATAATGTCCACAAGATTGCAATTCAACCTTTCGTGCAAACGAAAAGGAACTTGCGCGTGCTGCCCAGGTCAACAGAACGATGGTATCGCCATGGTCACTGACAAAACATAGGTAGTCGTGGGGCAAGCACTTTCTCCTGGAGATGACAGGTCAAGTCAATTCTTCTACACATAACGAAACTGCTGTCTTGGCTATCACATATCTGACCTTGCCTTATCTATCAATTTTGAGTGCACAAAGCATATATTGGATGAGCAATATCCGAACCGGCGCCTTCAGAAAGCTAATAAACGAGACTCGGATTTTTGGAGGTATACCTGGCCGACTCTGTTGGTAGGAACTGGTTAGCGCGACTTGGGAATGATTGAAATCCGTATTCAACTTGAACCCACTTTAGAAAATCTATACACGGTATCAAGTGGATTCTGATAATTTCATTCCTTCCATTTCACATCCTTGCTGATTGGACTTGGCAATCTGAAAAAACACAGTGGCTCGGTTACTGTCTAGATTGTAAAATACAACCTTGTCTAGGTAATTTTAACTGTAATAAGAGAACGGGGGACAAGGGTTCGGAGTTGCGACAAACAGGCTCATAAGGTAAGGCGGTGGTGATACGCCACAGGAAATTGCTTCTATGTGGATATGCGTGAGATACACTTGTAAGTAACATACTACTTAGTATTCCCCCGGTTTAATTCCATGTGGAGAGTACTTGAAATCTATGCAGGGGCTCCTGGCCAATCCGGGAAATAGAATCTGTCAGAAACTGGAACAAGCCCACGATCTCCACTTCGAATTTAACCAGGAGTGAGGATCGGAAGCATCAATAGGCCAGAATCTACTACTACGCCGGCCGTACGGAGGTCGTCCGCTCGGGGAGAGACTCGGTGGCATCAGTGGTATCGGGGGTATTTTGATTGAGGGCGGGGTATTTACCAAAATTAAGCGATCCTTACAGAAACATCTACAGAATCTCGCACTTCGAAGTTCTCAAAGTCATCTAACATTTCCAAAGTGGCAAAGGTTGGCAGGGACAAGGAGTGGTTTTGGATGGCAATCGAATCATTAGCTCACCATTTCTACTTTGACAAACTCCACAAGTGGGGGGCTCTCCAGGGGTCAGGTAGGTTATTGCCGGGACTCGATGCAAGACGGTCCTAGATGAGCTCGCTCCATCTCAATTGTGTACTTGTAAACAAAGTCAAAATACGCGGCAGTAGTTCAAGACTCGGCATCGATACTACGAAGTACCGAGTTGATTGCGTAATCGCATGGATCAATCACCCGGTCACACCACTCCCCGCTATGGCGGGGTCTTTGTGCATCCCACCTGCCAAGCCATCAACCTCGTCATCTCCATCGACATCATTAACATCATCAGAATCCTTTTCTAAGCTCAATGGCGAAGCAGCGGGCATGATATCGATCGCCATTTCTACGTGCATGGTGACAGGAAGACGCAGCGATCAAGGAGAAATGGATACAAGATACCGCAGATGGTGATGCTTACAGGAAGAAATTGCCCGTGAAGGGGAGGGGAGACGGACGAACGAACGAATCAGTTGCTCCTGTGGTCAAGGAAGCCCGGCCCGAAGAACAGACTGGAAAAGCCAATGCCAGCTGTTGAGACTCCCAATTTTGGAGAAGAAAGGCTTATCAGCGACTCGCCGGTCCGAATAGATACTGACTGATCCCGAGGGGAGGGAGGAGAGGAGAGGAAGCTGCCATAGCGATAGCGGAAGGTGTCAGAGAATGGACGGGGGATCAGTCTACAAGCCTGGATCTGGATTGGAAGTCAATGAATGATGGATGAGCTTGGATACGTGCTGGCGCATACAGGGAGTGTTATCGCGAAGTTCGTGGAGTTGAGAGATGATACGCAACCTGGTGAGAGGGCGCAGGGGAAGATAAGAAGAGACTGAGGTACCTGCCTCCTGAATTCTAAGAGCTTCTCCTGCCTTACTTCATACTCGACAAATTGCTTTGTCACGTTGGCTTTTCGATCGCTCCGCCTCATTGTCCTCCCTCCCTCGTCTGCAGAGCAACAATCGTCTATTCTACACACCCCTGCGTGTGCTCCGTTTCTGCAATTATAGCTGGATGTACGCGATTCGCAGCACGGATACAAGCCACTGGATGATATTGTTTGATATGGCAGATGGCTGATGTTGGAGCTGGGAGAGGATGCGAGCTGGGAAAGGATGCGATTGAGACACGGTTCGAAGGAAGGGAAAGCTTGGCTGTGTTGAAGGATACAGTTTGCGTAAAGCAAGAATCTGCTGGAGGGTAAGGCCACTACATGAGGGGGAAGCAGGTTCCAACTGGATACGAGGATGTACCTGAAAGCGATGGCAAAGCTCGAGATAGTTCTGCGAGCAAAGGAGGATGTACGTTCCGGGGGAGAGGGCATGCCGTTGGGACTTAAGATACAATTGGGGAAAGTGAACGCGTTCATGGACGAGCAGAATACAATTTGGGACAAATGAATGACAGGTTCTGCAGAATGGGAGGCTACAATCTTTTTGGGAAAGGAAAGGAACGCTTATGACGAGCAGGCTACAATTTGGCAGAGGCACTTTGTTATAGAGAATCCACTTTGAGAGGGAACTCTAGGAATGATTCAGGAAGACATGTGACGAGGGAGAAAAATATGGAGTAAGAGGATAAAGCTGGTGGTGATGAAGCATTGGCTGACACAGAGGTGCAAGATCTGGGAAAACATCCTGCTGGCAATAGGAAGAAGAGGCAATTGAAGCTGAGCAGCAGAGTTTTGAAAAACTAGAGGATTTGCACAAAAACCCACAACTCACAATTCCCCTTTTCACTTTTGATCGATCGAATATTCCGTGTTATTGACTAGTGTATGAACACTTTCAGCTGCCTACAAATGATCTGCGAAATGAGAGAGCAAAAACTGTTTCCCTTTCGAGTTTCACGATCAATCTGCATCCCGAGTCCGTAATTGGCACTTGAAAGTTAGATCAGCAGGAATGTATCAACTTTGTGAGGATGGCAGCAGGATACATAAACAACAGCCGCCACAGTGACTTCCCCACTCGGCAAGAACAAATCCCACGATACGTTAAAGGCGTGGAAATATGTCCATTCGGAATCATCACCACGCTTCCATTCGACTGTCTTGGCCGTCACATATCGTCTTCTGAGTACCTGTAGCCGCCGCTCCACAACTTCGATAAGTCAGCCTTATATCAAACCATATCAGAGGTGTGTCCCTGCGTGCGGCATCGGCACTGTATTCGTCCCGTCTGCTTGATCCTCAAACCTTTCTCATTCGCCCACCTCGTCCTGGTGTCTACTGCCCCCAACCTTGATATCCCATTGTCTGTCCCGTTTCTTGAAGTGCTGCATTTGTTTGAGTGCAGACTCTGCGAAATGCCACAGCTCGATCGAACTTTACCCCACTCCTCACTAGGTCCGTGTAGTATATGAAGTCCCCCTGAAAACGCTGTATCTCGAATTTTGAATGCCTCGGCTTCTCTTATCGTCCTCCACTACCGAGTACATTACAAACTTCCCCGCTCGTGTTTCCTGCGTATTCAACACCCTCAAGAGCCGGGTTAACTTGAAACTTCTCGCATCCGCGAGGCACTACTCGTCTCTTTTACCAGACACACATAATCGTCGATGACCTGACGCCTGTGGCATCTTGAAAACCCATGCGCTTTTTTAGTCCCTGCGTCTCTTGATGATCTACCAACATGCAAAACATTACCGCTTCCGCCAGTGCAATGCGTATATGAATGCCCGCTCAAATTGGACGGTGCGGAGGCAGATACAACGCGAGACCGTCGAGCAGGCCAGCTCCCGACCGTTCCGCATTACATTTAGCGCACTTGGTATGTTTTCTTTCGCTAAAATCGCGTTGGGCTGGGTGATGGGGTGGTGTCAACTTTTCTGATGACAGATTTTCCATCCTCACTGATACATATTCCAGGCATTCTTTTCGATTTGGTCTTGATAGTCAGTAACGGTAGAGTAGTTATTCACGTTGGGGGCCATAACCCGCATGTCTATTGGCAAGTTAAACGAGTAATACCCTTGCAACACAAAGAGAGCGCTTGTCGCTTTCTGGCATAACTCAGGCAGGTACATACAGGCAACATCTGTCAGGGATAGGTAACAAGGGATGAATCGTGTCAAACGACACGGAATTAGACACCATTGATTAGTTTTGGACTATCTAAGACAGTTCTTTCCTCCACCTCCATCACTCCACTAACGAATGTTTCCAACCATCGGATTTTCCTTTCGATTCACTGGCTCGACACAATCTTGATACTAATGCCTCCTGGTGTGTAGCCTTTGGCGAGATAGGCAGCAGTGTGATAGGCAGGGTTGGCAGCATCATACTTGACCCCAACAGCGCCACCGCTAGTTCTGCAGCCCATCAGAGAAGCCTCTCTCTGCTCTTGCGTCGGACTAGCTCCCCCGTCGATGGTGTTTGCGATATCTGCGTAGAGTACGCTTGAATCCGCGGTAGTGTTGATGTGCTGAGCGAGAGCAATCACAGTGCCGCTGTTGTAGAGCGTCCATTCCGCACAGGCTGGGGCTGCCTCAGCTGTCATTGTGTACTGGCGGCCTTCCTTGGTCTCTAGGCCGTAATTTCGGAGGTATGTGGCAACGGCTTGAACGTCTTCGACAGTGACGTTTTGAGGAAGTTCGTAAGGGGGATCGTAGCAGAGCTTGATTGCCGAATCGCAAAATTGGGCGCCGACGTTGCTAGCCAGGAGGGCGGCAGTCAAGGCGAGGGAGCTGGAGAAGTGCATATTGACTGATGGTTGGTTGTTGGGGAACGTGGTTTGCAAAGTGTGGAAGTAGATGGATGACTGGACTGATGTTGTGCAACTCCGGCTCCTTTGGGACCGACAAGCTGTGTTTATATGATCATGATCGGAAATGAGCGATAGCCAATTTTCGTAAAGACTCAATTTCAACTCATTTCAGTTACTTTCTCGAAATGCTTAAAAACGCGGCTTCGGCTTCTAGAATACGAGGGAAAACCCCATCAAGAAAGAGAGGGGTCTGAATGCCCAGAACAATTCAACAGATCCAAATTACGAGCTCAAATTTCTTATTCCTAAACTCAAATTTCGGACTTGTAGCTTTCATCTCGCACTTCAATGTCGGACTTCGAATCTCGCAACTCACGGCCCAACGCAGGCAGCCAAAGCCCCTCAGCAATTAACTGCCTTCTGGCCTGATTGTTGTTTCTTTCGAGAATGATCCATCCTCCTATGGGTTGAAAGCCAAAGCGGTTTTTTGGATAGGCAAGTCTAGGTGGAAAGGAAGAGTCGAGTCTAATAGAGTTCGGTTCCAATTAGCGGGCCGATAGTTTCTCATGCATCGACTTCCTGAAAAGATGGCTGCTTTATGACATCTAATATAATACAAAGGTAAATTACGCGTTCGCTCTCTCATGAAAATCCTGTGTTCTGTCCAAGGCGGTGAGCTAAACATTAACCCTGGCACCGCCGGAGTCCGTACCTCCTACTTGTGAACTTCGAATAATTAGTGCTACTCGAGTGCGATTAGAAGCCTTGACACCACAGAAAATCCAGTTTCCCAGGGCAGCATTTTCCCCACGACAGCAAAATCGCGGCTGCCTATATGTCACGGCACTTTCATGAGAATCACGGCAGCATATATCCACATAGTGAATCACATAGTGGAATAATCTTACTTTTTCTGTTCGTGCTAGGCAACCCTGACTTTACTTGTTGTAGAAGAGAAAGAAGAAATCGAGTAGAGTCGTTGATTGACAACCCAGATGTAGTGGAATATTCTAGTCATACTAGCATAAACGCCAAAGGTCGGATTATTACAGCATATACCAAAGTACTTCTTATAGCAGTAACTTGCAATTGCGGCAGCTCATTTTTCACGGCAGCTAAATAATCACGGCAGCCACAATTCACGGCAGCTAAATAATCACGGCAGCTAAAAAATCACGGCAGCCAAATTTCACGGCAGTCAAATTTCACGGCAGCCAAATTTCACGGCAGCCAAATTTCACGGCAGCCAGATTTACACAGCAGCTAGACAAAATCACGACAGCTAATATTCATTGCCGCACCTAAGATATTATGATTGCGTTATGACAGGTATTGTGATTGTGGCGCAAAAGTCATTGTGATTACGGCATCCAATTGATTGTGATTGCGGCCCTCAAATAACTGCGGCATACAAATGTTTGCGACACTATCTGTACTTGGAATCGCGGCAGTTACTTATAATTTGTTGCGGCAGCCAAAATAATTGCGGCACCCCAATTTTGTCGCGGCAGCTAAATATTCACGGCACCCAATTTCTCACAGCAGCCAAATAATCACGGCAGCCCAAATAATTACAACACCTAACGCGCTAGATAATTGCGCGCCCAAATAATTGCGGCGCCCTACCCAAATCAATTGCGACACCCAAGGAAAATTGCGGCGCCCAAATCCAAATAATTGCGGCATCTATATAAATAATTGCGGCGCTCAACCTGGATAGACTGCGATACTCAAATAATTGCGGCGGCTAATATTCATTGCGATCCCTAAAGAATTCTGATTGCGACACCTAAGTTATTGCAATTGCGACATCTAGTTATTGTTATTGCGGCATCAAAATTATCGCGGCACTACTTCAAAATCGCGGCACCCAAATGATTGCGGTACCTAAATAAATGATTGCGACACTCAAATAAATAATTGCGGTACCCGGGAACTGCGACATAATTGCGACATGTAAATCATCGCGATACCCAGATAACTGCAGCACCTAAATAAATAATGGCGACACCCAAATATTTGCGGCGCTCGATCCCAAACAATGGCGGCACTGCTCTAGAATTGCGGCAGCCAATATGTGCCGCGAGAATTCCCCACGGCAGTATATTTCTCACGGCAGCATCCACCACCACTAGGGAAGTCGGTCATGCGAACAGGAAATGCGTCTGTCTCTACCTACCATAAGCGACAATTATCCTTAGATCTGTTCCAGCTTGTGCTGACGGATCGTGGCAGGAAGAATATTGCAACAGCCTATACGTACTCACGCATCAACTTAGGATGCCCTGAATCCTGAGTAGAGCACTAATCATGTTTGATCGCATCCATATCATGTTAATTCTCCGCCACTTTGGCAGCAGGTTCGTAGAAATTGGGCGTGAGGCTCTCGAAGCGGCGCGATTGATCAGAGTGTGTTGTTATGACATTGTGAAGGATGGTGTTCTCTGAAGTGGAGAGACGGGGGACGGCATGGAAGAGGGATTCATCTCGCTCTTCAAGGTGTATGCCCTTCAAGAGGTGTGTGCATGAACCGCAATTTGGATCTGCTCCATGTTATCATAATTTTGTAACCACATCAAATCAATCAGATCCTCATTCTAGAGTTGAAGTGCTGTTCTAGCGATGTCAACATGGATGGGTACCCACATTCGATGTTGACATTCGTCAAGATCACCTGTCCAATTGCATCCTGATTTCCACCAATACGATCATCTGTACTCAATTGATGTCCTCTGCAGATGTTATAGGGAATAAGAAACATATCCTAGTGAAAACAAAAGCGAAAACCTTTGAGCCAAATAACGCCAACATAATTTCAAACACACCTATCCCCGCGCGAAGGAACCCACGCACCACCAACTATTCCAATGATGAGACAATTATTACAGCATCACATTTGAAAAGTCAAAACCTAACCCGGAAACTTATGCCTTATCAGTCACAGCTCGCTTCTCAGTCTCCTCCACCTCCAGCTCTCCAATCTTAGTTCCAGCAACCTCCTTCCTATCCTCCTGTCTCTTCAAGATCAGCTTCTCAATATCGCTTCCATCATCAATTAATCTGAACGACCTCGACAGGGGATTTCTCTGTCCGATTCTATGCACTCGACCGTACGCCTGCAGCTCATCCACAAACACACAATCCGGCTCCATCAGCACGATATGACAGGCCTTCTGAAGTTGAAGACCGACGCCGATGGAACGAGTCAGTCCGATCAGGATCCGGACCTCCTTTTTGTACGACTTCGCTTTCGTGTCTTCGGCTGTGTCGGTAAAGGCGTTGATGATCTTGACCTTCTCGCTTGGTTTCATCTTGCCGGCGACGACTCCCAGAAGGTCTTTGTACTCTGGGAAGTACCGTTGGATGAACTAATTTTGTAAGCGCAACACAGCACTTCAAGGAATGAAAACATTACCAGGCTTAGAATGTACACGACTTGGGGAAAACTGGTGATGATCACCAATTTCTGCTCGTTGCCCTCAAGATCCCTCTCAGCCTTCAATTTATGGATGAAGTCATAGAGCCACAAGCATTTCGGACTATTCTCAACGATAGCCTTCAGATTCTTCTTGTACGGATTTGGTTCTGCAGGCTTCGCTTTGAGGAAGACTTGAGTCTCTGCGATAGTGAGATCGAGCTGATTTTCCACTTCTGGTGAAGCGAGCTTGAGCAGATGTGGGAATGTTGCGAGGACTCTGGACCTCCAATGGGCGCGAGCTCTAGCGTTGAATGCAAGTTTCGTCGGTCGGATATTGGATCTTCTGAGCTCTGGAGCAGTGTTATCCCACGTAGTCTGGAGAGTCGCGAGAAGTGTATCTCGCTCGGCGTCAAATTGCTTCTCGAAATCGCGGATGTCCTCTGCGATGGAGGCATCGGCTTCGAGAGTCACGTCTGTGTGTATATGGGGCTTCATTTCAACCAGAGTATGCCCGAACCAAAGAGTTTCTGCGGTGCGACGAATCATAAATTTCGTCAAGTATCCTTTGAAATCTGTGAGGCATGCATCAACTGCTGGGGTGTCTTGCACGTCGCTTTTGACCTGTTCATCAAAGGTCTTGCAAATTTGATCGAGCTTTCTCCATGAGACTGATTCATCGACGACATTTGCGTGCTTTTCGATAGCCCACAAAACACCTTCAATACCTCGAGGAGTCTGGGAGATTGGGGTTCCGGAATACCCGAACAGGAATGGCCGAACATTGCTGTTGAACCTTGGTATATCTGCGAGGACCTTTCCACGTCCGGCATTTCTGAAGTAGTTCTCATGACACTCGTCAATCATGGCTATACCGAATATCAGCGAGCATCGATTCTGTCTAGTATTCTTGATCCAAAGGCTACCTGATGTTAGATCAGGCGTTCACGAAGTTCCGGAACACTTACTTGTTATCTTTCGGATCACGGGTCCATCCAGCAGTCTGAGAGAACTCCTTGACGAGTTTTGGAAACCCTTCTTGGGTGGTCAAGAGGAGGATAGAGTCATTACTCTCCTTCGGCTCATCGTTCTCCTTCCTATCCCTCGCGGCCTTTCTCGGCTCCATCCTGCTCTTGCTTTGCGCTGCTCCGGCGCTCAGATTCACCTCAGCTATTGTAAGAGCGTGGTCTTTGAAAACTGCCGGATGATCTACCACGAGCCGCAGCCCAAGAGTTGACTCAGTGGTATCTACATGCTGCGTCCATTGTTTCCACCACTGTCGAACGACTGGTGCGGGAACACAAGCCATTCGGAGTCCGGGCTGCAGAGCCATTTTCGATGTTGGACTGGTGGAAGAACATGGGCATGCAATCCAGCCTGCAGCTGGCGGATTCGGGCATTCCCCATCTTGACCCTCTGTCAAATGCTTGCTGTCATTGCTGAGACGAGATTTTGCGACGTTTCTGTGCAAAACGGCGAGCTGACGTTCCACGACGAAGTAGGCGAGGAAGGAGAGTGTCTTCCCGAGTCCCATGTCATCTGCAAGAAATCCACCGCCGAATTGACGGGCAGTGACCATTTGCCAGTAGACGCCTAATGCTTGATACTGATAGATGGAAGTTTTCAGTCCTGCTATCTTTACTTTGTTTTCGACTAGGTCATGTCAGCGAGGCTCGGATGTGAGATTGAGGGTTACATACTTCCAGTGTTTTTGGGGTCAACACGAAACATAAGACAGCACTCGTTCCACCGAGCTGTGCTGTCTGGAGCATCACCTGGCGCGGCCAATTGAGCCAACTCCTTCAATTTAGTAAGATTCTGCAGCCTATTCAAAAATTAGTCTGCAACTGCTAGGAGATCGGGGTTGGTATACTTGGCCACAATCTTGTCGGCATTGTCTACATTATCCTCCTCATCATCTTCAATCGTCTCGGGAACGTCAGCTTCTCCTTCCTCTAGATCATTGTCGGCATCTGACATGCGACGGATATCATCCTCCGAGATCTCCTTGTCATTTCCTCCTCGTTTGTAACTGGCTCTAGTCTTTTCTCCATACAGAGTCTTGAATCGTTCGCGTTCTTCCGCTTTGGACTCAGGTCCTTTCGGGATGGCTTTCCGGAGAATGGCTTTCACCGACTCCCGAGCTCCTGAAGCGTCTGTGATCGACCTCTGATTTGGCGACAGAGGTAAGTTCAGTTCCGGACTGTTGGCACCCTCTCTCGTGGGGAAGGATCCCATCCTTCGAGGATTTGCCGTGCGAGGAGACTGTTGAGATGACGTCGCAGTACCAGGTCTACTCTCGTCTTCGTTTGTATCTTTCCTTTCTCCAGGTAAGTGTAAACTGGTTGGACGACTGCGAGAGAAAATTGCTTCGACCAATCTCCTATCCGCTTCCTTGGCCTCTCGATGTCTTTTCTCCTCGAGGTACTCGACGCGATAGAAGAGTGCCATTTCATTGCCAGAGGCTCTGCTAACTTCCAAAATACGATTCAGTGCAACGGCGAAGGTCTTACGGTCCGCGATATAGACCTTATCTCCTTTGTACTCGTACCAAAGCTTTCCGTACTCCATGTTTTCGGACAGATCCGTCTCGTCGGCATCCGCTGCACCCATGTTATCTCCAGTCCAGACATTCATTTCCATCTCGAATTCCTGTTTGAAGACCGCGAAGCTGTAGTTGAGTGATATATTGGGGTCTTTATTGACCTCAATCATCGTCGCTAGTGGAACTGTGTGTTCAACGTAATCTTCCTGAGACAGCCTCTCAACTTTGAGCACAAGATTCTTATTATAGAGTTCCACTGGTAGCAGTGGTCGCATGAATTCGGTATCAACGGATTCGCGTCGCTCCGGGTCATCTGAAAGATCAGGAAAGGTAGACTTCCTCCTCCCCTTGAACTTAGTTACGAAGGACTTGATCATGACGTACTCCAGTATCAATAAAGTTGGCGTAGTTGGAAAATTACTCACGTAGCTCAATCCGTGTGACAAGATGAGAGGCTGTTGGACTCGAGGACTTCCCCGTTGTGATGGGATGAGATACGTGGAGGATTCTTTGTTTCCTTGAATGCACGTCACTCGACAGCCGAGTCTCCAACAAAGAGCTTTCACAAGATCGAGTAAACACATGCTTGCAGTCATGAGGGCTTTGATGGAAAACACAGAATCTTGCTCTTTGTCTTCGTACAATTGAATGCGTCGAGACTCGAGAGCCACGCAGTCCCATTACGAGTGTTGTGATTGCCTGCCATCGAGTAGAAGTCAAAGATTAAGCGAACGAAAAGTTCGCTTCTTGCGACTTGACCAAACATAAACGTCCTCCAGCTCCGGACCAGAAGAAATCGTGCAAGTTCGCTGCAGTATCAAGGAAGAGAGCAAGAAATTAGGGTCAGCTTCAGTCTCCATGCAACTACCAGTCTCTCCGACAACGTTAGAAGACTCGCACTCAATTGATACGAGCTGCACGGTCAACTGAAGCGACACAGTTCTCCACTTATGGCACGAGATTCTAGACGTGCAATACTGAAAACTGTACAGGTAGACTGCGAAGATGAACAATGGGTTGGTCAAGGTTTGCATTCTCCGAATAGCCAAGGCAAGTAGTACCCTTCATCCGTGAATCCTGAGCTCCTAGACAATGCAGCTCACTCATGAAGAAGACGAAGCATAAACACAGTCACTGATCTCGACATGTTGCGGAAGGCCAGCCCAGCCACATCCGAAACCTGGGACTCAGATTGCCCCATCAAGCCAACCAAGAATTCTGAACAAGTTCTCGTGACGCCCAACGATAACCACCACTGATAACCACGAAGAAACTGTAAATGCACACGTCAAATCCATGAGAAATTCCACAACTCACACAAAGAACATCCCTATGCTCTGAAGGGACAACGATATCATCCCTCGAGTTGCTGAGCTAGGATGCAAAGGGGTCGTCGCTTTTCCGCTGCTTGCAGCACAGTGCAAAGATCCAGAAGGCCACCAGGCAGGCCAGAGAGGCTCGACGGATTCTATTTACGTTTGAGGAAGAAGCGAAGATGCACGCACGCTGTGCCGTAGAGGTGCACGGCCTAAGGGAAGAAGAGGCTAAACAAAGTGAAGAGGAGGAAGAAACGAAAACGCGAAAGATATAGAGGGATCTCAAAGCAGCGAATGATGAGGATGGCAAGGGCAATGTGATCAGATCTGCAAAGCAATTTGCGAAACGCAAAGCAATTATGCCATCACAACTACAGTAGAGCAAGAAACTGCTCGTTGTGGCTTGCTCACCACGGCCTGAGTAGTCCAACTCACACTTCTCAACCTGTCAGCGGAGGCCGCTGACATGAGATTTGGCTTGTAAAAAATATGAGAAGATCTGGCAGATTTTCAAGCATTCGAATGAACACGCTGTTGTCTTAATTATCACGCGCCAGGTATGCACCATTTTCCAACACGTGTGCCAATGCCGAGTTCTCAACGCCAGATACGTAACCGTACAATTCCCAATAAATTATTCTATATACTCACACATCTCAACACACTATCAACTCGAACCCCACCGACTAATAGTAACAGCCGTTGTGTAAACCATAGCCACAAGTCCCACACCCATGAGCAACACATCTCCAGCCTTCACGTACTTGTTCTCCGCAATACCTTTCCAGTGCAAATAGGCAGGGTAGATGTAGACCAACGGCACACAAGCAAAAGATCCGATCAACGCAACAAACTTGTCCAAATTGGTGGCTCCAAGAATAGAGATCAAGCCGCAACCACAAACCAACAGAGTCCTGAATGCGTTCTTCTTCCATTTCGTCTTCACATCCTGCTTTCCGGATCTATGGCCGAAGATCGAGCCCTCGAGGATACGCATGGCGGGGAACAACTGGACTGGATCGCCCGCCAGGACGGCCAAAGAGTAGAGGAATTGTACCGCATTGACGAGCTTGGAATCTTGTGGGAAATTGGAGATAATTTCCACGGTCGTTTTGTCGCCAAACGTGGCGTATGAAAGTGCGCCTACGGAGGCAAAGATGATGGTTATGATGAACATGACGGTGTAGAGAAGACCTTCGAATTTCTGAGGCTCTTTCATGGAGGATTGGATGGGGAGGATCAGGCCAATGCCTTCGAAAGTGAAGATGGCAGAGCCGATTGTGAGGGTGAAATCTTGGGGGTTAAACATCTCGACTGATGGACTCATGCCTTTGGTTGCTAGGGTGGAGATATCATACGCGTAGATGTATCCGAGTCCGTGTAGAATGAAGACATCTGCAAGTAGAGCAGCTCCTCCAAGCTTGGATATATCTCGAATGAGGGCCAGCGGCACCAAGACGATCAATTGAAGACCAATCAGGGCTGTGATCGATAGCGGCGAGACACCACTCTTGATGACAGCTTCCAAGAATGAATAGAGATTCTCGGCAGCGAAAATGATACCGGCACACACGAATCCCAGTTGTGAAAGAGTGATCGAGGCCAGAGTTATGGACCTCATCCTCTTCCCTCCAATGGCCTCCGCGATATCTCCATAACCTCCGCCATATTTCGCACGACATTTCAGGAGTAGATGGAAAGCCACACATGAGATCAAAGAGATCATAACAAGTGTAACCAAGGAGAACACCAATCCGCCGTTCTTGAAAGCCTTTGGCAGGAACAGGACACCAGTCCCAATGAATGACTTGATCAATAAGAAGAAAGTCCTCGTCATGCTAGCATCACCCTGTTTTGAACCTCGAGTCGTTTTCCGTCTCCCCAAAAGCGGTCTCCTCTCACCATTTCCCTGTCGCCCTGCTCCTCCAGACAAGAGCTGATCCTCTTCATCACTCTCGACTGCAGTTTCATCATCCGATTCCTCAAGATCCTCTCCGGCAAAAGAGCCATATAATTCCAGGAAACTGACAAAGTTGTTCGTGATCGGGGACGCAAAGTTCGTCGACCTCTTCTTCATTTGCTGCTGTACATAATGTCTCCGAAATCCGCCGGGCTCTCTCTGTTCCACAGCACCAATTTCAGCAGGACCTGATCTCCCTGGATGCGAAAAGGTCTGAGCTCTCTGTATGGGGGTTGCCCGGGCACTGATCTTGTAGATGTCTCGATGTATGTCCCCTCCCTGCAGCTTCAGAGAGCTCTCGTACTGGTCTTCGGAGGAGGGATTGGGTGTAATTGTTGAGCCTTGGACTTGGGGTTGGGCGTCGAATTCGGCGGTGTAGGAGGGGTCCAGATGCCTGGCAACAATTTCTGCTGCCCTTCTCTCCTCCTCGTCGTCTCGTTCCATATTGGCTGTGGAGTGAGGTTCGGTATGCTGTGTAGAGATGATGATTGAGATTGAGATCAAAAAATCCTACCTGGAATCAATTGGATATGGGAGAGCAACCGATGGTTTTCCTTTGAGATGGAGTTGTACTAAGTAGTTCTGAGATGAAGCTGGAGATAGAGATGGAGATGGAGGTGGAGTGAGAATAAGTTAGGTAGTTAGTTAGTGCAAGCCAGCCAAAGGAAATGACGAAGAAAAGTCTCTTGTCTAGCCCAGCCAGGAACAAGCTTCTGCCCACCTGCCCACCTGCAGTGTTAGTGCCCTATTCCAGGCCTCGGTAGTGAGTATTTGGTGCATGGTGGCACCTTGTGGCCCCTACACCGCACCGTATCCATCGTTTGCCACAGGCGGGGCATCGTACCACGGGGGCTAGGGCCTAGGGGGCTAGGGAGCTGCTACTGTAACAGCCTAGGTGGCTCGGGGTGATTCGAGTCAGTTCCATTGGCAAGATATCACCTAATATCAACTCGAAAAAATGGAGATATCATATCATGGGCAACATCCGCTCTTTTATCTTATCGCGAGAATTTGTATCATTTCCTTCCCCAGGATTCGAAATACTTCTTTCCCTCCCTCTCTTTCTCCTCTTCTCCTTCTTCTCTGCGAACGCGAGCCAGATTCAACATCATGGCAAAAGTGTTCAGCGTTGTGGAATGATCAAGTTGATCGTGTCGTCCTGTCTGCTTCCCTCACCCTCAGATTTCCCTCATATTTCCCTCACTAAATCGAATTTACATTGTCACAAGACCATTTCCGCCTGACTCGTCTCAGAAGATCTAACATCTACCTATATTTACCTATACATCTTCTATCCTTTGCCTGTTATCCCAAGTCCCTCCTAAGATGTCCTTGGCCCAGCATGTCTCCTCCATAGAAGGTGTTGACAGACAAGAACTCCTCATCGAACCTTCCCACACGGTGAGGAGAGTGCTGAGCTACGATGCATTCCCTCCTCCAGTCGAGGATCTACCAGATCACATTCCCGCCTATGTCGTCCCGAGTTTGCAAAGAACCATTCAAGTTGCCATCACGGTTCTACTCTGCTGGCTGGCGTCGGGCATTGTATTTGGTTTTGCGGCTTTGAAGCCAGTCTTGATTTCCGAGGGCGTGTATCGCGAGCTGTGTACTGTTGAGGAATTGCAGCAGGATGTTGAGCTCTGTGTGGAACAGGATATCAGGTAGGGACCCTTCTCGGAATCTCAACTCGTGTGGTATCACATAGCTAATCCTGACTCAAGGCTTAACCTCTTCTTCACAATCGCTTCTATCACAAGCAATGTTTCTGCCCTCCCCGTTGGAACCATACTCGACCGTTACGGTCCTCGAGTGTGTGGTATCCTAGCCAGCATCTTCCTCGCCATTGGCACCATCCTAATGTCCTACGCCTTCTCCATTCCCGAATTCGACGGCTACCTCGTAGCGAACTTCTTCCTCGCTCTTGGAGGAACCTTCATCTTCATTCCGTCATTCCAGATGGCAAATGCTTTCCCAAAGTACTCTGGAACCATCGTGGCTCTCATCACGGGTTCTTTCGATGCATCAGCTGCGGTATTCCTTTTCTATCGCCTGGCATATGCTGGTTCGAACCATAAGTTCACGCCAGACAAATTCTTCATGTACTATACCGCTGTGCCAGTCCTCATCTTCTTGTCCCGAGTCACAATCCTACCCGCAAAACCTTACGATACAGTCCCTCAACTCGAGAAGAAAATCGAAAAAGCCCAGGACGCAGGCCGAGACATTCACTCTTCGGACGACGACCTCTCATCTGACGGCGAACTCTACCGCGTCCGCAGCTTACGGTCGGGGAAACGCAAGAACAAGATCAAGAAACTCGCAGGCCTTCTCGGAAGCGAAGCCGAACGTCAAGAAAGAGCCGATCGTGAGGAAGATCGTCTCGTGAAGTCGGCGGTGTGGGGAGCTCTGCACGGATTACCCGCTCACAAGCAGATGTTGACGCCCTGGTTTGTTCTCATAACGCTTTTGACGGTGTTGCAGATGCTGAGGATGAATTACTTCATTGCCACGATCCGCTCACAGTATGAGTACATGTTGGGCTCGGAAGATCTAGCCATCACGATCAACCATTTCTTCGACATCGCGTTGCCTGTTGGAGGAGTTGCCTGTACGCCTGTGATTGGACTGTTTTTGGATAATTTGAGTGTGCCGATGGCTCTATCCGTCATCGTCACCTTGAGTACCGCGATTGGGATCTTGAACTCTTTACCTTTTCTGTGGTCAGCATACACGACAGTCATCCTCTTTGTCGTTTTGCGACCACTCTACTATTCAGCCATGTCGTGAGTCTGCTTCTCGCCCCATTTGCTCCTCTCCCATCCCCTTCCCTCCTCAAAACATTCCTACTAACCAACCCCCTTAGAGATTACGCCACGAAAGTCTTCGGCTTCAAGACCTTCGGCCAAGTCTACGGCATGATAATCTGTCTCTCGGGTCTCGTCAACCTCTCTCAATACGGCATCGACGCGCTCACCCTCGAGAAATTCCACGGCGATCCCACGCCTGTGAATATCGCGCTTGCGGCACTGGGGTTCGTGGTTGGTGTCGTGCTGGTTACGTTTGTGAGTCGGAAGGTCAAGGTGGTTGGCGTGAAGGAGTATGGGGGGTACTTGGATCCGGAGCGACAGCCGCTGATTGAGGAGGTGGAGGAGGAGGGGTAGTAGGGATCTGAGATTGTATTGTTCTTCGATGCGGAGGGCGAGATGGGGGTTTTGATCGAGGACAACAGAGGAGGAGTAGGGATTTGAGATTGTATTTCTGTACGAGCGGATTGGAGAAGATCCAAATTGTAATCATGTATTATACTTCAAGACTAATGAAACCCCTGCTATCTCCTCTCATTCTACTGTGTATACTGGCTACCTATTCCACTCTGAGAACTTTCGCATACTGCTTACATGTACTGCGTGCAACTCGAGGCCTTTGGTGGATAATCGAGAATGATTACATAACCACAACAAGATGTCTGCGGTTTTCTGTCATATGACACGAGAGTCGAGACATCGCGCCCTTGCAGCAAGAGTGTCACAAACACCATGACGTTGGATGGGACACACAAGTACGCCTCGAAACGAACTCCTCGTTGCCCGGCAGCAAGTACAAGAACGGCAAGTCATAGCATTACACAACGTATACAACGTCGCTCCAGAACGTTCATCAGATATAAAATCATGTCAGCATATAGGATAGATGCGTAACTATATGCCCTGCCTCACACATCATTCATTCATTCATTTATTCATTCATCCCTCTCACAAAACCCACCATACTCCAAGCCAAAACAATTCGCATAATACGAAACCGTGCTCGCCCAATCCGAGAAAATGGCCTGGATCCCCACCTGTCGGGCCAGCACATCCAGAATCTCATAGAGCTGGCCATCGGAACGGACTCCCTGGGCGAAGAAGCCATAGTAATACTCGTTGCGCGCCTTGACCGTCGCAAGGGGCCCGCTCCTCTCGAAGGTCCAGGGGATGATTTCTAAACCCGCAGCTTTGGCCGAGTGGGCGTAGGTGCTCGGGATGATGGTTTTGTTGTCGACGGTGGTGGTGAGGAGGTAGCCGAAGGGGGGAGCGATGATGTTCACGCCTCGGGCTTTGATGGCCGCCAGACGGGCGAGGGAGGATGCGTTGGCGAGGGTGGCGGGGGTGTCGCCGTCTTCGTCGAGGTAGACGGCTTGTCGACCGAACGAGGGGAATTCGGCGATCCATTGGTAGATGTCGGGGGGGTGGAAACTCTGGGCCCAGACGCGCGAGGCGGAGATGTTGCGCGCGATGAAGCTGTTGATGAGGGCGCGCGCGAAGTGCGTTTGTGTGTACCCGTTGAAGGGCATGGGCACTTGGGCTGGAGGGGTCTTGAGTTCCGGTGTGTAGTTCCTGTGTCCGGGGAGGGATTCCACCAGGGTGATGTACGAGTCGAGGCTTTGCACTGTGCCGCATGTCGAGTAGAGATCGGTTCGCCAGGTCGGTGTCCCGTGCTGGTAATCCTCGACGTTGGTCGCGCTGGCATTGAAGCCGTCTTGTTTGCCGCAGAGACTCATATACTCGGCGGTTGTGATGTCGCTCGTGCAGCAGAGCGCGTTGGCGGGAGATGTTGCATTGGCAGCTGTGAAAGGGACGGTGCACTGAGACGCCAGCTCGGGATGGAGGAGGATGTTGGTGGTGGTGTGTAAATCGCATTGGGAATGCCGACATACAAGTCCGAGATCTTTGGTGAAAGCGACGTCGCATTCAAGAATACCGGCGCCCATTCGAGCTCATGCAATGGTGTTTTCCACGGTCTCTTCGGGGAATTGAAGAGTTGCTCCTCCTCGATGGCCGATGGAGAAACTGGTGACGCTGAATGGACCATTCTCACAGGATTGCAATTTCGCTTTGAGAGGAGAATCGGTCATGTTGTCGATGATGTAGAACGGACGGGGATCGTATGATACTCTGTAGTCGTTGCTCATCGGACGTTCGTGATCATGGTCATAGTGGTGATCCTCGTAGTGTCTTTGTCTTTCCGTTGGTAGTGTAGATGCGCTTTGTGCCAGGACGGCCGCGACGGCGAGGTTGAAGATATCAGAACGCATCTTGAAGCAGTGATAGCAGAATGAGCAGCGCGAATGACGGTGTAGGGCAACATCTTGTGGACATTTCTAGATTCTTATCATATCTGATTTGCGCCATTGGATCAACATGCAGAGCTTCCAGATAGCTCCCACATAGCTCTCCAAGCTCCCACCCTTGAACGAGCTATAATATCCAGCGCGGGGTCTTCGGACGAAGCTATCCTCGATGCACCTCCAGGCATGTCCTGCATCTCCTACTGTACCTAGATACATTATAGCTAAAAAGACTCAATGATAATCGACATACTACGCACGTGGGACGATACAAGAAACCGGCTGCACGATGACGAGAGAAATCATAGCCGGGCATGTAGAGTACAGATGAACAGGGAATCTGGGAGGCGGGGATAATTATATATAAAAGCTTGACTTTCATACTCCGTATTCTCTAGTTCCAAAATATCTCTCCCAAGATACTATACTGGATACGACGAGTCAGACAGACCCCACGTGCCCCACGTGTGGAGTAAGTAACTGGTCGCCAAGGCAAGGAAGGCCGGTGGCTCGAAGCTTACAGGACAATACTTACTCGCGGTAGGGATAAATAAACACCTACCATGTAAGTGACTCTACCTAGTCTTGCCACTCACGTGCAGAATACTGCTTTTATACCTGAAATGCGAGTATCTCTTGATTAATATGATAATTGCTATCTAATGCTAGTATTTAGTATGTCCTCCCTTAGCGACAATTATAGCTTAGCACTTCTCGTGCATACTCTTAATGAGTTTAATAACCTAGGTATCTGTAATTATATTCTAGGCTTCAAGTACTACTTCTCTTAGCCGTAGGTAAGATCGATAAATCTCAGGGTGTTTCTCCTAGATATACTCTTTTATCTTGTCCTAAACTATCTCAATTGGGTTCAAATCAGGAGAGTTTACAGGCTAAATAATCGGCTGAATACCTCTGCTTCTAAGCTCTTTAACTATAGCTTTTACTACGTGACTAGATATATTATCTTATATAAGAGTAAGCCTCTATTGAGAGGCATACCTTTCAATAAGAGGAACGATATGCCGGATATAAGAATCAGAGGTAATTATACTCTAATCCTTCTCCCAGAAGAGGCCCGGACCTTTCCCCTATCCCGAAATCCTACTCTAAAATATCTACCCTATCTTCTTCTGTATCTTTAGTTCTAGATAGTCTTCAAGTAGCACTTCTCTAGGTCTCCGGGTGACTTTAACCTTCTTATGCTTCCCTGGATTTACTTACGTCTCGTCGGTCCAAAAGATATATTTCTACTCCTCCTAGGTCTAGTTGATATGCTTAAGGGTAGACTCAAGCCTAGCTCTCTTATGAGCTTCAGTAAGAAGAGGTTTCTGACGCGTAGATCTTCTTATAAATCCTTTAGTCTTAAAAGCTATCTGAATAGTATATACTAAGTAATTCTATCCTAAAATACTAGGGATTTCCTTCTAAGGAGTGCGCCGGTTCTTCTTTGAAGTATATACCTACTCAATCAGCTATCTTCGCTCTTCAAGACCTAGTAAAAGGCGCCTTCCAGATCGAGTCTTTTAGGGAGTAAGCCGGTAACTTAAAGCGGACCGAATTTAGTTAAGAGTCAGGTTCAGTTAAAGGGCGATATCTTCTTTTGACTAGCCGGCGTAAAGGTAGAGAGTTTAGACCTGAAGTCGCTGATCCCGTGTGTAGTTTCGGGATGGAGTTTTAGGTATAAGTACTTCATATTTAGAAGTAGAGAAATCAAGTGATGATTATGATATGCCGGATAATGTAAATTGAAATGATTTAAGTGTGAATAGTAGAGAGAGATATTTCAGAGCTCATAAAGCAGCATGAGAGCGTCATTTGTTCATTAGCTAGAAGGTAGGTGCACTGGCCCTCGTCGAAACTACTAGAATTACAGGGTAGGGGTTTATTTATCCCTACCGCGAGTATACAACGCGGCTTAAATGCAGCCAAGAAAGAGGATATATGCTTCCCTGGCTGCAGATTCGGTCTGACCCGCGTATCAATCAAGAAGTCGTGCATACCTCGGATCGATTTGATGATGACTCAGGAAGTGGAAGCTAGGCTTGACATATAGAGGAGGTCTCTCGTAGCCGCCAGGAGAGATAGAACATCGCGCCCACGAAAATGAAGCGATGGCACGCGAGTTCTCGTGCTGTGCCTCAACGGTCCCGTCCAAGCCTGGATGTGAAGCTGCCAATTCCCCAATTGCGGCGCATCGCGGGGTGCGAATCCCGCGGCTCTTGCAGTAGTTCCATATGAAACACATCTAGGTCAGAAGTGGCGGACTTGGTCCAGATGTGCGTTCGCTGTATGTGTTCATATGAAGGGAGATATTCAATCAGGACAGCGTCGAAAGCTTTCCAAGTTCGAAGACGTCCTCGGATTTGTCAATTTACTCACCGCTAGCTTCATCTATCTGCTGGTTTCGTACAACCGCTGATATTGCAGTGACAGCCCCTTTGAAATGGCAACAAGCAGTCCGGAGCAGTTCAACTCGTCTAGATTATTGGTTGTTTGGCTGGATGCCTTCGACGACAGGTCTGTGCGGTAAGCAATTCCTCGTCAATACCCCATTCCAGATGTCGAAAAGCAGGTTTGGAAAAGGAAGTAAGCAAGTTTGATAAAGTAATTTTCTAAATTTGGTATCTGATGAGATTCATAAAGCATAGCATAGCATGTTCCCCATCACTCCAATTGGTATCTGACTCCCAAGTCCCGAAACGCCAACCCTCATACTATTCTAATCCGTGCTTTTCACAGCAAGATTGGGTTTCCCTTCTGCTCTTGCAGTACAAGAGACCCTTCTGCATGAGACACTGATGGTCTCTTGACTGATACGGCAACAGATTGCCTGCGTCCTCCAGTAATGACAGAAGCACGTCTTCCACCATCGACGCTCACATCCTCCTTCTCGGTAGTGTAGTGAACATAGTTGACTGCACCACCAACAGCACCTCCCCAAGCAGAGCCTCTGCGGCCAGCAGTGTCGGCGGCGACGACAATGTCCTTGACACGGATGATGTTCTTTCCGTGGGTAAACCAGTGGTAGAAGCAGTATCCGAAAACAAAGAAGAAGCCGACAAGGGGAACGACCATTGAAATTCTGGTTGATGCGCTATCGGCAATAGCACCTTGAATTGGTGGGAAAACGGCTCCTCCGGCCACGCCTAGTGTCTGTTAGCAGAAGCTCATCTCATTGGAAGGAATAGTGACATACCCATGACGAGAATACCGGCACCACGACGAGTGTGGATTCCAAGGTCTGAGAACGAAGTTAGCAACTGTTGCAACAAAACATGAGCAGAGGGAACTTACTGGCAGTACCCATGGTGAAGATGGTAGGATACATCGGTGCCATCAAGAAGTAAGTGACCATCAACGTTCCGACACCTGCAGAGCCTTCGAGACCGCAAGCGGCGGCAGTCATTGCAATGACCAAGATGGAGTAGACAACCATGATGAAAGCTGGTGCAAGGAAGAATGCAATGCCGACAGCAACGAATCGCCCGACGGTGAAGATAATGAGGGCGTAAGAAAGGAAGTTTGAAGCCTGAGGCTTGGTATATCCACCGTTCTCAACGACGTAGTTGATGAAGAATGCTCCGATTGTGACCTAACGATGTTTTAGTAAGAAGCATCAATGGAGACTGGCTGGAACGTACCTGAGCACCGACATAGCAGAATTGAGCGACGAAGGCCAAGATCATGTTGTACTGCTTCCACAAGGGGCCTTGGCCAATGGGATTCCCAAGCTCGTCAACAGCCAGAATCTCAATATTGGCATTCTCAGCTAGAGTAGCCTCGGAGACTTCGGGAAGCTTTGTGAAAGTGAACAGGACAGCAACAGCAACGCCAAGACATGCCACTGCCAAATAAACGTACTGCACATTCGTAAGATTGTCTGCGTTCTTCCCCGAGAAGAAGAACTTGGAGGCGATCAGGGGACCGATGAATGATGCAACTCCATTCCAAGACTGACAGAATTGAAGACGGATAGAGGCTGATGCTGGGTCACCGATAATAACGGCATACGAGTTGGCAGATGTCTCGAGAGTCGCCAATCCGCAGGCAATCACAAAGGTGCAAGCGAGGAAACCTCCATATGAAGCGAGCTTGTTATCGGCAGTGGTGAAATGTGCGGTAGGCCAGAAGAATACTGCTCCCAGAGAGTAGAGAGTGAGACCCATCAAGATGGCAGTCTTATATCCACGGCGCTTGAGGACCTCAGCGGCGATTGGAGAGAAGAAGAAGTATCTGATTGGTGTTAGCTCGGCCGGTTGAACCGGAAAGGAATGACTGACCCTCCACCAAAGTACATGACTTGAAGACCGGTAGATTGAAGCTTGGTGATGCTGAGCACAGCCTGGAAATGGGAATTGAGAACATCAAGAAGACCGTATGAGAATCCCCAAAGGAAGAAGAGAAGAGTGATCAAGAAGAGCGGGTAGGCGAGTTGCTTCCCCCTGAGGAAACCTCCCTCGATCGTCCCCCCAGTTGATATCATGGCACCTCCAGCCATTGTGACGGTTGAGCGAATGAAGTGAGTGATTCGTAGAAAGCACGAGTCGCAGCTGAGAGACAAGTGTAAGTGAGATGAACTGTGTTGATGAGTGAGCTGTTGGACAGGAAGAGCTGCCCCTACTTATATGAAGCTCGTAGCTTTTGGTAGCTCGCAATAGCTTCTCGAGCTTCTAGTCTCCTCCCAGGATTTCCCCATAACTCGCTCCAAAGGCCGTCAAAACCCCTTGCCTCTAAGATTCCCGAGCATCTCTAGAGCCAGTTGACGCCACTATCATCACGACTATTCTCAACACCACACGCCTCTAGACGGTCTAGAGGGTGGACGTCGAGCTCGAGGCTCGGGTCCACCAATCATAGCAGGATCCAATATCAAGCCTTTTCTCCGCAAAGCTTTCCTATCTGATGATATTATGCACCAGTGTGGGGTGGTGTCACTGGTGTGGAGAAGGCGGGGGGTGTACAGAAGTGTGGTCGTAGAGCGAACATTTAAGCGGCCACTATCATTCGCTGCTATGGGCTAGTTATTGTAGCATCAACACCAGGGGTCCAGCGCCATCATCCATCTAGACTTCCAAGGACGCCAAATTTTCCAAGAAGGCATGCAGAGAACTCCCACTAGCTCTCTCTCTCTCTCTCTCGGGTCCAATATTGCGATTGTGGAAATGTTCTGGAAGGCCAGCCCTATGCAAGAAGGAATGAAATGGCTTACGACTTGGGACTAAGTTGTAGACCAGACGCCTCTAATCCTGCTGCTTTCGCCGATAAATGTGCCCACCTCGAAGTATTCGGACCTTTTACCCCATGGGCATGCGGGATGAGGAGCTCCTGTGATCGCCACTTGTCGAAATTCTATGGAAACGAAGTTTGGATAGAAGAGCTAATCGCTACTAAACCGAACGCTACTCACGAACGTACCATCTTTTCCTCAGCCTACAATGCAGTTCAGTAGTAGATGTTGAGGATTCTCCTTTCGAGGCCCTTCACACCAAGCGCTGAGGTCGACTTCTGCTATTGTATTAGCTAGACACATCAACTGATCACGCGACAAGATATTATATTTCCGAACCTTAATTTGTGCACTGATGGTATTGTACAAGCCGAGTGGCGTGGTGCCGAGGCGCGGCCACAATCATCCTGACGTTGTCTCATCTCTAGCTCGCATCAACTATCGCTTTCTTTCAAAAACTACTGGCTCTAGCGGGGGATAGACTGATCGCGGCTCGCCTGAGTTGATTCCTTGCCTGAGACTTGGTGATGATTGGATTCTGGCTCGACTTGGCTAGAGTGTGGAAAAAGTCAAGTTGATCATGCGTTTTTCTGTGAAGGTCTTCAGAGGCGATTCCCCGGATCTGCTCTTCCCCTCATTCATAAACCTGGAAGATCGTGAGATCTGGACAGAATCGCAAAATGGCAGGGACATTCGCATGAATGAGTGGTTTAGCACGCGATTACGAATCGTTGGGTTTTGAGTCTCTCTGGTGTTTGGCGTGGTATCGATTTGAGTGAAGGTAGAGATCGGGTGCGTTGCCAAAAATTGTAGATGCAATCGCCGGAAAGAACAACGACGGATGCTTGAAGGATGATGGGAGTGCGGGATTTTCCAGCGGGAATATGAAATTTCTGGCTTAACGTTGGAGGAATGAAGTGGGAATGTGAAAGGCGGTTGGCTCCGTGATGGAGAAAGAAGACTGAACTGATCCTGACGAGATGATGTGGAACCCGGGAAATAGATAGATCATCAGTTGAAAGTATCTTCATTAGCTTTATCGGTATAAGTAAACCAGTTCCTTTCTCACACCATCTGGCTCATCTCCAAAGAACGAATTTCCCCAGATAGGTTTATCAGATGGATCTCTGCCTTAGCTACCAGTCATTACATCGAGACTCGTGCATCTCGTTCAGCTACAGCTGAAGAATCAAGGAATCCTGACTGGCAAGATTGTCTACGTTGGGATTTGTTCACTCTCCCCGTTTCGAGAAAATCTACAATGAACAGAGAAACGGTCAACCTGCAGTGTCAAGATGTTGCGAGAACATCTGAGTATTGCCCGCGGACCGAGAGAGAGAAAATACCGAGTTGTCACGTCCACAGGGAAAGCGAGGAAGGAGATGGAATGACATACAGATACTTATACACACACGAGACTCTCAACACCCTCAACAAGGAGGGAGGTTAGTGTGATGTGAGGAGAGGGGAGAGGGGAGAATATTACCGCATCAATGCATCGGTAACGCTTGGAGCTATAGCATACATAGAATACTTCATAGTCCGGGCAGCTCGCTTTACAACATGACGGACAACGTGAGGAAGGTTCCCATTTGATGCTCTACTACGACAGCCACGCGTCGCACGCGTCGCACTCTACAGAAATTTTGGTTCAGCAGTATATATTCATTCGAACTGATCGAACCTTGTTGAGGCTGAGCCTTGGCTGGCAACCTTAATTCCAGATCTCGCTAAGCTGACTGGATGGATCGTGACGCTGAACTGCTGGCGGCAAACGTGTTGGAGAAGTTAATGCTGTATAGGTTCTAATCACCCCGAAGCTTCCGTCGAGAGAGTTGCTTGCCCCAGGGCACGATCACTTTGCGAAGGAGTGTGATAGCTCCCAAATATACACGCTCACAGGCCGCAGACATCAGTAATCCTTCAAAATAAACCACCATCCCTCTCTCAAACTCATCACTAATCCGATAAAATGCCGATATCCAATACCCTGCCTGACGGCCTTGAAGAGTTCGACATTATCGTAGCTGGAGGTATGCAAGCTGCTCATTCATTCATTCATCATGCAAGAACCAAAGGTCCAAACTGAATTTTCCAAGGTGGAACAGCAGGATGTATCGTCGCATCTCGCCTCGCCGCCGCCGACCCGGGTCTCTTGATCCTCGTCGTGGAATACGGACAGAATAATTATCAGCTTCCTGAAATAGTCCATCCGGCACTCTTCCCGGTCAACGTGATGCCTGGAAGCACGGCCGCGATTTTCTGGCAGACTGAAGAGTCTGAGGCTTTGGCGGGGAGGAAGTTGGTCGTTCCTAGTGGGGGGATACTGGGTGGTGGGTCGTCGGTAAATTTCATGATATGAGTGTGTGTTTGTTTTGATGAACGCAAGGTGCAAGGGATGAGTAAGGAGAGAAATCTTGGGCTGACTGATTTGTGTGGGGTAGGTATACAAGAGCTCAAGCTCGTGACTTTGATTCTTGGAATATGCCGGGGTGGAGTGCTGAAGAATTGGTGCCGTATCTGGAGAAGGCATGTAGTATGCTGCCACGTCTCATGAGAAACAAACCTGACTAGTCATCATCAACAGCTCGAGACCTATCATGGACCTGGCTCCTCCAAAACCCATGGCAGTGATGGGCCTATCCACGTCTCCTCCGGTGGTTTCCGCTCCCAAGGTCCCGAGGAAGACTTCATAACCGCAGCTGCTAAAGTTGGCTTCCCTGAGATCACTGACTCACAGGATCTGGAATCGACTAATGGAATGTGTAGATGGTTGAGGTATGTTTCTCCAGAGGGGACGAGACAGGATAGTGCACATGCGTACCTCCATCCTCTGCTCGTCGATGGGAAACATCCGAACTTGCACGTCCTGGTTGAGACGCAGATCACTCGGGTTTTGTTCCATGATGATGGAGAAGAGAAGAGGGCAAGTGGTGTTGAGATCTGTGCGAATCCTATGTTCCCCTCCTCGTCCATGGGCTTGAGAGTTTTGAAAGCCAGGAGACTAGTTGTTGTGTCTGCTGGAACTTTTGGCAGTCCTTTGATCCTCGAGAGATCTGGAATAGGCAGTTCCGAGATCTTGGAAAGAGCAGGTGTGACTGTGATCGCGGATGTGCCAGGTGTTGGCCATGACTACCAAGACCACAACGAAATCCTCTGTGCATACAAGACTTCTCTTGGGATTGAGGAGACACAGAATGCTTTGCTTGGGGGGCTGCAAACGCTCGCAGACGCGGCTGAGAAAGGGGATCCGAGGTTAGGGTGGAATACTGTCGATGTCGCTGGGAAGATACGTCCAAGTCTATCCGAAGTCGCGGCACTCGGACCAGACTTTGACGTTGCTTGGGAGAAAGACTTCAAGCATGAGCCGGCAAAGCCACTTGGTCTCATCGCTCTGATTGCAGGGTAGGCTTTCCTGGCTTCGCTGAACAGATCACGCACTAACGAAGTGATACAGATATCTCGGAGACCGTTCGCTGGTCCAAGGAGGAGAATTTGTTCAAGTTGTCAGCTACAGCGCATATCCATACTCCCGTGGGAGCATCCATATCACAGGCCCTGAGATGACCGACAAGCCGAGGTTTGTAAATGGATACTTGACGGATGCCAATGACTTTGACTTGAAGGCCCATGTTTGGCAATATAAGAAGCAGCGAGAGATCATGCGACGAACCAGAATGTACCGTGGTGAAGTCGCCGCCCACCATCCTGTCTTTCCGCTTGGATCAAAAGCAGCTTGCTTAAGTCTAGAAATTCTTCAGAGCACCGACACGACCACTATTGAAGATGTCGTATATACGGTGGAAGACGATAAAGCCATTGAGGATTTCGTGCGAGAGAACCTGACGACGACGTGGCACGCGCTTGGGACGGTGAAGATGGCACCGCGGGAGGATATGGGAGTTGTGGATCGGAGTATGAACGTTTATGGGGTACGTGGGCTGAAAGTCGTTGATCTGAGTATAGTGCCTGAGAACGTGGGAGCCAATACGAACAACACTGCGATGATGATTGGAGAGAAGGGGGCGGTTATTATTGCGGAGGAGCTGGGGCTCGGGAGGGTGTATAAGTAATGTAAAGGAGCGAAATGAAAAGAAATGAAATGAAAGCTCGATGCTCAAGGCAAGCCAACAACAGGAGACGATCGGGCATGACTGACACCGGGCTCACTTGTTGCGTGTGATTCGTGAGATGAGACATTGGACTCGTCATCATAGACGTCAACACGCACACAGTACTGAGCTGAGGTGTGCAATTTGGGCTCGGTAGAGTAGGTATATATCTCGTTTCCTATCAGAGATAATACAGTACAGCAATCCAATGATGGTAGCTCGGTCATTTCCCATACTGTATGGGGAGGAAACCATAGAGGAAGAGTACATTGTGCCTATATGCCCAGCCGCTTTGCTTTGTATAGCAAGAAGGAATGCTGGTTTTTTGCATGCGTAGAAGGACTCCTACTCCAAGTCTCCAAGTCTCCAAGTCTCAACATTCACGCGGGGAGATGAAACGAAACATACCAACCGGAACAAGTACACAATCGTCCCCGACACACCATCCACACGTTCTATTTGACTTTCCCACGATTTCAAAAGCTTGGGGCAGTCTGACAAAGCTTCCACGCGTTTCGTCTTCATCCCATGGCCCAAGCCTTTGCAGTAAAAATCCAACCATTACGAGGCCCCCTCGCTGAGAAACGGAAGGGAAGGGAAACGAAACGAAACGAGCCAACGAGAGAGAGTGATGAACGGTCAAAGGAATTGCCTCCAAGCAACAGCCTTTGAGACAACACATGGACGCGTGTTGAGGCAGTGCCGGAAATTGTTATTCTTGGCGGCTTCAGACGACGAGAAGACAGCGACGATCCCAAGTGGCGGCGACGACAGTGAGAGAGAATCTTGATATTTGCCGGGGTATGGAATATTAAAGGATAATTCGAATATATATATACATTCATCCATATGCTCATGTAAATATTGGTATATATGTAAGTCCGGCCGGTACTTTGCCATAATGATCAAATGCGAATGGTCAATCAATACCTTAGGTAGGTTGTCCAGTTGGAATTGAATTTTATTATATAAGTACTATACTTATATCAGTGATCACTCGAAGTTCCAGACTTGGACCCTGAAAATCATCATGCCGGTCCGGCCCAAAGACCGAGAGCCAAGCACCAGCACCAGCACCAGCCTGAAAGGCGACGACAACCGACTGCGCCGCAATACTTATACCACCACGAACACCAACACGAACACCAACGTAAACGCTCCGCGGCTCCGCGGAATAGCGATAACAGCCACAGGAACGATAACAACAACAACACCAACAAGAAGAAGAACAATAATAACTCCTCCTCCTCGTCCACCCCTACAACTCTCACTTTCACAGTTCGCTTGACGTCTCCCCGTCTGCCCTCAAAACCCGCAGCCATGAAGGCCATGAAGAGTATGGGCATGAATCGCATGCTGGGCTCTATTCGGCGCAAATGTAAACACAGGGCCAACCCCTCCCACCACTGTCCAGCACAAAGAGACCATTCATACTGACCATGGCGCAGCGAATAACGAACCTCCTGTCGATACATCTCCAGAGATCCAACTCGATACACCAGAAGCAAATGCGATTAGGAATGTGGTATGTCGGGGCGCACTCCGAGCTTGATCAGGATAACTCACACTTCCTAGCGCCTGTTCTGCGAATCTGGAGGACCGAATGGTTCAGTATGTTTCCCATCTATACACTGCTAGAAGGCATGGCTGATGACATGCCAGGGCGAAGAAGTCCTATATCTGCCAACCGTAGTGGAATCCTGTGAATCCTCCCCCGCAGCTGCCAAGGAGGCCTCCTACATAATCCGCAAGTTCCTCTCCAAAGACAACTTCGCCAAACCATACGTGCAATACAATGCCATAATGCTCGTGAGAATCCTATCCGATAACCCAGGGAAAACATTCACGAGGAATGTCGATGCGAAGTTCGTGCAGGTTGTGAAGGAGCTATTGCGGATGGGGAGGGATCCAAGTGTGAAGCAGATATTGATGGAGACGCTGGATACGTTTGTGAGGGAGAAGGGCAACGATGTAGAGCTGGCACTTTTAAACGATATGTGGGCGAAGGAACATCAGAAGATGGTTCGATTACACGTTTGTTGCCTACCCTAACCTACTCACTGGGTCTAACGTAGCAAACACAGGGCCCAGCAGCAGCACCTCGAATACTCAACGCACCTCCCTTCCAAACCAACGACGCAAACTACTTCTCCCGCTCGCACACCAGCCGACACCTTCCTGCCCCTCGCGAACTCTCCTCGCGCATCGAGGAAGCCAAAACATCAGCCGGTCTCCTCTCACAAGTCGTACAAAGTACCCCTCCATCCGAAGTCATACAGAACGAACTCGTGCGCGAGTTCGCAGATCGCTGCCAATCTGCAAGCCGAAGCATTCAGGCGTACATGATCGCCGAGAATCCATCTCCTGATAACGATACAATGGAAACGTTGATAGAGACGAATGAGCAACTGAACAAAGCTATGAATCAACACCAGCGCGCCGTTCTCGCTGCAAGGAAAGCAAGTGGTATGGGCAGTGGTGAACCTACTCCTCCGCCGAGACAAGATTATGGGAATGGTTTTGTGCCGCCGCCAGGTCCACCGCCTGGAAGGACTGGTTCTGGATTCGCTCCTCCTCCTGGACCACCTCCTTCGCAGCTGGCAGCGCGAAAAGCAGTTAAGCAGCAGCCTCCCATCCCTCCACCGGGAGACTATGCGCCTACCGGTTCAGATGACGAGAATCCTTTCTCAGATCCCAGACTCCCTTCAAAAAGACCAGGACCCTCAACCACGGCTACACACAATCCACCATTCCCATCAGATAAACCATCCGTGAGCACGGGGCAGTTTAACGACAGACTGGGTATTGAACCATATCATCCAGGCTTTAGGGAAACGCCTAGTTATGTTGGTAGGCAGGATAGTGCGGTTGGGAAGACGACTATGCATGCTGCTATCCCCGAGACGCCGGATGACGATGACGACAACAGGAGACGTTATGGCGGGCAGGTCGCCGGGAAGGAACCTGTCTATAGGTACTAGGGGGTTGGCTCGGAAGTTTGGGGAGATTCAGCCAGGGGCTTGGCGGATGCAATGACTGTGGATTCGGTCCACGCAGCAGTGTTTGATTTTGCGATGAAATGAATGATGTTTGGAAGCTCGGCTTTGTTATCAAGGGCGGATTGATGAGATATGATGGAAGCATGGAAGAATCAGCGGGGTTGAAGCATTTTTTGATACCAAGGACTGGAGCTTCGGTAGAGTTTGTCGAATTGAACATATGTATTGTCTATGGTCAGATATTTATATATATATATATATATATATAAGTCTGTTCAAATTGGTCTATATTTTCCATGATCGCGGATGTCGCCCAGGCAAATTGGGACCAGACAACGAGACCCAATAGAGCAGAGCATACTTCTTCAAGAATAGACCAGCCGATAGACGTGAGGGGAAGTGAGACATCAGATTGCGGCATGGGCGCACGTGTACGGATATACACCTCGGCAGAGCAATTCGTCCAGCTTTCCAGCCCAGAGTCCCATACTGTTGATGTGTGGAAGGGGGTAAGGAAATATCTTTTCCCCACAACCATCAAGATGACAAGCAACATCTAGCATTGTTCGATTCCTCGGCTCGAGCCTCGTCGCCATAGCCATGATATCTCGTACACCACAGAACAACAGACGGAAAGGCGCATCCTACTGCACCGGATCCATCTGGAACGAAACTCGTATGTGCGACCTGCTCTTTAAAGATTCAGCGCAGGGTGGTACTCCACTGCGCTGGGAGCACCTCTTAATAAACGGAATATGATGAATATCAGGGGCATGCAGGTCTTGTTGGAGTGCGCTAGCAAACTGCTGTTCATGTAAGCGATGGTCTGTGTGTCGAGTCAAGAGGTGGTTGAGATCAGTTCGATGAATGGGCAGCTGGACGAGAGGGGTTAGTTGTAGGCTCTTTACGAAAGTGGTGGTGCGACGGCGTTTCAGAAAGAGTAAAGTTTGTTGTAGATAGATGCCTTGGTCCTGGCTATGGGGGCCGATAGGCTGAAGATGGCTTGTATACAACTCGCTGCTTTTTGTGGTGAACGCAATTCGAGAGAGTCATGCCTACTCTTCTTGGGATGGTGAGGTAGGGAAACAGATTACACAGATCGGGCCTAACGAGAAACTTTTCGAATATTTTTGTATTTGTATACGGGGAACGCTATGCAGGCAAGCACTTGTAGTTTGCGGACAGGCATTGCTGTCCTCGAAATCCTCGTCTAAGATCGAGTACATAAACGGGACTATGTACGGAATGGCAAACGGTAGTATCGCAAGCGAACTTTTTTTCATCACGGGTGGCCAATCGATGTCCTACTATACCTTTGCACGCATTACATCGTATGTAGCGGGCGACAGAACGAGAAAGAACATCTTCGATTGGTAAGCTTCTGCTTAGAGATTGTGACGGCGTGGACGAGTGTAGTATTTTATTTTTTGTTTAGTATGGGCCAGAAGAGGGCGAGGGTCAGGACGTATGATGTGAAGAGCTTGCTGAGGAGTATGAGTTGAAGGATTGAGAGGGCAAGAATGAGGTTGGGATACGAGCCAAGCGGAATGCATCTGGGGCTCAGGAGAGGTGTTGAAGGTGCTATCAATGACGAGATGAGGCGACTGGTGGAGACTGGTGGGATTGTTGGAGGTTGAGATGAGCTGCGGTGACATGCGACATAGACTTCTGCAGATTTGTTTAGCGGTTGGATAGAGCCATCAGTAGAACCAGGTGGATGTACATCATTCAAATGTAAGCTTTCACTCCCTTCGCTTTCCCACAGGTTCTTCAAATCAATCTTGAAAGGTTCTGCAACGACAAAACTTCTCGTCGAAATTTCATTCAACATCCACATAATCTCCCTTTTTTGCCCCTGACTGACTGCTCTCGCGCCCGCAATCCTTAGAGGGAATACCAATAAAACACCTGCGAGATTCGTCGTCGTCAATGCAAGCTTGGTGAATGATATGATCGAGCTGGCATGTGATTGCATTGTGCCGCGAGAAAGAGTGGGATATGGGATGGCGTTGAATTGTGGTCGGTAGTCAAAGAGTCCCGTCAAGTAGATGGAGATGGCGTGGTAGTAGATCATAGCTAGTAGGGACCAGGAATCAGTCTCCACGGATCTAGAGCAAAGAATGAAGCTGTTGTGCCAGTCGTTGATAGCCAGTCGTAGAACGAGTCCTTCCCTACCAAGCGCGATGATCGCTTCAGTCAAGAGGTCAGGAGCAATCTCTATGTCGTCTCGTACGACTTCCCAAACCCTGACGTCCACATTTCAGCTGGTTCACGAATCATGACGAGGAGGCATACTTCTCTCCCAGTGCATGGATTTCCAACATCAAATCATACATTTTCTCCTTTGGATGCCAGTCACTTATATCCTCTAACCACATCTTACCCATGAGCTCTACCCAGGGTTTCTCGTTCAGGAAAGTAGGTTCGTCAAGGGCTATAGCCCGAGAGATTTCGAAAATCCGGACAGTGAGGAAGAAAGAGCGGCCTCGCCCTGCGAGATGGGCTTCCGGCCCTCGAAGTTGAAGCATACGTGATGTGCCGAAAAGGATGTGCTTGACCCAGCCCTCGCCGCTCATATCATGCATAAGCTACTTCTGTCAGCGTTTCAAACTAGAATCATCGAATAGACAGTGTGAGGTACCTCGAAAAGTCCCAAGAACAACGTCGTCCACAAAGCTGCGTCATTCGTGCCAATGTCACGATCTCGTATCTCATCCTGAAAAGAAACGAGCGAAGTTTTGTACGATGACAAAGCGGCCACTGTAGCGGCCCTACTCTCCCTGGCAGGTGCAAATTTGTCTTTACTTGCATTAAGCGCCCCAACTGCCATTGCTGCATGATAGAGACTAGGCGAGGACTGGAAATTGGCCACAATTCCATCCCTGTCTAATCTACCACCCGAAAAGTCATTGCGTACTATGAAGACTGTGAAGAAGTACGAGATGAAATTTGTAGATTCTGGCTGTGGCATTGATTTCGAAATGATGACCGCTTGTTCAGAGGCTTCTGATGGTAGCTTTGAGCTTGAGGAAGTCGAACAGTTGTCGTTGACAAACACTACCCCAGCAATTTTGGGGGCTGGTGGAGGAATACATGTGACCTTCTTCTTCAAACAATATGAACATGGTGAGCCACCTTCGCACTTAGGATGGTAAGAATTTAACGCTGGATCTCAGACGGAGTGGGCGGTGGCTGACCTTGATTCGTCGTCGAGAGCAGGCCTGACATCGGGTTCGGATGGCTCTTTTATCAAGCGGCCCGATAACCATATTGATTGTAGTCTCAGTACCGTCTGAACTCGGTCATATCGTGGCGTGAAGAAGCTAATCGTACTTGATAGCTCTCAGATGGCGAAGTTAGGGAACTGAAAGCAGAAATATTTGAGCGCGACCAGGTTCTCGCATGACTCGGGAACGGCTGGCCCATATACTTAATTGATTGAGTAATTATCAAACCCTAAAGCTCCTTTTGATCGTCAGCGATGCTCTTGTCCACTTGTGGTCCATGTTGTGTCACCGAAGTGCTGTCGTTAGTCTGGGTTATTTTGATGCCAAGTGCTGAAGTGCAGATGTGGATTCTACACCATTCTCCATTAGGAAGTCTTCGAACGCAGCACGTGATCTGACCATTATGTGATGTTGCTTTTGGAGACTGCTGTCTGGTCCAAAGTTTTCCTGAATGGAATCTAGCAGGCAGGTTAATTGCCTGACTTTCAATCTTTCGCAACCTCGTTGGCTCATCGAGATAGAAGGATCCTTGATATAGGGAAATACTGTTTACTTCCAACCCCTTTTCGGCTAGCTACATGCGAGGAAGCGAAGCCAGCACGACTCGAAGCAGCAGGCCAAGACCGCGGAAATTTCTGAACACCCAGCACAGCGCGGGAGCCTTCATCGCCCCTCGTTCTATGCGCCGGGCGCGTTTGAAGTTGCATTAAAAGAATCCGACAATGGGTCGTAGCCTGGGGTGAGCCTCATTTCAACCGTTGGCTGTCCCAATTATGGTACTACCTGGGAATGGGTTATCGGATGAAGGGATTGGCCTTCTCACTAAGCTGCATTGAGTAGTCTATGTGCGCACCTCGCTAACACAAGCTTGACCACTTCCAGTAAGAGTAAAACGTAACGGAAATAAGATGAACAGAGACTTTGAACGCCTCCGCAATGAGGTGCCGATATCTTCCTCTTGAAAAGAGCCTACCATGGTATATATACTCAACTCTCGCACTTAAAATTGACCTCACGAACCGAACAATATCATTCCGAGTCACCAAGTCTATCTTCATCTTGTTTCACTCGTCAACTTGATCAACATGGTCTCCTTTAGCCCCAAAGCAATTCTCATTTTGGCTCCAATCATCCAAGCTACAGCAATCATCCTACCTGCACCATCTGGCCCATACAGCACTACCCTCACCTCACTGAAACTCACAGATAGAAAACGTCTCGACCCCTACGCCCCGATGCAAACTCCTCGAGCTCTGATGATCTCTGTGTTTAACCCTATGCCCGCATCTCAATGCTCGAAAACACTCACACCATACATGGACCCCATCACCGCTGAGTTCAAAGATTCGGCTTACGCTGATTTGGGAATTCCAGCTGGAACTTTCGGCAGCATCAACTACCAGACTTGCAAGTCTTCCTCTCGAAATGCCAAGGCTTACCCGATTGTCATCTTCTCGCCAGGAGGCGGGAACTCGAGGCTCACCAACGGCATCATGGCCCAGCAAGTCGCCAGTGCTGGATATGCTGTGATCACTGTTGATCATCCATATGATGCTGACATTGTCACGTTTCCGGACAACTCCACAATCCTTGGTATCGACGTCGAGCACGATCTCGACTTTTTGGTTGACACGAGAGCGAAAGACGTCTCTTTCGTCCTGGATCAGCTCACAGTTCCCTCCATTTCCGACAAAATTTTCCCAGGCATTGGATGTGAGCTCGACGTCTCCCAGGTCACCATGTTCGGACATTCTCTGGGCGGAGCGACCGCTGCTCAGGTAATGCTCAAAGACAAGCGAGTCATCGGCGGGATCAACATGGATGGATCATTCTTCGGCACCGTCGTCCAGAGCGGATTAAAGAAGCCATTCATGATTTTCTCTCACGAAGGGAAGAATTTGACGACTGATGCAAGTTGGGGAGCTACTTGGTCAGTACTGAGTGGATGGAAGAGACAATTTGAATTAAAGGGTAGCGCTCATGGGACCTTTACTGATTTTCCCGCGCTTGTGCACGCCTTGGGCTTCGAGGGCATGTTAGGGGATGCTGGGGTTGAGCTGGTTGGGACGATCGGGGGAGTGAGATCTTTGGAGATAATTACGGCGTATGTTGAAGCTTTCGTGGGTTTTATATTGAAGGGGGGGCAAAGCGCATTGTTGGATGGGAAGGTCGGTACATATCCTGAGGTCAATATGGATGCCTCTTCATAGGGAAGTTTGGACTTGATGTTGTCCCACGAAACTCAGAGTATTTTAATGTTTGGGTGGACGTTTGGATACATATAAATTGTCTCGCTTTCTCAGTTCGTGTCGGTGTCTTGTCCACGATACATATGCACACCACAAAGACATATTTGAACAACAATCTACTTGGCAAAAGTTTCTATCGTATATTCCGTACTTTTCGGTTAATGACTCATGACAGACCGTGGAGCAACCAGAACTTTGGTAGCGAGCACGGAACATATCGAACATACCAATTCCTGCATGTCGTAGTCGTACTTCCAGGGATCGGATCTAAGCTTACCAGGAAAAAGTAGTGAGCCCAATTATAATCCCAGTAATCCCCCATATGAGCACACTTAGCCGACGCACCGCCTTCGCGATGATCCAATCGTACCTTGGAAATCGTCAAGCTCCGTGCCGTTGGAAGGAGATATTTCCGGAGCGCGATGCGCGTTCCTTGTCTTCACTTCTGGCGACGGAGATGACTGCAGATGTGCAGTAAGGCCAGGGGATCGTGGGAACGATTGGTTGAGCCAGACGGCATGCAGCTTTCCTGGGGGAATGGCAGGAATACATATGAGATGATTTCGCTGATGCCTTTCGAACGATGCACGGAACTGCTCTCGTCAATCGGCTCTCCCTGGTCATTCAGACATGTTCTCGTCACTCGTTAATCTCGGATTGGCCACAGTGCTGTATGGGTGCACAGCTTCTGCTGAATCAGACGCCTACGATTACGTGAGTCAGAACGAAACAATCCTGCTTTCAAGGAACATTACTGATTCACGATACAGATAATTGTAGGTGGCGGAACTGCTGGCCTAGCACTCTCAACACGCCTGAGTCAAGGGTTGCCAAATTCCAAGATTCTCGTCATCGAAGCAGGACCTTCTGCCCTCGACGAGTTGAACATCAATGTTCCAGGCAAGAAAGGCTCCACCCTCGGCTCAAAGTACGACTGGAACTTCACGACCACGCCTCAGGAAGGACTCAAGAACCGGATCTTGGCTCAAAATCGCGGAAAGGTCTTGGGTGGATCATCGGCTTTGAACCTCCTGACATACGACCGTGCGTCTGAGCATGAGTATAATGGCTGGGAAGAGGTTGGCAATCCGGGATGGGGATGGGAGACATTTCTGAAAATGATGGATCGGTCGATGAATTTCACGAGCGCGAACACGGAGTGGTATGACGAAGATGCTAGTACTAAAGGTCCTATTCGTGGGACGATCAATCGATTGATTCCTGCCCAACAGAATGGGTTTATTCCCGCTTTGAACTCTCTGGGGGTTGAAACGAATAAGGAGTATATTGATGGCAATCCTCTTGGGGTATCGTACTCGTCTAGCAGTATTGACCCGAGGCATTGGAACCGCTCATATAGTGCGAACGGGTATCTTCCTCTTGCGGGCCCGAAACATACGGTGTTGACGAACACCCGGGTTGCGAGAATCAACTTGAAGAAATTCAAGCAGATGTATACGGCAACGGGAGTTACTCTGACGGATGGAACTGTGATCACAGCAAAGAGAGAAGTCATCCTCTCCGCGGGATCCTTCCAGAGTCCTGGTCTGTTGGAGGTTTCTGGTATTGGGAAGAAGAGTGTACTCGATGCAGCAGGGATCACGCAGCTCATCAACCTCCCCTCTGTTGGCGAGAATCTACAAGATCATATCCGCATTCAAAGCTCGTACCAACTCAAGGACAACTTCACATCTATCGACGTTTTCAGGTACAATACCACAGTTGCGGCTGAGCAGCTTCAGCTGTGGATCGAGGGAAAGTTCTCCTTGTACGACTATACTGGTAGTGCATACACTTTCCAGACATGGAAGCAAGCCGGTGAGGACAACTCGAAATTCACCAAGCTGGCCAAGGATGCTATCGGCAACTCAACTCATCCCGCGGACGAGAAGATGTTGCAATGGCTTTCGGATCGGACCGTGCCGCAGCTCGAGGTTATTGGCAGCGACGGATACACAGGAGTCACAGGATATCCCGCTGTTGGAACTCCACTGTACGGGAAGAACTTCTGGTCTTTCATCGCCATTGTGATGCATCCTCTCAGTCGAGGAAGTGTACACATCAACGCCACTGATCCTCTCGGAAAGCCAATAATTGATCCCAATTACCTCAGTAACGAGTACGATATTCAAGCCGCCATCGCGGCAGTCAAAAAGTGTCGACAGATTGCACTTACGCCTCAAATGAGGGATGTTTGGGTGAACGAGTACGAGCCTGGATTGGAGAGAGTCAACACTGACGCTGAATGGCGAGACTTTGTGTTGAATACTACGCTCAGTATTTATCATCCGGTTGGGACGTGTTCTATGCTCCCAAGGAAGGATGGTGGGGTCGTGGATTCGAGTTTGAAGGTTTATGGGACGACGAATCTGAGGATTGTAGATGCGAGTATCATGCCAGTCCTTATTTCGGCCCATTTGCAGACTGCTGTTTATGGCATTGCCGAGATGGCTGCGGACATCATCCTCCGCTCAGTTTGAACTCATTAGAATCCTTCTTACTAAGAGAAAAAAGAACTTCATCGACGAATTTCGCTTCCGAGACTTGTATCTACAACAGATCTCGTCGTTAACTATAGCGGAGTGCAATGTGATGATTACCATCAGGCCGGTATTACTGCTCTTCCACAGGAGGATCGATTAGCTGGTAGATTTACCTTGCGCTGGCTTAGTAGCCATGAATGTGTCAATGGTACATGACCGTTACAATCGGCGAGGTTATCACCATGAACTTCGCGTTCTCTCCTCTGCTAAGAGGCAACCCTCAAGCCCAGCGGAGCAATCGAGACTGACAGAGATCAAAAACGCATTTGAACAGACCGAAACGCATCCAATTCTCTCACTTGTCGGACTCTGTCTTTCTCAATTTCCTGAATCACGATGTGTCCCTCCCTCCCTCCCTCCTTCCCCCCTCCTGTTTGCCTTGCGCCGAAAATCAAAGCTCCAACCTGCGATTCATCCCGTGTGAGGCCGCCGCTCTTGTAACTTGAGACTTGATTTATCCCTTTCGGTGATGATGATGATGATGAGCTAAGGTCCATCTGATCGTTCCGCCTTCATCGCAATCTAGGACGTAAGGAGTTTAGGAGAGCGACTTACTGCCTCTCGGGATGAGACCAAGAATTTGCAGAACCGGAATCGCCATGATCGAGCGCGGGCAAACAAACGTTCAGACCATCGCTCGTGCAGCTCCCGCGATATACTAGTAGCCTAGCTTCACACGATGACCATGTCGACAAGAGCGAGAAGGTCGGCGGTACGCGGTTGGGCTTCTTATCATGAGCTTTGGAGAGGCTTGTTTCTTTCTTTGAGCCCTCGAGCGCATGAATTGAGAACAAAGAAGGTCTTTCTGAAGATGGCTGGGAAAGGGGGAGCGGCATATCATTCGGCGAAATAATAGACGTAGACGAGAGAGGACTACCATCTATCTGTATGTATGGCAGAGAGAACATATTGCCGTCTCGGCACGAAGTACATTTTGACCGCATATTCGGATCTACTATGCAACGTAGGTGTCGCTGTGGGAAAAGGCGCCTCGCTAAAGTTTCGACCTTTATTGACACTTCTGGATTGGTCCTGATCGTAATTGAAATACACGCTTCCGGTTCGACACACACAGTCTCTTTGCTCTGATGACTCTATGCTCCGTATCTCGTGCAGAACAGCGTTCATTCTCTTCTGGAACCGAAGTGGTCTTGTGGATATCGTCCTCTGAGAAGGCTAGATATATCCTATCCTGTAAAGACTGACGAAACCTCGGAAATCGTAATGCCATCTCTCCCTCTACACGAATCTCACCGAAATCCAGGCTTTGAGAGCTGTAACCTGAACAAACCAGTGACGATCTCCTTGTTCCTCCCATAATACCATCCCTTCGCCACATATCCGCCATCATACCACCGACCTTCTATCATCCCTTGCCAAATCATTCATTCTATCACCCATCTCAATATCACCTCCCAAAACCCCCCAACCCCCCAACCCCCTACCCCCCCAGCCTCTCCTCTCCATAGATCATCCGCCTAGCCCTCTATCTCCCTTCTCCAATCCACCCTAAACGCGGAAATGGCTTGTGGATGAGGCATAGCTCGGTAGTTCCACATTAGTGAATAGGGGTCTTGAGGCTAGCGTTGGCGTTGGGGTTGGCGTTGGCGTTGCCGCATTTAACGGGCGGGCGAACGGGCTGGCGTGATGCGAATGCGGTGTTGAATGCCTTGCACGCCATGGTTCTCGGATGGGCGAGGTTGATACGGAGCGAGAGAGGATGATGAGGTTTGCGAAGGGGGGAAGATGATGATGGGGTTTCTGAAGGGGGAAGAAGAAGAAGGGAATGGGGAGGGGAAGAGGAGAGGAGAGAGGTTATATAGGAAGGAAGTATATGGAGTGAATGTGAATTGCGTTGATGTGATGAAAAGGGAGGCTACAACATGAATGTATGGCAGCTTGGGATGTTGATGCGCCGGACAGATAGGTAGGTGAGATACTGTACTGCTCGGGTAGATGATGGACACTGTACTGCGTTTTCTGTACCTAGGTGGCTTGTTGCCGCGCTCTAGTCAGAAGTTTCGCATATTGTGAAGTATTCTAGGCCGAACTGCGAGTCTCGAACATAGTGCGTGTGTGTGTTTGTGGCTATGTTAGAAGTTCATACTGTAGGTAGGTAGGTAGGTATACCTGCGTATGTGTCACAAGCCTGAAGAAAAAGTTCATCATTATCGATAGATACCTATCCTTCCGCACACACTGATCGAGGCGATTTACACCAGGCAAAGTCAACACCATCTTCCATCTTCCATCTTCCATCTTCCATCCCAGGTATCAGATGACATTTCCTCACATCCGCATCTGCAAATTGCATCTTCATATCCGCGAGTCATATCAAATCACACTTAGCCTCACGGAGCGAAAGGGGTGGTTTCGTCCTCAAAGAGGGAGGAAGCATGGACGAAGAATAGAGTTCATCTGATGATACATACTTCGTACAATACAGGTGGAGCCACATCTCGGTCTATATTCGGACGGGAGGTACCAAGCCCTACCAATGCAATGCGATGCGATGCGATGTGGGGAGGGTGACCTGTCAATTTCAGGACACTAACTCACTACCTTACCTTACCTCAGGTTACCGCCATGCACTGCAAGTCTTCAATATTAAAGATATCGGCGAGTTCTGAGAGAATCCTCTGATAGTCTTGGCGGCTCCGACCCGAGAAGGTGAATCCTCCAGCTGGGAAAGAAAAGGATCTAGGGTAATTCTTGTATATACCACATTCGCAGGCAGTAGTACTTTGCTAGGTATTTATAGACAGTGCAGGCGCAATACTCGAACAGCCTGCCCCAGTTTATAAGAGGTTGTCCCTCCCCCCACTCCGCCCTATTTCGGCTAGACCAAAACCTTCACCTTCCTGGATACCCCTACCCACGCCCACCGGTCCCGTATCAGCCAATCTCAGCCTGGTATCCGCGTGTCTCTCCTCCCTCAGGCAAGAGGTTCGTTCGTACGCTGGACGTAACCTTCCTGAAATCCCAGATTTCCTTCTCTCTTCTCCTGACCATCACAACCTCACTGTCGTTACCGTGATTTCTAGCACTCTTGCGATCTCCTTTCCTCTAATTCCTCATCGTTTCGACTTACGACCGCACATCTGCAACGAACAACAAACTTGTATAGAACGATCGCATCTGGACGACCACGACGCCTGCAACCCCCACGAGAATGTTTCTCGCCAACAGTCAGACCAGGGAGCGCATCCCTTGGGTAGCAGCCATCTGCGCCCTCTTCCTAATCTGGTCCTTCTTCACTCTCCGGGTAAACACGAAGCCATTCACAGTCGCCAGGAACGTACGTGCCTCTCCCTCCCGTGCCGTGCCGTGCCGTGCTGCTCATCCCATCCCATCCCATCCTATCCCATCCCATACCCAACACACAGAATCCCACGCTATCTATCCCACAGACATGGGCACTGGACGAAGCACACCCAAAGCTGACAATTCCCACAGGAACCCCCCCCTGACCCTATCCAGCCGCTCAACCACAACGCCGGACCTATCCCCAAGATCAATGCCACTCGGCCGAGATACACTCCCTTTGCGGATCAAGCTCTCCACGAAAAGGACCCCAAACCTTACGTCTCCGAACGTCCTCTGATCCTGTACGCCTTCTTCGACACCAAGCTCGCGCGAGAAAACCTTCGATTCTACATCAAGCACGCCTTGCACGACGCCGCCGATTTTCTGTTCATCTTCAATGGGGATACTAATGCTGAGCATCTTCTCCCGGTAGCCGGGAATATCAGGTGGCTGAAAAGGGAGAACAAGTGTTTCGACCTGGGAGCGTTTGCGGAGGTTCTGTTGGAGAATGGACTCTATTTGAAGTACAAGAAGTACATCACCATGAATGCGAGCATAAGGGGACCGTTTTTGCCGCATTGGAGTACGGGGTGTTGGAGTGACATGTATTTGAGTAAGGTTACCAACGAGACCAAGGTAAGCCGAGTTGGGCCCATCCTTTTCTTTGCCGTTGGCTCGGTTTGGGGTTGGAGTTGAAGGAGATTCGGACTGCTGAATTAGGACGAATGCTGACGAGAACGCACAGCTTGTCGGCATGACAATGAACTGCCATATCCGCCCTCACATCCAATCCATGATTTGGGCCTACGACCGCACCACCATCGACTTTCTTCTCTTCCCCTCGGCCGAGCTCGTCACGAAATACCAGGAGATTCTCCATCCTTATATCCCCGATCCTTACACTCCAGTCCCAAACATGACCGCGCCCGGTATCAACAGTTGTCCTGACAAGTACTGGGACGCAGTAGCCATCGAAGTCTACGCGGCAGGCTTGGTAAAAGCCGCGGGGTACAAGGTGGATGCAATGATGATGGCGTATCATGCTGGTGAGGTGCAGAGGGGCGATTATACGAACGGTCAGGAGTGTTTCAAAAACGCTGATACGTTAGGGAGTGGAAGGTATTATGGCATAGATATCCATCCGTTCGATACGGTGTTTGCGAAGACCAATAGGGGGATTGCACCGAAGGTCTTAGAGAGGATGACAGAGTGGACCGACGCGAGTGGGTATAGCAGTTATGATCATTGCTCCATCTGATCGGAACCGAAATGAAGCCAGAGATCGAATCGAAATGCATCGATTAAGAAGCAACAGTCGAAGCAGAGACGGGAGGCAAGGCGAGGATGTCGAGTAGGTGAAGCCGAAGGATTCAAGAGCTGAACGAAATTTGGCGGAAGCACTCGGACGGATATATTTCTTGGGAGCATTTGAGCGGATGGCGTTAATGAGCGTGTTGGGGTGTTCGATTGCTCATAAGCGACTCCTCCGGCGTTTGGAAGCCGCCTTGATGGTTCTGGGTCCAAATCACCATTGTGGGCTGCGTATCTTTAAGGGTATTCATCACGCGAGAGATGATCCGAGAAGATGCGATGTGACAGACAAGGCCGTATTGCTACCGAAGCGAAGGAAGGGTCTGGCCAGGATGTGAATATCGACATGAATAGACGGACAAAGAGCTGAGATTGCAGGAGCGGAGCAATTGAAAGGAGAGGCGGGGATACAGATGGGACTGGAGTTAGAGGCTTGAAATTAATTTTCAGGTTGGAGAAATGAGTGGATATCCTTTGTAGCACTCGCAAATCTCCACCTTGCACTAGATCGCACTACCTACTGCAACTACTGTACGGAGCGGAGCCCAGGCTGGTCCAGAACCGCCACCTTGTGTCGCGCGACAGAAGGAAGGGGGGCAAATTGACAACCTACAAGGTATTTAAAGCTGGCTGTCATTTACTGTGAGTAGAGAGAGCCCAGACAGACAGATAACAGATCTTCATGAAGAAGGAGAGAAACAGAGATGCATAGATAGTGCTTCATAGATATTCTCGACGTTTCAATAGACCATATTGCAGTGATCTGGAAATCGTGATGAGTGAGTGAGTGAGAAAGAGAGAAGCACAGTACGTGAGAAGATGCATTTTCTTCCTCCCTTCATCTGTCTTCCTTTCTTCTTCCAGAAAAAGAAACGCGGTAGCGTTCCTTTCTCAGTGGAGGGGCTGGCTGGCTGGCTGGCTGGCTGGTGAGGAATGAACGAGGCGGCTCGGTTCCGGGCGTTGCGACCGACGATTCGTGGTATCCTCGCCTGGCGTGGTTTCTGTTCAAGTCAAGTCAAGTCAAGTACTGCTACTGCTACTGTATACAGAGAGACAGCCAGACAGCCAGACAGACAGATAGGCAGACAGCCAGACAGACACAGCCAGAGCTATGAGCGAGGCGTGGAAATGAAAGTGGAGGTAGAAGTAAAGGTAGAAGAGGTAGAACCGGGAGGGAGGAGGTCTCAAGAAAAAGAGAAGAAGAGAAGAAAGGAGGAGGAAGGAGGGAGGGAAAGCAAGAGCAAGAGCAAGAGCAAGAGCATTATTATTCACGAGAGAGGGATGAAAAAGAAAAAATTTCACAGAAACTCGCCCAGGAAAATCAGAGGGGAGAGGCAAGCGGGCAAGCGGGCAAGCGGAAGGCGAAAGGGGGGAAAACCTGGGAAGAGGAAGATGAAAGGAAGAAGGAAGGGAAAAGGGAAAACGCGACAGGCGAAGGGATTGAGTTCAAGACTCAAGATTCAAGATTCAAGATTCAAGATTCAAGAGCGAGGAGAATGAGTGAGTGAGGAGAAAGAGAGTGTGAGGGAGTGAGGGAGTGATACTATATCATGTTCCATTGGAGGCTACAGTAGCTTAGCTTGGCTTAATTAATGTAAGTAATGATCCTAGACGAGTAAGTGCAAGTTTCACGGGAGGAGGAAGGAAGATGTTTCGACGTTCCCCTTTTTCCTGGTTTTACAGTACCATTGTAAAGGAGGTAAAAGGTAGCTAGCTAGTTGGCTTGCTGAGCAAATTCTCCCTGCTCGATCTGAATTTGGTTTCCTTATTCTTTAGGCACAGAGAGACGTTGAACCTAGGCTTGAGTTTTTCATTATTGGTATTATGTATAACATATTCATGTACTTATACTCATTCAATCGTTCGTTCATTCGTCGTCATCGTCCGTACCCTTCACCACTCATCCAAGCATCATCCCAAGCACCCGGTCCTCAATTCCCAACTCCCATCATACGTCCGTATATCCACAAACGCTGGGGTATCTTATCATAAAGAAACAAGAAGAAGAAGAAATCAAAACTCCACGCTTCAACTCCTCAAACCCTGAGAACAACCCTCCATTCCCCTCCCAAACTCCCACATTCCCTCACCGCACAAGCCAGACAGCCTCTGCCTCTCCTGCTAACCACAGCATTCCAACCTCTTTCTGCGCACAGCGCTCTAGCCAAAATATCTTCGTCTCTTCCATAGTCCTTCCCACTACCCTTCTTCTCGCTACTACCTGCATGTCCGGGAGGAACAGGAGATCCTGAAATTGGAGTGATGCATCCATCGACGGCGTTCTGGGCAATTTGTTCCTGGGTCCAAAGGGAAGAGGGTGTGAGATGAGTTGCGGATGAGGAGTTAGTGAGTGCGGTGTGGGGAGGAGGAGGGGGAGAGGTGCAGTCTATAATCAAGACCTTCGGAATTGTAGAACTCGTAGTATGGGTCGAGGACTGAGATAGCATACGTACTGATGCTAATGGGTCCGTAGGCGAATTCGCATCCGGGGTTGTGGGCAGAGAGAGGAGCTCCTCAAACGGTGTTGAAATGGGTGTATAGACGAGTGTTGAGAGTGGAATTGTGGTGTACGTGAACCCTTTGTGGAGAGGATGGCCTGTGCGATGATAATCAGCTATCTTACCTCAAAGCAGCTCAATCTCAATATAGTTTAATGCATTTCCCCTGACAGAATCCAACGAGCTATAAGAGAAAGGACAGAAAACACATACCAACAAACCCCTCACACCCCTCCTTCCCCATCACCGTGCTCATAGCACTCGTCAAGATCTCAACACCAGGGGATGGAAAACAAGGATGCGCAGTAACGAAATGGACATCGTGGTTCAGCGCCACATTCATCTCCTTTTCCTCGATATCTTTTACCAGCTTTAATTCCCCCTCTTGCTCTCGCTGATTCTTTGTTTGACTCGATATGTCTTCTGTGCGGGTCAAAGTGATAGTGAAGCGCATCATAGCAGAGTAGGTTCTGATCATCCCCTCTCCACTCATTCCCGATATATCAGAGAGGGGTGTCGGATGCTCGTGATTATGATCATCCCAATCGTCTCCCGTAGGCGTTTCATTAGCCGATTCAAACAGGTCCAAAGATTCAAAATCCACTTCGATAGAAAGCTGACTAGGATTCATGTCGTCGGATGGGAGTGTGAAATCGCCCGGAAGCACACTTTCGTAATCTGCGCCGCCTAAGAGATGGCCATCATGCTCGATATTTTGCTTTTGGTATAAGCGAGGTTTGCTGGATTTTTGAGCTGGATCTACTTCTGTCAGTTCAGCTTGAGATGTCGAAAGTGGAAGAAATACCAATAGGTGCCTCAAGCTCAAGCTCAACATCGACATCCACCCACCCCTCCCGCATTCCTTTCGGCACAACATCGCTGGCAACCCAGCCCATACATTCAGTCGCACCTTTACCAGCTGCCAAAACACGTCCGATGATGCATGCTTTACTCCAGAAACTTCTTTCCCTATATACAAACCCACCATAAAGATTCGCTTCTTCGCCTAACCTGCTCACAGCATCCGTATCGTTCTCCAACAACGTCGAAATCAAGAAGTGGCTCAGACCTTCACCCGACAGTATCAAGCCTGAAAGATACGAGTTGGAGAGCCAGCCTGCAGGATGGGTGATGGTAGAGACATGTCTATGCAAGGACATCGCTCTATTCATGGCCGGTCTCCTCGCGAAATACGACGAAGATCGATTCGTAGATATCGAAAGTGGTGTCCCAATAGGAGTGCTTTGTACACTATCCGAAACCGTGATGCCATTACTCGCCGCTTTGGCAGTTAGGGCATCCATGTCCGGCCATTGGATGTTTCTAGCGAAATGCAACAGTCCGGAAAGTTGGCGGGACTGATGTCTGCCGTGGAATTTTAATGCTTGGACACCATCCGTAGGGGGAGGTCCTGAAGTGGTGGAAGAAGTTGTGAACCATCCTGTTGATTTCTTCTCTTTCTCCTTTTTGGACCCTGGACGTGGACGTTCGATGTTGATGTTTTCCAGCCAGGCGCGAGCGAGGAGCAGTGACCATTTCACGCTTGACGAAGCCATTTGGTCAAATTTGTGGATCTCGTTTGGCAAGATGGCTTCCAGGCCATGATCCATGTTTGCCGAGATGGCATCTAATCGGATAAGAAGTTCGCAGGCGAGCAAAATTTGGACGAGAAGCCAATACCTCTCTGTACCAGGATCTTGAGTCGATTGATTGTTGATGGAGATTCCGTCTTCAGAGTCTAGATCCGTGGAAGCTCCCCAGAGAATTTGACCGAGTCTGATACGCCATTCGACGAGGCTGAAATCGAACCAAACGGTAGGAGCTGCCAAAACTTGAACCAGAGCTTCGATCTGTACTTTTAAGCTATACGGATCATCGTGTTCTGTAACCCTCGTGGGCGGAAATAGGATCATTGTGAACAGCTGGGTATACAATTCCACACTCTGCCTATGATGCTTGGAAGGATCCTCATGGTAAAGCTCACCAATATCCAGCAATTGATCAACCAGTATCGAGTCCGTAACAGGTCTCAGCCCATCTTTACCATTGAGGAATATCCTGCGCTGTTCGGAAACATGTTCTGGGCTCGTATTCAGATGCTCGTCTGATATTTCCAAAGCATCTGCAACTCCCATCTCCAGCGCTGCTTGGAAGCCCATGGTTCCCCGCTCCAAGCCCTGCATACTGAGCATATTCGGTCGTTCTCGACACCGAGGTAGGAAACACGCTTTTTTTCTCTCATGATGGTCTTCGGCCGCAGATGGTCTCCGAAGCCCTGGGACTGTGATATGTGGCCATGCCGTAACGCATCCCCATGCCTCGTCGTGGATCTTCCAGTGATCTGCTGAATCCCGTATATTCAGGGAGTCGTCCCATGGAAAGCAGACGGAGGGGTGAGGGGCGCCTGTATTGTGTCCTTCGGAACGGGCGAAGAACTGAGGTGCGCCGGAAAATATCTTGTGGAGGTCTGGGACAAGGACTGGAGAGATGATTCGCTCCAGTTTGACTGGTGATTTGGGTTGTGGGTGATGGGGCGGGGTGGTAGTGAGTTGAGGAGGAGGGGGAGGAGGTAGTGGTTTATTCATGGGAGAGACTGGAGGATCGGGCGTTCTCGATACCGAAGGAGAGAGAAGTTGCGGAGTTCCTGCCGAAGGAGCAACCTTTGCACCTGTTAGCCAATTACTCGTAGGTTCTACCAGGGTTCTGCAGTGGTGGGTGGGTGACTTACTGCGAATTGACCAGTCTTTCGTCGATTTGCGCGTGCTTCTAAAGAGAGGTTCGAGATCTTGAGAAGGCCGCGGAAATAGTCGCGTTTGGATTGTCGCTGTTGCACTTTCTCTGTGCTGTCATTGCTGAGCTGGACGCCGCTGTCACGGAGATGAGGATGAGGAGGAGGAGGAGGATGAGGAGGAGGAGGAGGAGGAGCAGCGGCTTGGATCGGTGGTTTCTCCCCTTTGCCTTTGGAGCTCTTTAAGAAGGAGAAGCTCGGCACAGCCATAGATAGTGGCAGGTCAGATGAGCAGGCAGATGCAGCAGATGCAGACTGGGAGGTAGTACGAGGGAGGGCGCTATGTCATGTTATGTTATGCTATGTTATGTTAGGAGGGGTGGGGTTGACATACGCCCGAGTAGGCAGGCTGGGCAGGTGAGTAGTAGTAGTAGTAGTAGGAGGAGGAGGAGGTTTATGGGGAGAGTATTGCAAGAGAGGAAGTGTACGAGGTGAGAAAGAAACGGGACGCACGAGACGAACACACACATGGACGAGGTAGGGCAGAGTAGGGAGCAAGTACAGTAAAGAAAGCATGGTCAGGGAAGGCATACATACAAACAAGGCCAGGCCAGACCAGGCAAGGCAGACTGGGATGGGATGGGATGGAATGGTTGGATGTTGTCTTCCTGCGAGTACCTACCTATAGATACATGGATACCTAATTAGGTCGATAGGTAGAATGAATTTAATGTAATCAAGCCGTAAAGGTCGCCGCTGTCTAGGCTGGATGTAAGTAACTCTGCCTCTGGGCTGCAGCTGTCTGTCATGCTTGCATGCGTGCACGTATGTATGTGACTTGGATGGATGGTTGGTTGGTTGGTTGGTTGGTTGGTTGGTTGGCTAAGTTACCTGAACAGACAGAGTTATGTTGCTGTCATATCATTCATTTCATTTCATTTCATTTCATTTCATTTCATTTCATTTCACTGGTTGTTGTGCTTCCATGAACCTGGGATTCCCTTCCCTTCCCGTCCGTCCGGAGGGATGGAATGGAACGGAGGGAGTGAAAGTGAAAGTGAAAGTGAAAGTGAAAGTGAAAGTGGGATGACATGACATGACGTGACGTGACGTGACGTGACGCGAGGTCGGGGCCGGGATGGCCCGTCGTCGTTCTTCCGCCTCGCTTCGACGCTTCCAGACTTATCCACATGAAGCCTCATACTTGACTGAATGCAGTATTACCCCGCGGCGCTCTGTAGTAAGTGGAAACAAAACGTAGCAGCTATCCATGTTCTTCCAAAGATCGAAGCACGGGACACATTGTTTTGCCAGTCTGTCTTGTTTCACTTCTCGTGGCCCTTGAAGAATACATCGACGCGGGCTGGCATTGTATGGAGCGCGTCTTACTCTGCCTAAATCCCCGATCAACATGGTAGATTACTATCAAGTCGGCCATCACAATATCTACCTTCCTCATATTGACACTAGGCTGACCAACTCATCTCGCTCCTGCGTCTGAAAGGACTCCGGGTTATATGTCAGACTTCGCCCAGCATAGATCAGCATTGGAAACGGCCAGCAACGTTCTGCCTCACGCAACCAAGCTTCCTATTGGCACACCACAGATTCGTGAATTCCCGTGGGACGAGAATATTAGATCCTGCATCTGTGAGGGAGGTTGAAAATTCGTAAATGACTGTTCAGCTGGACAGGTAACGTTTGATGTTTCTTTCGATGTGGAATTTGAGTGTGTAACAACTGGGATCAGAGTTCGTGACGTTATGGAGCACGAGTCGGATGGGAAGATGTTTTCTTGCTGCAAGATGACAGGTCGTACTGTGAAACAGCTGAGGAGAACCGCATTCGCTGGTATCCACTTTCCCCATGTTGTGCCAGAGTATATTACAGCAACGTGTGGGCTGCTAACACATCGTGCCCGTTGCCCTTTCCGCAATCAAGGACTCGAAATCTTACTCGTAGGAGTCAAATGTCCTGTGTTCCTGTTCAACGAGCAAACTCCAGACCATAGCCTGGTATATGCATTCCCCTCTCGCCCTTCAATAATCACCAATAGATGCCGAATTTCCAATGCGTAATCCGCAGTGGGTATTGAAAAGCTGCTCGTTAAGCAGATGGCACATCGTGAACGACAACAAAGAGGAATTTGGCATCCGGAACAATGACCAGTTCGTGTTTCTTGGTCCTGAGTCGTAAAAGCTTAAGTTCATCCTCAGCATCCATATTCCCTACCAACTCCCCCGTAGCATTAACATAATTCCACACCATTTTTGCGAAATCACTAAAAGCCTGCTCCTCTGTCGCCTCAGCCGTCATTACCACCGGAGCTTCTCTCTCTGCAGGGCTTGTGACCGTATTTGTGCTTGCTGAGAGGGAGCTGGATGTGGTGGAGGAGAACATCGCGCCGAGTGTTCCTGTGTGTTGAAGAACTGTGGATGTGGTGCGCTCGATTGCGAGGGTAGCTATTACGCCCGATTTGGAGGAGAGTCGGGCCATGGTCTCGGAAACTGAGGTAGTGGATGAAGGGAGGGCCATCTGCGTTTGTTAGAGAGTGGTTTGAAGGAGGGATACTTGAGATGGTAGTCAGGGAGAGAATGAGATAGGAGTAAGAGGAGTGAGTGGTGCTGAGGAGAGAGGAGATATGGAGCTGGGAACCTACTTTGAATGAAAGTGCTTGCAATCGTCTTCCTTCTAGTCAGTATGCTGAAAAATCAAGTCGCTGCTTGTGTTATTTAAGTGAATATCAAGCGGATTCTGTGATTCCAGTGCTAACGCACAAAGTGGGAATCAGGAGTACAACGACGCAGAAGATTAAAATAGAGGAGCGGAATGGAATTTTGATCATCAACAAGAAGTCAAAGCTGGGGAAACACAAGCCGCGCTCACGCCCAAGCTCAACGCATGGCAGAAGGCTGACGCTAATGCAAGGCTACACAGAAATAATTCCGAGGTCTAGATGAAGATAAGATCAGGTCAAAAACACTCCAAGGACATCCCATACCCAGCATCATCACCACTCCTCAAATGTCAGATTGAATGTTCCCAGACATAATCATTCCTTTGTTCTTCATCAAAACTCACCTCTTTGAAAACTGAAAATCATCGCGAGACAGGTCCATTCACCTTCACAATGGGTTCCTCGACGCGGAAGAAAAACGAGAAGAAAAAGGATTTCTTGGTAAGTGGCAGATTATGAAACTTCAACTATGTTACAAAACTGAATTGTGACGTTAGAAACCAAAATTGAGAGTTGGAAAGACGCGGGCAAAGGCCGACAATTTCACGGATACGAGTTTCAAAGCAAAGCGTGAGTACCTCAAAATCTGCCTCATATTCAGATCCGTTATCTCAGTCAGGATTCTCTAAATACTGGTCTATTTCAAAACCCTTCCTAATGCCTCGATTCCATTTGGCGACATTGGAATCTCCATTTCAATATGCTTGGGTCCTCGTGATGATCCGTTCTCATGCTCCGCAATGTTCTCTTAATAAAGTGGCATGAAATTTTCGAAACATCAAAAACTGACAATTTTTAGGAATTGCACTGAACAAACAGTCGTTGACGGAAGTCGCACCTACCACTACTACTCAATTGACCCACTACCTCTCTCTCGCCTCGTCCTCAAAGTCCGACGCTCAACGGAAGGATGCATTGTCCTACTTAGTTACACGACTTTCAAACGCGCCGTCAGAAAGTCCTGGGTTACCAGCATCTATTTTACTACCGAAACTGCTTCCTCTCATATCTGACGGATCGACAGGGGTACGAAGCCAGCTTCTGAAGCTGTTCAAAACGCTTCCCCCACAAGATGTGGAAGATAGAGCCGAATCTGTAATCCTCTACACCCGTGCGGGAATGACCCATCTATCCACCGAGATCCGCGACGACACTCTCAATATCCTCGAATGGCTCCTCGACACCACCGGCGACGCCTGCGTGAAATGTCCCGGCGGTTGGATCAAAACCCTAAACTCATTCATGAGCATGATGGGCTGGGTCCGCGACCTCTCGACGACCTCGAAATGGAGCTCTGAAAGCAAAGTCACGATCAGCAATAAACGCAACAAATCCTTCTCTAAACAACTCGACCTCCTAGCAAAATTCCTCAAGATCGGTCTCGCGGATCCGGTTCCCGTTGGCCCGCCTCGAAACTTGAACGACATCAAATTCGACCCTGCAACATACGCTATTCCCACGGTCAACGATCCGTTTGGGTATTTGAATCTTTTCGGAAGGCCGAGAGATGAAGACGGAACTGCTTATATGGATTCTGACTCCAGGAGGAGGGTTTTTGAGAAGAGGTTTAGGAAGGATGTCGAGAGGGGAAGTGAGGATGCTAGGAAAGCGGGCGGAGAGACTGGTAGGGCAGGTGCAGGTCTGGTAAAGGTGATAAAAGAGGGTATGGCCGGTTTTGAATCTGTGGAGTAAGTGGGAGGCTAGTACGGGGGCATCAGATTGGAGTTTGGTATGGAATGCTCATGTGGCGTTTCGGTACTTTGCAATGTCATGAAATGGGATGAGAAAATTATCAGAAAAACGTAGATGAAATCTTGAATGTCATCAGAATATAATATGACTTCAAATGCCAGCTTTTCAAATCAAGACCCTACTCGAGTCTAATGTTGTAAGAATATCTCAGAACATTCCTCGACGTTCGCTCTCTTGTTTCATTTTTAGTCATGATCCTACAGTAAAGCAGTATTCGCTTCTCGCTTCACAGTCCATCATTGCCAAGACATTATACCCCACTACCGCGATCCACGCTAGGACGACACCCCACCAAGGCTCAGTCCACTTCATCCACCTGTCAAGCCTCATCACATCCACGCATCACAACATCAACACCACCTTCAAGTTCACATCCAGGCCTAACAACAACAAGAACCACCACTATTACTCCCACCACGAGATCCATGCTTTCCCTCTCCACCCAACGTCTCAGCCCTTGCCTGCGTTCTACGCGAACGAGAACAACGAGACGAACGAGAACGAGAACGTAGACCGCAGCTGAGGCGCTGCTGTTAGATAAGGTAAGCGAGCGAGCGCATTTGTCGCGTCATTTCCTGAAGTTTGCGCGTTTGTTTTATGGTTCTGGGGATCATTGAGACGGTGCTTCTGGGTATTAGGGAGCGATTATGAGACTTTGAACGCTTCTGGAGGATGGTTTGAGTGGAGGCGCGTCGTGGCGCGTAGAGTGTCTGAGAGGGGGAGGGTAAAGCGGGGACTTGATGAAGCGTGATCAAGTTTTGTTTGAGCAGCTTGCGGAACTTGTTTGTTTGAGTCTTTGATTTGGGGATGGGAGACGTCTTTGCAAAGTTGCTGGATGTGCTTTGATTTGGACGCGGGGAAGTCGCCTACAAGTTCTTGAGTGGTCTCAAAGCTTCAGGCGGTAACGAAGTTCTGACTTTTGCGCTGGGACATTTTGATTTGCTCTACCACTGGTTCAAGTGTGCGCAGCTTCTGTGTTGGTGTCTGGACAGAGATCTCATGGATGAAGAATTTCAAGATCAAACAAGAGCATACGCATATCACATTTCATCCCTACCTATTTTGCAACGACAAGCTCGATACTTCCCCCAACCCAATCACTAACTTCGTCCAGAAAATCACACACCATGGCTACCATGCCAGAATCATCAGAAGTCCCAGACTCGGATGACACGAAAATGACTTCCATCGAACCAGAAGTTAAAGACGATCCCGATGACCTAATCATCACTCACACCAACAATCTTCGACGTCGACCTCGTCCAGAAAGAGTCAAGCCTGAGCCAGCCGAATATGTCAAGATTGACCTAACACTTCTCGATAACGAGGATGACATGTTTGGGGATGTTGATGCAGAGATTGATGAGAATGGAGATGAGATTGTCGATTTGACGTATGAGGGAATTGCGCATTTGAACGGAGTTCGACATTTTGTTTGCGAAGGTTATTACTCTCACTCCAGGCTATTGTTCTGTCCTTACTGACAGGATAGGCTTCAAAATCCGCCAAATTCCAGAACCTTTCATCGTCAAGCGCTCTTTACATGATATATTCCGTACATCTCACCTACCTCAAAAACCGACATCTCGCTAACCTCACAGGCTGTATCGAAAGCAAATCCATCATTCTAGATCCCGATTATCAGCGAGAACTCGTCTGGGACGAAGGTCGAGCCGCCCTACTGGTAACTTCCATCTTGAGTACGTTCACAGCCATTCCGCACACACACAATATTAAACTGTCCAGTGGGCTACTTCATCCCTCCAATTATCTTCAATGTTCAGCGCAGTGTTCACCAATTATCCGGTCGCAAAGAAGAGCGCTTTACACGCACCTGTGTAGATGGCAAACAACGTCTGACCTCCATTTACAAATTCATGAGCGGCACCATTGGTTTCTTCGACACAAATGTCCCCTCAAAGAAATGGTATTTCTGTCATCCAAAGGTCGATGGACGTATTCAAATCAGTAACCGAAATATCCTGCCAAATGCCGTGAAGACGCATTTTGAGAACCAGTTCTTCTGTTGCTATGAGTATGAGGAACTGACACCTGATTCGGAAGAGACGATGTTTCAATTGGTGCAGAGGGGCATCGCTTTGACACCCGCGGAGAAGATGAGAGCTATGTCTACTGAGTGGGCTACTTTTACGAGGCAGTACGAGGATGATTATCAGCTCATCGTCAATCGTACGTGCAGTTCACAATCTACTCCATCTCAAACTTCTGAAGCAAAATGATTGACACCGAAAAGTATCCAAGCAAAACCGCGCCTCCGGCTTCCGCCTCATTTTAACAATCTTCACCATGATCCAAGACACGCACTCCCCCTCCCGGCGCCAGAAGTACATCGACAATAACACCGCTCCTCCCTTAACCGCCTCCCCACAAGCCCTTCTCCGGATCTTAGACTCCAAAACCGTCATCTCCAGTTCGATGAAGTCGAAATTCCGCGACGTTTTCACGAGGTATGAGAAACTCATCAAGCTATCTTCGACACAAATCACGACGACGAGATGGAAGATCAACAGTAACAGTGTATTTGATCCGAGTCCGGAATTCTTGAAAAGGCAAGGGGGAGTAGGAAATGTGAGAACGTTCAGTCCAGTTGAGTTGGTTGTTACGGCAATCTTGGTGGCTGTACATTTGGATAGGACGGATGAAGAGCTGCTTGAGGATGTTAAGGCTATGCGCATCTTTCTTCGTAGAAAGCACAAAGATCTCAGGGTGAATAGTCTGTGCTGGGGCACGGGCTGGGGTTTCATTACGAGGGAGATGGACATACGACGAAAATCATCTGATAGAGTCCGACTTTCTATCGAGAGGAGACTCCCGGGCAGAGGACATTCGCGTATGAGAGACTACAGTGCAGGAGATACGGATGAAGAAGAACGAGGTTCTTCATCTCTTTCGGAACCGCCGAGTTCAGATACGGAAGACGAGGCTGTACCTGTGCCTGCAATTAAAAAGAAGAAATTACCGAAGAAGTTCAAGTTCATCACGAAGCCGAAAATAAACGGAAATCAGATGACGAGTTCGAGCCTGGCTCTGAACTCGAAGACGAAAGCGAAGTCGAAGTCGAAGAAGCGCAAACCCCTACCGGGTAAGGGAAAGATCAGTAAATCTACATCTTCGAGTACAAGTTCGAAGAAGAGGTCTCGTCCTGCTGAGAGGCCACAGCCTAAGAAGAAAGCCAAGAGGGTGGAGGTCGAAGTTCGTTTTGATGGCCTTAAACGTTGATGAACTTGGGCTTGGCTTGTCGTTTCACCAGCTAGAGTGGATGGGGTCGGAGGGCTGTTGATGTGGTGGGAAGTGTATCTTTCTCACCTGGTGTGGTATATTATGGTTTTCTGTGTGTGTAGAGTGGGTTGGGAGACATGTCTTCTTTTTCACTCGTTCGGTTCCGGTATCGGGCGAGGGATGTTTGCTCTTGGTCTGGAGTACGGGTCTGGTGTATACCTTGCGAAGCGTTGATTATGATGTGTTTGTTGGCTAGGGATGGGACAGGATAGGATGGGCTGGGATAGGCTGGGTTGGTATGAGGGAGGATAGGCTGGATGATGAGAGGGGCTCTGTGGACAGATACATGTATAGCCTGTGTCTTGCTATAGGAGAGGGTGAGGTGATGTGACTAGTAAGAATCGCTATACCATTCTCTACACTCGAAATCGAAACACGACTTTGATACATCGGCGTGTCTTTTTGTTGAAGCCTTGGAGAAGTATCCAAACTGTGCGGATTGCATTCCAACATTCATATATTCGTGATCTAACTCTATGATAATTCGTGATCCCTGATAACAACCTAGTAATCTACAATTCCCACCCCGAAAACCACCCCTTCTTTACCTCTTTCTCACCAGGCAACCTCACGCCCTCCACCTCCTCCATCGTGACGTTCCTCCACTCCTCAACCGGTATCCAGCCAATATATGCTCTATCCCCAAAGCCACCGATCCAGTAAACCTGCGTCACAACCAGCCTCACCCAATCACTGTGATGGATCCTGTTTCCCGGGAGCCAGTACCTTGCATCAGGATGCACGTCTACGAAACACTTCGCTAGATCATCCTTCTTCGGAACGGAAGGGGAGGAAGAGGAAGATGTGGGGATGGGTTCAAGATAGCCGAGGAGGGAAAAGCGCGGCAGGTTGGCGGCGGAGTAGTAGGTGGAGGAAGAGGTGTGGGGAGGGACCCAGGTGAGCGCGAGGGAGATGTTGGAGCCTGCTCGTACGTTTTTGAAGGATGTTGCTATGGATATTTCGAGGATGGTGGGGTTCCCTGTGGAGGGCTCGCAATCGGCTATGTAATCTGGAGGGGATTAGCTGGAGGTTCGACTTTGAATTGGGTTGAGAAGGAGGAGAGTGATCGCGAAGCTTGCCATTCTCCAAAGGAAAGGCTCGCGGTTAGAGAGAATACGAAGACAAGACTTCTAAGAGAACGATGGTGGTCGCGAATGGAGTGGAAGAAGAAACCATACCCATCAATCCAATAGGCACACCTCCCAACCCTTCCGGCCTGTTCTCATTGATCCTCTGTCCATCCTTTCCCTCTTCTTCGTTCACGCTCTGCGAAGTCGTCGGGAAAACGGTAGCTAACGTTCCAATACCAGTTAGATGCAGGATCCTACGCGCCAGAACGGCAGATTCATATGAAGTAGGGATTCGTTGCGTGGTTTCGGAGGAGGCAGAGGGGTTCGAGAAGATATATTGTGGTTGTTCAAGGGCGTTTGCTGAGACGAGAGGGAGAGTGGTGGCAAGTGTTAGGAGAGTGAGAGGAGAAAACATTTTGAAGCTATGAGAAAAACTCTGGAAAGGTTTGGATGGGAGGGTGAGGGTGAGGGTGCAGATAAATGGTGATGCAGACTAGAGTCCAGCTCCGGTGTAGCTCTTGGAAGGCTGAAAGCTATTGCTTGGAGGGGCAAAATATGGACAGACCGGCCGAGACTGGGATACAGTAAGTGGAACGATCTGATTAGATTAGAAGGATCAGGATCAGAAGACCGGAGATAATCGTGTATCGGATCAATCTCGGCAATCATCATGGCAATCACGTGGTACCCTGTAATGAAACTAATACCGGTAGAGGTTCCTGCGCTTACTAGCAGTACACTTATTTACATTATATCGGGCAATCAAATTTCTTCACAAAAACGCAGGTAGAATGAGCCAAGCTGTAATTCAGGTCTAGTTTATTTATGTATGATTCGATCGCTGGATCCTACTACACGTGATGGTCAAATGCCCTAGAGATTAGCGCCGCGTAAGCGAGGCAGTCCGTGGTTACCGCACACTTTCAAAAAATCCCGAATCGACGACGACGTTTCTTCTCCATCGACAAACACAACCAACCTGTGAGTCTTTATCTCTCATTCTCCTCCAGAACCCCCAGATCATTCAAAACCGAGGCACAAGATCTGCGGATAAAAAGACGATATCTGGGGTCCCGACAGCTGTCTTTGTCTTCGAGGAAGGATTGTGGCTAATTGAATTTCGCCACCTACAGTATCGACTTTCAACCTACGAAACCGATAAACCGCAATCATGGGAAAGGTCCACGGCTCCCTCGCTCGTGCCGGAAAGGTCAAGGCTCAAACCCCAAAGGTACGATTACATCTACAATCTGTGATGCGTTCTTGGAGGCAGAATCTGGGAGGAAGTGGCGACAGACTGGGAAGCTCAAAGGGAGACGAAGGTTTCAAGCTGCGGCGATAGACAGATTTGAAAGAAATGGCTGTGTAGCAGAAGGAGTTTGGGATGGATGCGGACATATGGAATCGATACTGGATGATGAATGAATGCTGATGGTTCCTGAATAACAGGTTGAGCCTCAAGAGAAGAAGAAGCCCCCCAAGGGTCGTGCCAAGAAGCGCATAACTTATACCCGCCGATTCGTGAACGTTACTCTCACTGGTGGCAAGCGCAAGGTCAGTCAAGCACTACCCCCTCCCCATACGCTCCAATCAAGACCACATACTAATTCAAAGTCTAGATGAACCCCAACCCAACCACTTAAACAGTCATCTACAATGAGTGTGGGATAGGGCGTTGCTTGGTTTTGCTTGTCTTTTGAATGGCGGACACTACGACGGAAACAGGAATGGAGGAGAGTTCGGCTAGGCTCAGACAGAGAGATAGCTTTGTTTGAGGAGGATGGATGGACTTGATCTGATAAGAATGCAAGTTCATTGTGCTGGACTCTGAAAGGGATGCATCGAGATGGCGTCTTTGTATGTACATTTGACGAATGCTTAGGCTGTTTCTTGCCACATTACCCACTCTATGCGTCTGTCATGCTCGCTCCGAAGATAAGCTGAATTGAGTGATGGTCTTTCTGTAACACGCTGCTTGTGAATGCTGAATACTTGATACGAAGAGCTCCTATAACATGCATTCGCAACTAGGTACGTTATTCGATGGAGCAGAGGATGATTACCAACTGTCGAAACATGCGCTCCTCGTATCAGAGCAGACTCAGCTCATTATGATGCACTACCAAATGTTGCTTGCCCCTCGGTGGCCACTCCCAGAGCAGCAAAGTTAGAATATTTCACACGTGGACCATCTCTCTATTCTAGCATTTCTGCTTTCTATAACTCACTCACTCGTTCTCCCTTCCTCATACTCCGCACAACCAATCCAACATTCAGTGGATCCTCTCTTCACTCCCCTCCACTCACGATCCATCCTCGTCACCTATCCACTCCCCCGAATCCATTATCAAATCCTCCAATAAGTTCGCAGACCTGCGGCTCCGGTTCCTCCTCGGGCACCAGCCCAATTTTCATTACAGTGATTCTTCGGTTTGGCGTGATTCTTCAGTAAATAACGCCGGTACACCGCCTTTTGGTGTGAACCCCACCAAATATTGATATGCTGTAATTGTCAGAACTAGAAACTACTGAAGCTCCATGAATACTATACTGATTTGCCTCCAAACTACTTCTTTTTGAAGCTCTTGATCTATAGAGTATATATTCAGTCTGCGGCTATACCTCCTAAATCTGCTTCCAAGATTAGTACAAAAGCTCCAAAAGGACGTAAATCGACTAAACCACGTACTCGACTACCTTCTGCGCCAGTACAACCAGCTAAAATAACCCTGAAAATCAATACCAAGAGTACTGCAACTGAGTCTACTGAGCCTACTATAGACTCAGTTACAGCTACAGTACCAGCTACAGTACCAGCTACAGTACCAGCTACAGTACCAGTACTAGTACCAGTACCAGCTATAGTACCAGCACCAGCTATAGCAAGCCAATCGACGCCTCCACCTCCACCTGAATCGATTATACTCTCTTCTTCGCCTCCGCAGATTATTATATAGGTTATAGAGTTGGAAATTCGATACTACCTAGACAGCGAGCGTATTAGCAGTACAATTAGTAGTGTTTCAAACAAGCCAGGAGAGGAGGGATATACCTACTAATCGATTAAGGAGACTGCTAGAGAGGTAGCAGATAATACTATCAATTCAAGGGGTATTTCTAGCCCAAGAAGAGATTACACTTACTAGTACGCTACGTATAGAGCTAATAGCAATCCGACTAAGGTAGATATCAGTAATTCAGCTGATTTCGACCATATTATTAAACGAGTTTCAAACTAGGGAGCCAAAGGCAAGGAGAAGATACTCAGACTCCAGATTTACTTTAGTATCGTCTTAACTCCTCAGAGTATAGTTCGACCTCCATGGAAAGATCTAGTACTAGCAAAGCCTCCAATTATTACTATTCTAAAGCGTATATATAGAGATCTGAGAGAGAAGAGAGAGGAGGTGCTAAAGCCTAAGAAACCTCGTACAGCGATAGTACAGTTGATAGAGGAGGAGAAACTAAGCCGTTAAGCCGAAAAAGGAACCTTTAAGGAGCTCTTAACCTCAATTCAAGTACTATAGGCTTGCAAAGTTAGCTCTTATAGTTCAACTACTCGCTTTTACTAGGTAAATGATAATAAGCACTATTACCTCTCAGGAGCTGATTTAACTCGCTAGGGCTATGATATTGAAGAAGGAGTTACTATAATTAATAAGCCTTCTATACTTCATAGAGGAGACTTATCAAGAGAGCTTGCTAGGCGTCGAGAGGCAGAAGAAGTAAAGGAGAGAAGAGGGAGGAAGCAGAAGAAGAGAGAGTCTTACTATAATTTATCTTTATCACCAGAAAATCGAAAAGGAGCATAATACACTCTAAAGACGCCTTATTAGCCTCAAAATAGCTTCCTATATCAGTACCCTATAATATAACCTCCTTAACCTCCTCCGGTATAGTCTCCTTATACTCCTAGCCCACAGGGCTATTTTCAACCTCCGATATACCCTCAACTCAATATACCTCCTCCAGACTATGAATATCGACTGCCTGAACCTCAATTACCTCCAAATCGACTATAGAAGAGAGCTAGGAGTAAGTTTCCATCGATAGCAGATCTGCGAGAGTCGAGCCTACTGCGTAGCAGTAGTAATTCTAAGGAGGTATTATTTGCGCTGAAAACGTTTCTTTATAAGCTCTTACCACCCCCTAAAGCTTCTATAGCTTCGCAATTCGACTTCGCTATTAAGATATTTATAGAGCAAGAGTATAATATAGCTATAATATTAGAGACGACGATTAGAGAGGGAATAGAGCTTAGAATAAAAGCTAGAGTCTTAAAGGTTATAAAGATGAATTTGAAGGCATTTAAGAAGTAGTATAATCAGCAAGAAGTATAATAAACTATAGAAGAGGAGGAGGAGGAGGAGGAGGAGGAGGAGGAGGAAGAGGAGTAGAGAGCAAATTTCTAGTAATTATAGCTATTTATATGCCTTCTTCTTCTTCTTCTTTAAGACCTTAGTACCCACAATAGCGAAAATATGCCCTTACTCTACGTTAAGCTTTAGCTCCAATTCCAACTGTACGTATAGCTAGTATTAAGAAGCTTTCAAACTCCTCCTAGGTATACTATTTCCACCTCTAATTTCTTCTAATCCACGCCTTTAGATCTGCGAAACTCTCTTCAATTAGGTTGAAAAAGGGGCAATATAGTAGGAGATATTCAAGCTGAAGACCGAAGGTAGCGCATAAGACAGCGACTTTAGGAGCTCTATAGATAGAGGCGTTATCCATAATAATAACTCTAATTCCAAGCTCAATACACTCCGGTAAGATACTCTTTTCAAGCTATTCAGTAAAGATCTCTATAGTAATAGAGCCTTAGAAGATTAAAGGCTAATAATACCCCCTTATAGAGTATACCGGTAATATTAACTACCTTATCGACCTTTTTAGAACCCTCGATACCTCTGCTGGAGCTCCTCTTAGAGCCTAACCTCTCCTTCTTTCTGCTATACGTTCGTTAAAAGCAGATTAATCGATAAAGAAAAAGTAGTAAGAATTCAAGAATACTATCTTAAACATCTAAGTAGCGATTAATTCGTCGTTTCGTTAGGCCGCAGATACTAAGAGTACCTTCTTAGTATATTTAATTCGTTTGAGAGCTTTAGAGACTTGATTGATCGATATATCGATATCGTAAGCTTCGTAAAGGTAGGTAGCAATCTCATCCAAGTACAGATCTAGATCTCTCTCTAATAGAGCTATAATATATAGCTCTATATTATCAGTTATTACTGGCTGAGGACCTCTCCGGCGTCGATTTAGAGCCTCATCTTATTAGATTCGACGATTACGCTAGCAAATTATCTTATATATTATTCTATACTCTCTTACTAAGGCGCGCAGGTCAAGATTCTCTCCTGAACGTAGTACTTAATCGATTTGGTGTGTTTTCCATACTAGCAGATTAGGAGCTATGATATTAACGTTATAGCAGACTTAATATATACTCTATAGATCAAGAGCTTCAAAAAGAAGTAGTTTAGAGGCAAATCGGTATAGTATTCATGGAGCTTCAGTGGTTTCTAGTTCTGATAATTATAGCACATTAATATTTGGTGGGGTTCACACTAAAAGGCGGTGTACCGGCGTTATTTACTGAAGAATCACGCCAAACCGAAGAATAGCTTATACCTTGGATGGGTTTTGCGTGAAGGCCGGACAGCACAGACGAAAAGTGGCATGCCAATGCCTTACCAGATAATGACCACAGAATACATAATTCGGAAAATCATTATCAACTCCCGCCCCCATGAATTTCGAGGGAAGACCGATTGTAGCAACAAGAAGCCATTTAACTTTCTTTCTACATTGCACGGATCTGTTGTCCATAATTCGGCTTCCTATTGAATGTTCATGTTCCTAAAATGTTGGCTTTCATCACTAAATCTTGGCTCGCCCGGCCCTCTCGTCAAAACTCGCCTGAGAATCCGTCAGTTTCACGACTCGAGAGTGGGTTTTGTGGAGATGAGATGAAGGACTGAGATTTGTGTTGATCTGCAAGTTGAGGTCATCGGACCCCTTGGTCTCTTGGGATCGCTGCGAGAGTGATTTTCTCTTCTTGGAGATGTAAGTATATAAGTAGTGGTTACTGCCCCTGCGGTAGATGAGAGGGCATTGGACAGGTCAGGACTCTCGGAATCGCAGAACCACAATAGCTTGGCTTGAAGACTTCTTGTGCTTGATATGAAGTTAGGTATTGACTATTACTTTCTACGCTTTGGGAGTTTGCTTTATTTGAATACTTGAACGAAGTGCGAAACCTGTTGGGAGATACAAATACCTACACACACACACACACACACACACACACACACACACACACACACATTCAACAAGATTAAACATCATTCACCCAAAATGTCGTCCATCAAACAAACCAAATCTCAATTCTCATCCACATCCACCACCTCATCCTTATCCTCATCCGACTCCAAACCCACATTCAAAGAAACTTCTCCTCGGTCATCTCTCCACGAAGACGAGTACACCACAACCCCATCCGACTATTCCGAACACAACATCCAAACCATCGATTTCGCACCAGGGTCCTTGGTTGCGCAGTCAAGTGGTGATGCGGTGGTGGAGAGGAAGAAGAGCTTGGTTAAGAGAGCGGGGAGTCTGGTGTGGAATAGGAGGGCGAAATACTCGAGACGGGGAAAGTTGATGGAGTTGATGGGTTGAAGGAGTTATGAGAGGAGTTAAGAGGGGAGTATTGAAGATGGAATGATTGAGGATGGGAGGGATGACAGAGGAGAGCTGTGCGCCTACTTTGAATTTGAGGAGGAATGGTTTTTGTGTGATGGGCCTTGCGGAGGATGGATGTCTGAAGAATGGATTTCTCGAGAGTGAACAACCCATGTCAACGGGGCACAGCTGGCAAATCTTTGCTGCCATCGCTTGTTGAAGAGGGTATGACTGCTGAAAGATGTCTCAGATTGGAAGTCGAAATGTACCTGGTGCCAGAGTCTCCGAGCCGCGAAAACAAAAGAGCTTAAGGGAGAATTATTAATAAAAAAAGCTATTAAACTTTACGATTATCTAATTATCTCTTGAGCTTCGTAAGCCTAGACACCTATCCAAGACTCATCTAAAGTCCAAAGTTGGATTTCTATAGATGGAGCTGAGGGAAGAAGGAGATCATGGTTCCATGAGCTGATGCAGATATCAAGCAAGAGAAGAGAAGATGCGATATACCCGCCATGATCCAAAAGAATTTAACCTTGCCGATACCCATGAATACCTCCGTTCATTATGTTTCTTGGTGTAGCTCTTGAAAAGTGACCGGCCTGTGTAAGACAATGTTTCCGCTGCTTTTGGGCGGCTAATTCTCGAATAAAAGCAAACTATTCGAGCGACTAGGAAGTGTACCTCTCAACGCGGCTCATGGCTGTTTGGAAGAGAAAAGGACTCGTGGTGAACATTGTATGAAGGTTGAAAGCAGATAGAGGAGATGATCAAGAATTGAAAAGAGTTGTAAACTTTCACATCCTCGAGTATGAAGACGGAGAGCGTCCGTTGAAACTTTCGGCAGCAAGAGAAATGAATCACAAGCTTCTTCCCAACTACTTGTCGGTGCCTTGATTTCAGGAATACCAAGGCAATTGACGAGAAGAGTCCTTGTCTGAGCAAAAGTGAGGCAGTAAGAGGATCAAACATGCATTGTCGACTAACGAGCAGCAAATCCTCACGTACGCTCAAATCGATATTTATTTATATATAGGTCGAGCGGAATCTTGAGTACGTAAGTATCAGTACACATTAAATCACAATGGGAGAAGCGGATTCCTGTATATTCAAATGTATGAGAAAGTGAAGAGAGATATTTCTTGCGGAAAGTACCTAGGTGGGAATAGTCCGTGCGTTTGTTGACTTCGAACACCCCGCTTCGCGCTTCTTCTCGATCTCCAACTTCGTTCCATTACCAGCAATAAACCTCCTCCACGTCTCACCCGCCTTCACTAGTAGAATTCAATCACATGCGCCGAATTCAAAACTCTACTCAAGATCCGACATCCTGCCAACCACAGCACAATGACATCCCGTCTCCCATCTACAAACCAACCGCGTCTTTCTACCGCCACAAGTAGTATCAAACCGCGACAACTGGTACAAGCCCTTTCCTCCTCTACCTCTGACGCCCCTCACCATTGTCTCTTCCTTCCTCATCCAGTTCGCATTGCTCAGTATGGGACGCTAATGGTCAACAGTCACATCTTCATGCGCAACTCGCCCAACTATCCGCCAATCTCGCAGATCTGGAGAATCTACTGCGCATGACGAGTGTGCAGGCTGAGAGTGTTAGGGGATTGGGGGCGTGGCATGGTGGATTGTAGGTCTTTCTCTTGCGTTCCTTACCTGGAATATCTGCATACAATCAAGCTTTGGTGGATTCGGCCTGCAGGGACGGAGAGGCAGAGTGGGCTAGATTATGGAGAGGAGCAGAGACATTCAGAGGCTGGGAAGGAGATTAATTGGTTGAGGGATTTTGGCTAATTTAATCGGCAGGTTCATGGCCGCGAGCAAAGTCCTCGGTGAAGAAACGATCGCTGGATCATCTGGGACACAAGGGCAAGGAGGACAGCAGAAAGGGCACGAAGGGAGTGAGACTTGAGAATTGCGATTCTGGCATGCGAAGACGATGAATCTACTCAAAGAAGGAAAGACTGGCGCCGAAAAATGGCAGGGGAGAATATCTAGGTCCCGTGCATGACTGCAGCTGTCTGTTGCAATCGGCAGGCTCTAGGCCAAGGTGGTGCTGGTGGTGGTGGTGGTGAAATGGAAGCCATGGAAGAGGGCTCAGTCAGTACCGTTGCAGAGAAAGTACCCAGCATAGGAAGGCAGTCCACGAATTGAGAATGAGCTCGCGTCCGCAGTTTCTACCGCAATTTTTAACGCCAATTACTTGTGTTAGATATCTCAGACATCGTTTGATTATCACTCTCTTTCGTTTCCCTCTCCATGCTCTTGGATCTACTTTGCTTTGCACATGGGTGTTTGTTACCTCATCTCATTTGCTTTTCATGTTGACGATGTTATACCTGTTGTTTCATGCATGCATGAAAATGATTTGAGCAATCTGGAAGTTCGAAGCGTTGCAAAAGACCTAGTCCAAAGACTTCACGTCCATCACATCACACATCACACACCAACCAATGACTCCCTCCTCCAGTTTCAACTCTTCTTCACCAATTCAGCTCTATCATCCCCATCACCCTCACTCATCCTCCAACGCAACCCCGAAACCTCACTAACGGCACTCAAACCCCAAGCTCCTTCAACCTCCTCTCCAGCTCTCTATTATCCAATGGCTTACCAAAAACCGCACTGCCCTACCTCTCTCCACCATGGACCTCCACAGTCGCCGGCGGTGGACGAAGCCAGTCAGGGAGTTCTGCCATGGGAGTCTCGTAGCCTTCGCGCTGATCTTCCACCTTGAACCCAAAGTTGAACTTCGGGCTCACTGGCTCGGTATGCGACACTGCAGTAACAGGACTCACGAGGGAATCTAGCTCTACGGATTTGGTCGCTGCTTCAGGCGTGTCAGGAGGAAATCTTGGGACGGGCTTCATGCCGATGACGCCTGATTTCCATTCTTCGAATGCGGAGACATGTCTTGTTTTCTTTGTCTCGCTTTCTTCGTCTCCCTTTGCTAGGGGAATGATGTACGTCTCAGCTCCCAATTTAATGTCATCGATTACTGTATCGGATCGCCGGCCGTCGGAGGTGTGTACTGCCTTTCCTGGTGGATAGAGTTGAGGGCGTGACTGAGAAGGGTGGAGGAGGGCGAATCCGCCTACGAATGATGGTTTGGTTGGCGACTTGAGACTTGCGTCTAAGAGGGCATTGTTGCGTTGAGTCTTCCTACGACGGAGTATATAGATGCTGCACAGTAGGAGGATGGAGAAGAAGAGGAGGGAGAGGCCTGTCGTGAGGCCGATTATGAGAGCTTTCTGGTTGGTTTTGGATGCCGGGCTTGGATGTGAGCTGGTGCTGGGAATGGCTGAGGTGCTGGAAGTGGTAGGTTCAGTCGTAGGTGGGAACGATGTAGTTGTGCTGTTGAGAGTCGAGCGTCGTTGGTATAAAGACAGATATCCATACCCGCCACAGAAAGTCGCTGGATCGGCTGCACATGGAGAAGAGCACTGAGTTTCTAAAGCTGCTTCTGAGAGAGGCGAGAGGGTTAGGCCGCAGTAGCATCCTCTGTATATGAATCATCATCAGCTCTACCACGACATATATTGTAACCTGTCAGATTCGGTTTCCGCGAGGATGAGAGATGGTGGCTTCACGTACCGGCTGTTTTCTAATCCGGCGTATGTGTATGGACCACTACCATCAGGCGCCAACGCTATACCACAGGCTTCCAGACAGAGAGGAACGGTGAGTGAGTCCTGGGAAGCGAATATTGGAGAAAGGTACCCGCCTGGTGCGCCTAGAGCTTGTGAGGAGGAAGTGGTAAGTGGTTGGGAAAAGCAGCCGATTGAGACATATATGTCATTTCCTGGACTGAGAGTCGGGGTGGTTGAGGGCGTGGATGTCGATGTGGATGTGGATGAGGTTGAGGTTGAGCTTGGGAGAGTTGGGGTAGTTAAAGGAGTTGGGATCTCGATCTCGAAGATCGAGAGTGGTGAACTTGAGGGAGTAGGTGTGGATGTGGATGAATCTAGGAATGTTCTCGTTGCGATATTCGGGACCTCAATTTCGAGAATAGATATTGATGGGGCCTGGGGCGAGGACGAGGGACTGGATATCGATGGTGTTACAATGAGGGTTGTGATTTGGAGGATCGGTGGCACTGGGGAGATCGGTAGTGGTAGTGATGGGCCGAATGTGGATGCAATCCTGAAGGTTGGGATTTCGATGTCGAAGATGGATATTCGTGGGTTTGTGGACGTAGGTACTGGTATTACTTCTGGTAGCAGAGACGTGGCCACCGATCCCCCAATTGCAGTTGAGACGTTTGATTGTATAAAGAGAACGTTTTGTGCGCAGATCTGCAGGGCTAGGTATACGAAGATGCCTGGAGTAAAGAACGAAAAGGATATCATATTGAAATTCTAAGCAGACCTTCCAATTGAGGATTTGGAGAAGTGCATCATAGTGCGAGGAGCTTTCGAGGTACACTCGAGAAGGCAAGTCGGATGTGGATGCCATTCTTGTGATTGATGCTTGCGGTGTATCGAGGTAATCAACAAAGAAGGCCTAAGCGAGTTTCTAAAAGGGGACTCGAGGACAATGAGGAATGAAAGTTGTGGAGTGATAAATTATAATCGTGATTGATGAAAGAAAGTAAAAAAATGACGAAAATAGGAACAGAGACGAACATTCGTAAAAATGTATTAGAGTATAGGTATGAGCTTGCATGTTATTGAAGAGTAGTTGGAGATCTTTTGACAATTGCTCACAAGATGAAAAAGAAACTGGACGTACATAACACCTAAATCCTAGCCGAAAGATTGACACATGGAGTCACCGACTCCTTTCAACACATTGTCCAGACTTACATCATACTTCATGACTGATAGTAGGCATAGAGCCAAATGTAGGACCGTGTATATTCCCTGGCTCTTGTAGTATGGGGCGACCATTCATTCCATCACGTCGACACACTCAATGATGGCAGGCCTTGCCTCGACATGACTTGTGATGCTATAATGGTCTTACTCATCATATTGCAAAACGTGCCAACCATTCGGAAGGTGTTTCTGCTTCATTTACATGTGTTCGGGGTTTGTTTACCGAAGCCCTTTGAAGCGAGACCATAGACCTAAGCTGAGCTGGTAGCTGGCTGAACCTCTTGTGGCAATTGTTCAAAGAACGGCAAGTTCCTTGATGTTCCCTTTTAACATCCTTGCACCAGACTGATAGGGTATATTCTGCATAATAGTCCAGATTTGTATTGTGGTGATCGAGTATCTGTGCCGTATTGTTCGTCGTTTGACTCGAGGTCCGCGAACTTATCACAGAGCTAAGTCTTTAATCCTGTCCGCATCGAAATCATTCTTTCCCGTTAGAACACATCTTCGAGTACAGTACGAATTATCGTGGGCGGAAGTTCCTGCAAATTCGAACAATTCTGTATATTTGCAGGTGTGTACGCTTTTCAAGGTTTCGCAGGCATTCTCGGAAGGGACGAAGATGGGAAGGAAAGAGGATGAGAAGTCGTTTGAAGGTACATCAAGACGAAAGATAAAACTGGAAGATTATTTCCTTTCACAATCCCCCATCATGTTGCCACGTGTGGCTGCCGACGGCCGTGTAATACTTATCTTTCATCTGAGCCATGGCTATCATGATTCATGGCATATCAACTTCTAATAGAAGGTGGTTCGTCTTTCTCTGTCTCGGAGTGGTGCCAAGATCATGAATGAAACTTTATTCGCAATGCTTCCGGGGAGACAATCTGGGGTTACACAAGTTCTGGAGATAGGGCATATGCTGATCTTTCCGATAGCTTGGACTTTCCTATTCAGTCAATTGGTATCAAGATCCCAGGAGTCTGCCGGTGTGTATCGTCTCCATACTTTCACTCGCTTCCTGTGTTTCTAGCTCTTTCACTGGCTAAGATAACTGGTTCCGAATGTCAGGTGAGTTACACTTATCTTCCAACATCGTGAGATCTGTGCCGTATCAAGGGGCAGATTACAAAGTCGAATGAGCGTTCGTATAGCAATCAATTGGGTCATTGCGACCAGCATTTCGCGAGTCAGCTTTAGGAGTGCGTGATGTTACTGAAAAGTGATACCATTGTCAGCCGATAAGCCGCAACCCAAATGCTTACCGTCTATAAAGCTGTCGCCTGCCCACCACTTAAACTCCAAACTACACGATACAACTTACCGCCTCATCCATTAAACGGAATCAATTGGTCGATGGTATAGAGAATCAAGAAAGGATACCATCACCTGACTCGAATCACTCAGGAATACTCCGACACCTTCTCGCTCATGGACATCACAACTCCAACCCCCTCCACCACACCCCGCGGTGACCACGCGCCGAGTCGTATCACATTGAGTTCTGATCTCGATGTGATTTTCCGGGTTTACCATACGGTCACCGCCATTCGAATTTCGATCGAACAGGCTCAGTTTCGCAACGATCACCAACCTAATTCTCGATCCATCGGCAAATGTCTTCTGAATATACTCAAATCATATGGGGAGGAGGCCGTCCTCCGAAAACCCATCCTCCAATTCATGCACGGAACAAGGGATGGCACCCTCAAATTGACTTCCCAAATTGCTTTCCTTGACTTGGCTCAACCCCACGCAATCCCATGTTATTGAGTGGTGTGTCTCAGCTGTAGTGTCACGTATTTCCGTCATGTTCATGAGCCTTTCACCAGTGAGCTTCACGAATCTCACCTGGGCTGCAGGCCTCACATGCAGGCGCTCATGGACGGCCGGTGATGCAGGATAGTTGAGCTTCCGGAGACCATTTCCCCATCCTCACTCATTGCATCGCAACTTGACCCCCACGCATCTAGATATATCCAGCCACCCAGCTTCTGTGAGAGCCAGAAAACACGCCCATGTAGAACAGCGGACTCGGGCAATATTCGCCATGTCGTGCAATAAAAGGAGGCATGGGCTAGACGTGTGGGTGGACGGATGCATACTCTTTTGAGTGGTGATAGGTGGGCTGGCTCGTGGCTGGTAAATGATTTCAACTTCTCAAAACGCTCGCTTCTCCGAACTTCCAAAGCAGCACTCTACCATCTCGAGCTTCGATGCTTGCCAAAGCGCCACCATCCGAAGGCATTCCGAACGAGGAGAGCAAACAGCTTCTAAACTAGTGGAGCTCAAAGCTCACATACCAAGTCACGATCCTAGCTTTTCTTTCCAGCTAATGCAGAACAGGCTTTGCAGGGCCGAAAGCCAAACCCTCACACCCTGAAAATCACATGCAACCAGATATGAAAGTACGCTGAGTGGCTGATTTCAACGACAAAGCAAGCAAGAACTACCACTAGCAATATTGAGTTTGTGATGCACATCTGAAATCTGTGCATCCAGAGACGGTCTGTATCACCAGATTTTTTTAAATTTCGAGGAGTATTGGACCTCCTTGGAGTGTCTGGAGAAGCGTTAGTTCGTTTGTCCAGCGTAGGTATAGGGATAGCATATATTTCGAGATTGAAGAGTGTCTGGACTCTGAAGGCTACAAAGAGGTAAGCGTTGAGAACTGACAGGGCATGGGGTACGGGCGCTTTTCATGACTCGCCACGGTACGCCTTTGTAGATTTCAATGGTTGGAGGGATCCTCTCTAGACCCTTACGGGCAACTCTAACGACGAGAAGCAGTCGGCTAAACCTCCGGAACGTCGAGTCTGTACATTCGACAGTGAGGATCTTTACAACGTGACAGCCGCCTCTATTACAATGTATGAGTATGGAGCTTTCAGGTCCTGACCCCTTACTCATGTCCACAATGTGCTTATTAATTTTTGAAGCTGCTCGATGGCTAGCTTAGTAGTCCTTTCCCGCCCTCCCTAGGCTTCAGATACAGGGATATTATCTAGCCTGTAGGTCTGGCAGCCTACTCCGTATTACTGTAAGTAACAAGGAGCGGTCACACACGGTCATCTCCATTATGTAACTTTCCATGTCCACTCCCACGAGGGCGCATCGTTGAATGAGACGTTGAAGATGTAACCCTTACCAGCCTCTTCAAAGTCGTCGACTATGCAGCGTTGCAACTTTACTTGCGGTGACTTCTTGGTGGACCGGAGATCAACCTAATCTCCTCACCAAATCAACTTTAATCATATCGAATGAGAAGTGCACAATTAGCAAGTTCCGCTCGAGTTGAATGAATTGCGGCTGGAGCGGGGGAATGTTACTTCTTCGGAACAGATCGGGATGTGTTTGTGTGCTTGGGTCGGAGGAGGGTGCTGCTCCAGAAAGTATCCACACTGTATTGGTAAATATTCAGGCGCTATCCTGTGGTTTAAATAATGGATCTTGGATCGCCAAATCCTGGCCGGCTGTACTAGAATCATTATACTTGTAGGTGAACGTCACTGTAGAGTAATGGGCACTTGGAGAACCTCACCTACCGACTGTCACATGAGCTCATGGCAACACATCATACTGGAAGTTCGTTATACTTTACAAGAATTGCTCGTCCAGTCAAAATACAAGATGAGTATTCATCTTGGTGAAGACAGCCAGTGACAGTCAGTCAGTCGAGGATTTCAGGGTTCATCTTGTATATGGGATATCCCCGTTGCCTGCTAGGTGTCGTCGGTCGGGCTTTGCGCCGAGTTTACCGAAATGAAAAATCGATTTGCAAGTTGTTGCCTTAGGAATCATGTATTCAGTGCAAGACACTGTCAAAGATGTCTACAAAAGTGTCACCGATGCTGGTTTTTCCATTTGCATATCATGCTTGGCATGTGATTCACACAGGCAATGTTGAGCCCGTGATAACCCGGCTTCGCTGCCTGAAAACTGTAAGTGACGTACTGGCTAAATCGACGTTCAAGTCCATCAAGTGATATGATATTGGGTAACTACTCTGTAAGTTCTTAAGTGAACAACAAACAAGCTCCTCACCGTTCGCTACTTTAGAGTTTCTCACCCGTAATTGAGAAGTGTGTTTACAGTCGGTCGCTTGTATAATTTCGCTTGATACCCAACACCACCACCAGCACGCCATGTAAACTTCCTCCGCTGAGAAACTCTAATCTCCGATCTGCCCCTCCAGACTCCGATGCTCAACGACGACATACCGCAGCTTTCATCAAAGACAGAAGTCTTCGGGTACACAAGATCGCTCACCATTCTCCAGCCTAGGCCCAACCAAGAAGACCAATGCTCTTGTAATAGTCTAGTAAGCCAGAACGGCATCTATACCGAGCTCTAGGTACATACGACGAGCACACAGCGGATGCCGCCGTCGCCTCTGAATGGACGTCTGCTGTGGCAACCCCGTACTCTTTTCCGGTAAGCGAAACTGTGGAAGGAAGAAAAAGTTGCACTTTGCAGTCTTGCTTGATTACATGCTTCCTAAAGGAGGCATGCAGAAGTTTTTTTCTTCCTTATAGCTCTACATGTCGTCAAGGCATTTTTGGATGCGGGAGAGGATGTCACTGGATTTAGGTTGCCTGTCATGGATAAAGCAGATTGCTAAGTCTGGATATTGCGGAATGGGAATATGGTAGAGTTCAGTACGGTGAACAGCCTCGGAAAGTATCTCCACCGAGGCTTGACCGATCTGTCTTGATGATCACCAAAAAGCAAAGAAGAGGTCGTGGGGATCTCGGCTCCTTGTTTATTTTTTGTTCTGCTAAGTCCGCGGGTTGCTATATGAGGAAAAAGGGGGGGTGAGCGAGTTGAAGAATGTACTTTAAGTTTTGAGGGTTAAATCTGGATATCTGAAGAAATCAGTGAGGTCATGAAACTTTGGGGAGTTTCCACGAGAATTGAGGGACTATTTTAGAATGATTCGAGGAGGGGGATAAATAATGTCCCTGAACTTGGACGTGTTGCCGGTTTGTGGCGGGGAAAAAATGGATAAACTTCTACGAGTCAGGGGACCTGGAGTTCCCCATGGAGGTCAACTTTAACTTCTCCAGGAACTTGAGACCTTGGAAATTAGAGATTAGACATAAAGTAACAAATCCGAAGGTGGTGATGAAAAAGTCTTGAATTTCCACTTCGTGCCACTTCGTGCGAGCATGCTGTATCGAAGGAGTATCGAAGGAGTGAGGTCCACTCCTGCTCAACCCTGCTCCAAGCTTAGGCAGCCCTGTGTTGACTGAGGTATTAGTGAGCGTGCACCCCCACCTCATCCCGCGATGTAGGACAGTGGACCTTGCTTGAAGGCCAGGGTTTCACTGTCATGCTGATTGTGGCGGCAAGGTTCAGAGTGGAGAAATCCTGTCAAATTAGTATTTACGCTGTCAACCTGTCATCCCATTGATTTTATGCGAGTAGGTAATTAAATTATCATGGGTTTAGCAGATGGTTAGCGCAATATCTCGCTCAATTCATCCTGTGTTTCTCGGCTCCTGGAGTAAGCGAGTCGATGAAGAGGCAGAAACATCTCGAGGGAGAGGACGTGTAGTGACTTTATTCGGAAAACCGAAGGGAGAGGGAGCTTCAAGTTGGTGGGCGAGCTGGTGCAAAGCAGCTGAAGTGGAGCTGTAAGTAAAGTTCATGATGGAAAGTCGCGTTCATGCAGCGAGACGCGTATATGTACCTGTTACTTCTCTGCTGTATGCGACAAAGTGGATAAAGTGCCAATAGTACAGCCCCTAAGTGTGTAGTATCAATGACTTGTATTGAGGACGGCACAGTTCATGTCACAATGTCGAGAGCACAGGAGTTTGGTAGGAGGTGCCGTAAGTGAGGAACAGGACCCGAAGGCCGATGGAAGGCGTTGCTTGCCTTTCGAAGACCTTACATCTATCTGTGTTAGTCTAATCGCATTTTAAGACAGGCTGAACCCTGACATTATATCTTATTCAGCTCTCCAACGTACTAATTCTGTTTGGTGTTCTTGTTATTCTTACTGCGGAGATGCACAATTGTCGGGTCTGCCTCATTATCAGACGATGCCGCTTTGATCCGAGTAGTTTTACTACACACTGCAAGTATGAGTTCAGGACAAGTGAACTCTACAAAGAGCTAAAACATAAACAGTGGCTCGCAATTGGCGTGATCTACGGCGTAGGTGGCCTAGCCTGGACTAGTATTGCTTCAGCAGCACCATCGAAGGATGCCCGCAGCACACCTTACAGCGATTTGCACCCCGCCCCATGCTACTCCCCACAGCAGGCAATACCCAGCCGAAGCACTGGGATGACAGCCATTGCAGCAGGCTTTGTTACGGGCATCTTACTTTCTCGGTATAATTTGCTAGACATCAAGTGGACTGCTGTTTAGAAGCTCCACACACACACATGTACGGAAAGGTAGTGCCTAGAACGACTTGTGGAGAGCTCTACAGCAAGATGTACTTAATACATTACTTGTAGGCTTACTCATGGCCTGTAGCACGCAGATCGAAGGGCCTAGAGTAATCACGGAGAGCCACAGTGGAGTAGGAAACGGTCCGTAAACACGGCTGAAGTGCAAGTATTGCAGTGTAGGTGGTTCGAAGTACAGTGACGCTATTCGTCCTTATGCAGTTCATTACTAGTCTATTACATGCTCCTTGAGCCACTAGGTAGGTACGTCAAGTACTTTTCTCGAATCCAATCAATTACAGTACTGCTCCAGCCTACAGCTAGAGACCATCCCGCGCTACTACTGATTGATTGATGAAGTACCCGGTACATCCTGCTCCTCTGTCGGCGACGGAAACCGCATGTCGCATGTCAAAACTGTCAAGTCAATCAAATCATCTACCTGTCTCCCTCCTAAAGCCGATAACGAGGTCAGGACTTCATTTGCGCGCCTACTACCATCACTCCGTCCCTTTTTGTGCACCGCTTAAGCATCTCACCCTGCCCGCCCAGAAAACTCTAGCAAAGCCTGCACATCATCATACTTTGCGCATTTCGCGGCTTCATTCTGCAACGAGGGGTCTGTCTCTCAATCGCATATTGCGACACAAAAACATCCTTTGCTCGGGTATCGTCGCCCGCTGCCTGCATCTCATTTGTGCTCTCGACCAACGATCAAGCTCCCCTCCTGTCATCCTGCCTGCGAGTACGGCGAGCTTGTTACTGTCGCAAATCGGGATTCCCCAAGTCGTTATCTGCACCTTAGCAAGAAGAATAACCTTTGGATCCGGGACAAGTCGAGCATTACTCACTCTACACTACTCACGCCTGATTTCCAGACAAGTCCAAATACCACTGCACTCTGGTATTCAACTGCCATTTCAGGATCGTATAGTGGAGGGTCTGTTCCGTCGGGGCAGCTGTCGCTCCAAGAATGTCTGGCGCGGCACAATATGAGGAGCGTGGGGGACTATTGCAGCGTGCCCACCCACCTCCATCTTCTGATGCAATAATGATGGCAAACTTCAGGAGCAACGTCAATGGAGATACTCAATCACATCCCATATCATCTACAGCAACATCGATAGCAGAGCACGACTTCCGTTTCCCTCGCAGACCTGTAGGCTCATCCTCGGACGAGGCCTTTACCTCGAATACCTCCCCTTCCACCGCGAACTCCTCTGCCACTCCACAATCTGGAGTGACCTCATATAATAATACTCTAGACTCCGGCGCGAGTGAATCAGACAAGCTGGATTTCTCAGCAGGAAGTAGTGCGCGCAAGGAACTGCTGCGTGAGAGTTTTTTTCCGACGTGGAAAGATGACGCCGCCGATAGTTCGCTCGATAGCCCCGACGAGATGCAAAGGAAGGACCCTTTAGCAACTCAAATCTGGCGACTATACAGTAAGACGAAGAAGCAATTACCTAACTCGGAGCGCATGGAGAATTTGACATGGCGTATGATGGCTATGAACTTGCGGAAACAGCGCGCTGAGGAGACTGAAAGGTAAGCAATAAGTGAACATACCATTTTGAAGGGACATAATCTAAAACTTTATGCTAGGACTCTCAAACTCCAGGTTCCATCTCGGCCAAGTGGGATCGCACAGTTAAGGAAATGTTCGGACCAGACCTTGGATCAGCAACAGGACCTAATGAACCTCGATGATTTCATCTTTGAGGAGAATATGTCCACGCCTGCTGGGTTCGGAATGTCGCCCTCCCCGGAGATGTACAGAAAGGAGCCTGAGAAAACAAATGATAGATCGAACGTGGTAGCATCTGCTATTCCAATCAAGATGCGGAAAGAATCAGCCCAGTTCGCAATACCTCAATCCGTTCCTGTACCACATCACAACCCTGGCCACAGTGAAGAATTTAACTACGTACAAAGACATGTCCGGAAAACGAGCATTGATGAGAGACGCGTGAGTTAATTTTCACTTGTACACATGAACTTGCTTTCGGGCAAGCGTCTGTTTGGGATATAAACTGATGAAATCCAGCCTGCTCGGAAACGACCTGCGGATTTTTCGCCTCATGTCCCAGCTATTAACAGCATAATGATTCCTAACGAACCTAACCATGAGGAGGAACTACATGAGTACTCCCTTAACCAAACACATCCGCCAGGACTGAACCACCAGAACCATCAAGGCCTACCGTTCCATGTCGATACCTTCAGCATGGACCACGATCCCATCATAACTTCCGCTGGGCCTTTCCAATCGAACTTCCCATTCTCGCCAGGGCAATCACCCCTCGTGCAGAACGGACCTTTTTCCGCAATGTACAACAATACTTCAAATGGTGCTTCATCTCTAAATTCCAATGACTACTATTCTCCACCTGGAAGTGCTTATCCATCCGCTGTTTCGACCCCCCAGGCGATACCAGAGAATGAACAAATGTACTTCCCTCAGCACGGCATGGATATGGGACATCATAGACCTCACGCTTTCAGCCATGGGCCCTCGAGTCTCTCGAACTCCATGGCTCCACAATATATGTATAATGGTAGTGGTAGCTCAATGTTCACACAAGTTAGTTCGGCAGGCCCTTCGAACTCGTTCACGTCACCAACTTCGTTTGGAATGTCGCAACATATAGATCCTTCCCAAGTATTTCAACCAGAGCAACCTGCACGCTCACCCCACAATCAGATAGGTCATGAGAACATGTTTAGCTTTGGAGGAGATTCCGACAATGAGGATGATGAGGGGGCTGCATTTGCGGACAGGACGCTCATGATGCAGCACGATTTCTCTCAGTCACCTCTCGACGATCTGAACATGGAGATGGGACCAGGAGGACTGCAATGGGACGCTACTTTGCCGGGGCAATTCAATACACAAGCGGCTCGATATCCAGGTGGCCCCCCACGAAAGCAGGTTACCATCGGAGGAACTGCCGAAATTTCCTCGCCGCTGGACTGGGATGGTTCCGGTGGCTCGCTTGGAAGAACACATGTCTCTGCGCAGTCGGTGTCTGACAACAGGGTAAGGAATGACAGGCGACAGAAGATTCCAAGGACTGCTTCGACCCCGAATACGGCTTCGCTTGGACAACGCAATGGAATATTTGAGCAGCCCATGGCGCAGTCGAACCCCAACTCTCCACCCGAAGGAATTATGTCTGGCTTCTCTTCCGCACATCCCAGCCGACCTTCGTCTCCCGGAGGTTCGAAACACGGTTCGTGGACGAATCTTGCTGGAGCTGGAGCACCGGGCGAAAATGGTCTTCCAACATCCTGTACGAACTGCTTCACGCAAACCACGCCACTTTGGAGACGAAATCCCGAAGGCCACCCGCTATGCAACGCCTGTGGACTGTTTTTGAAGCTTCATGGGGTTGTTCGACCACTTTCTTTAAAAACGGACGTTATCAAAAAACGAAACCGCGGATCAGGAGCTACTCTCCCAGTCGGGGGCTCAAGTGGTGCGGCAACGCGTGCTTCGAAGAAGATGGGTGTCTCGTCAACGAGCGGTGCAAACAGCCGGAAAAACTCCCTCGTGCCAATCACTACCACCGTAACCGCTCCTGTAACTCAAGCAACAACACCAACCAGCGTACGAGCAAGAAGTGTCAACGAGAGCCAGAGTCCGCCGTCGGCTTCTGGATCTACAGCCAGCACACCAACTTCCTATCACGGTTCCGCGGGATCGTCTGTAGGCACAACTGGTATAAGTGGCGGGAAGGGAGTCGTCCCAATCGCGGCGGCTCCGCCCAAACCTACCCCGGGTCCCGGAGCAGCTGCGTCTAGTATGCCACGATCGAATGTAGCCATGGCTCCAAAACGCCAACGTCGACACAGCAAATCTGCCAACGCAATGGAGAACATGGATATTGATTCCCCCGAGAACTCTACAGGCTCAAACGAAGCTGCAAAATCACTCGGCATGGGCATGATGAACTCTGGAAGCATGACCAATACTGGACTTGCCGGCGGGTTTGGCTTGACGAGACCTTCGGGATCTGGTATGGGCATGCCCCTTATGAATGGAATGGGTGGACCACCACCTGGTATGGTCATGGGTCAGAATGGCGTTGGAAGCACAGGTGCTGGACCTCAGGAGTGGGAATGGCTAACTATGAGTTTGTGATTCTGCTCACTTGACGACGAACATAGCTCCGGGTCTCGCGACCCTCCGCATAACTTTCGTCTAAACACTATTTATACATGGCTCAATCATACGCGGTTCGCATTAGGGCTTTGGTTTTGTTTGGACATACGACTCAGCCGTCTCTTCGATCTCGTCTCGCTTCGTTCGCTTGAGTTCGGCTAAATATGCAGAGAGGGAGGGAATTTGTTCTCGCACGATCAGACGAAGAGACGGCACCACTTTTCTTCTTCGATTTTTTGGTATAGGTTCTTGGTCGTGTTGGCTGGATATTTGTGCATTTTTTGATACCATCATTTACTTTTTGATTCGACTTGGCTCGAACTTGGTTATTTGTTGCGAGCGTGTTATTGCGACGTACATCATGATTGTGCTTGTTGATAGAATATTGTCTGTGCTGCACTACGGGATTGGTATTACACAGCCTTGATGGATTTGGGTTTTGAGCCACGAGTTCTTGGATCTGCTACGCGATATCGTCTACGGGAACTTTAACCCTCGACGGTTCCATCTCAGGGTCTGAGGGCCTCTAAGTCGATTCTGAGAGATGGAGGAAAACGAGTCACGACGAACATGAGCATTCCGCATGACGGCCGCTGAGCTCTATGCGAAGCCTCAATCGTTGCGGCACACTGCAGCGACATTGCGATCATGGGAAGGAGTAAGAGCAACGAAGATTGCGAGGTGGCCCGGGTGTCTTATTAGTTTACTTTCTACCTATGATACCTGATAGACGAATGATTGATCGTTGTGAATGTAGCGTACACCATATAGATAAGGCAGACAGATCTATAACGGATCTAATAATATGCTACTAAAGAACTTTTTACGTGCACCTGCTCTCTTTTCTACTCCTTTTGATGTTTGTGATGATCACCAGACTTGGGCTTTCTACGTAGCTTGTTATATGTATCACGAGGTGATTGGCGAAGGAAGTGGAAACCCACATGTTGTTGTACAAGGCCTCGTATTGTGAAGCGCCGTATTATCTGGTATTCTTGCATGAGGTGACGGGTATTTAGCTTGAACCATCGGCGGGCCGGTAGGGCGTTGTACAAATTATGAAATGTTTTGAATTCAGGAGAGTTATTGGTGGATGGATGTATTTGGCTGGAACGATGGGAAAATTCAGGACTACAAGTGGGGCTGATGGAACTCAAGGAGGACATTTCTCGGGGTGACAAGCTGGGAAAGCTTGTGCTCATCTGGAAGTTATATAGAGGGTGCTTCGCGCCGCTGCTCTCGGAATTTGGGATTTTTGTCTTTGTCTCTTGGGATTCATTGCGATTCATCGCGCGTAACGACCGACTGTGTTCAAGGTGTCGGCATTCTGGTCGTTGGGCTTACGGTAGCCATATTCACGACTTGAGTTGGGAAAGAAGAGATGAAGGGCACGAAGCCTTTGATTTGGATCGCCTGGGTTAGCATGCTGGGAATTGTACAGGCTCAGAGCAGTGGAGGAGCTTTCTTCTGTGGTGTCAACACGAGAGGAGGATGCTGTGCGACGTTCTTCATGAACGCGTTTGATCAGTACGCTTCGGGTTTTGGGTGTTTGTGCTCCTTTGTTTTGGGTTGGGTTAGGAAGGACTCTGAGAAGAAAGGAAGCTGGTATGATGTGGCGATTTCAGGTGAATTCGCAACCGCTATCCAGCCGACGATCTCGAGTGTTGGTGAGCAGGAATGGACGTGTGTTGGTGATTTGCAAGGAGGATGTTGTAGTCCGACTGTATGTGATCCTGTCTCGTTCGGTCTCCCGATGTTCCATTTCGGACAAGGATTGCACTGCACTATGCCTAGACTTCATGTTCAATTGGCTTTTGAGAGACGTGATACCAATATATTACTGACTTATATTCAAGGGAGGAGATAGGCCACCAAGTCCATGGTTTTGCAATCCGAAACTTCATGCTGCGGATGGATCAGTCGCGGGAGCTGGCACGGATACAATTTTATCTACCTGTAGCTCGGTGACGACGGCCTCTAGTACGGAGAAGCTTACAGTTACTTCAAGTACGAAGATATCGACAAAGAAATCTACCTCGATTCGTAGGTACTAGACGATTTAGGAAGGTTATGCGAAATAGGGGGACTATTTTGAAGAGAAAACAAGCCAAGGACTGTATGGTGTCACACTGTCAGTGGCTCTGCTTTTACGTATTTAGGATCTGAGATCAGAAACTCTTTGCTGTGAGGTATCTGAAAATACTTTATCATGATGATCTTGCGAACTGTACATGTCTGTAACCTTGATCTGAAGCTATCAAGCTACCACAGAGTTGGGAGAGAAGAGATGTGTATTTCATGTACTAATTGTAAATTCCAAGGTTTGGCTCAATTTTTTACTGACATAGTTTCTCATCGGTCTCAAGGTTACAATTTCACTACACGTCTTAACCTCTCGAACCAATATCGAGCACAAAACCTTGATAGATACTGCGATTCGAGCTTGTAACTCAAGTGCGTGGAATTCTCAAGCTAAGATCCTTCCTTTTTGTTTATCGAAGAATTGACTGGGCAGTGAAGTGATACAAATACATGACTGAGTGTACAATTACAAACAGGCATTTCTGCCTTGTGCGTAATGAATATTCTATTCGAGCCTGGATTACCACTGTGCTGAATTCTTGCACAGCTATTCATGAAATCCAGTACATAAGTAAGTAATAAGCAATCTGATACCTGGAAACATAGACTGGTGATATATGAGACATGTCCTTGATTTGCTCTATAGCAGAGATATTTATACTCGGTTTATGGTATGGTAAGGTTTAGAAATCCGGGTTCAGCTCTTCGAGTGATCATTACTGCTTTCTTAAACACGAGGACAGAGTCCTTGGATCATATTGTATGATTTAAGATATTACAATGTAAGAGGAGAGACGCATGATCATGTAAGTAAGTAGGTAGGTATCGTTAACTCAGGTAAGATAAATGAGGCTAGCAGTTTAGCGTTGGATTTTGACCAGTCAACTGATCCGAATCTCTCGCTTGGAGGCATCAAGGTTTCCTGCCAAGGAGAAAAGTCGAGATCCATTGATTTCGAGTACATATTAATCATATACCAGAATATTAGCATATAGTAGTGAGTTCAACTCCCACTGATGGAGTTACGTAGCTTAAGGAGATGGTGAAGCTCCCATTTTCCAAAGCCTCCTGAAACATTATAATGGAGATTTTGCCCTATGAGCGGATGATATCACGCTAGACTGCTAGCACTACCCGTTACACACGAGTCAATACGGTAGTACCGCGGAGTTTGCTAGGTCTACACGCTATTTTAGGTCCAGGGGTTCCGAGTACGCCTGCTTAATTTTATCGACTTCCTTGATTTGCCGCTTGACGTCATTTACTGATCTTGGTCACTACCTATAAGTGTGCCAAGTACGGCCTCTCGATACTATGCGCAATAACCCCAGGTCGTCACAAGAAAGCCCTTTTCAGCCGCATTCTCAGTTCTCGTGGTTATTCCTGGTGTTGGATTTTGACGAATCGATATCTTAGGATGGCGGGCAAGAGAGGGATCGGAACTCGTCACGGTCGAGATGCCAAAACCAAGCAAGGCGAATCTCATGATTTACGCCAAGATTTAGAAGCTGGGAATGGGTATTGGAATGGTAATAGAAATGGAAATGGAAATGGCTACGAGAATGCGGATGGGAATGGGGCTAAGAGGAGGCCTCCCAGGGATCGGATGTACAGGTTTCGAGACAATGGAAGCTTGGATCATGACGACCAGAGGCGGGTGGAGTTCAAGAAGAGGCTGCTAGCGGCTATCGATGAGGACAAGATGGAGAATTTCCGGAAGCCCGAGGACGAGGCAAGTCAGAAACTGATCTGCGTCGATGGAGTGTCCACTTATGATTTGTAGATCAAGAAATTCAAAAGCAAAGGTGTCCGTACCTTTTACACCACGCAAAACGACCGTCTGGACGACTGGCTAGAAGTTAACGCCATCGTTAAGGCTTTGTCCGATGATATCCTGGAGTCTTTTGATCCTCGGGATGACAATGGCGACGGTGTGGCTGAAGGTGGTGGTGGGTTACAAGACACCGGCGGTGCAATCGAGCCATTCTTGCCTGAAGATGAGCGCGAGAAACGTAGAAACGCTGCAAAGAAGGCCGCGTGGGCTATCAACATCAACGTCGTGGCGAATGTTGCTTTGCTCATTGCCAAGGGGGTCGCCGCTCTGTCCTCCAGTTCGCTGTCTCTCATTGCCAGTCTTGTGGATTCGGCCCTTGACTTGCTATGTACGGGAATTGTTTTTACGACGAGTAAGCTGGTCCAGTGGAAGATAACTAGACTGAAACGAAAGTTTCCGGTCGGAAGAAGAAGACTGGAGCCATTGGGTATTCTGGTCTTTAGTATTCTGATGGTAATCTCATTCCTCAAAATCTTGGAGGAGTCCATCGGTAAGCTCACAGCGCCCGGGCCGCACAAGGCCAGTGCTTTGCCAGCTGTGGCTATCGGAGCGCAGGTGGCGACGATTGTGGTCAAGGGTATCATTGGCATCGGCTGTTCGCGCATCAAAACATCTACGCAAGTACAAGCTTTGTACCAAGATTGTAAGACAGATGTTGTGTTCAACACGCTGTCTCTGATCTTTCCAGCTGTTGGATATGCCACAAATACATGGTGGCTTGACCCTGCTGGTGCTGGCCTCTTGTCGTTATTCATCATCTATGACTGGGCTTCCACGTGTTTCGAAAACGTTAGTCGTCTTTCAGGTGCTGCAGTCGAGGATCGGGTGATGGAGAAATTGATGTTCCTCGCATGGCGCTTTAGTCCTCTGGTCGAAGGTTACAAGAGCATTACGGCCTACCATGCTGGCGATGGGATCTGGGTGGAGATTGATATCTTGCTGGATGAGAAGACCAGTTTGGAAGTTTGCCACGATGTGGCTGAGACTTTGCAGTATTGTGCAGAGGGCATGCCCGAGGTTGATCGCGCATTTGTCACTTGTGACTATGCCAGCCAGGGTCCGACTGGTCATGCGGATGCATGATTGTCTACGAGGAAATGATTCGTAGAAAATGTGTAAAATTGTATTTAAATGGATTTCTGCATGTCGTGCATAGCCCGTTGAGACGACCATCCCAAAACCAGTCTGTATGCGTGATGGGCTTACGGTTCTGAATACGTATTTCGTCTAGAGTTCGAATTCGTTGCAAACGATCTACGTTAATTCCTCGTGTTCTGCCTGTCCCCCATATTTGTTGACATGTCGTTGAGAACCAGTAGATTTTAAGCGACGAGTAAAATGAAGATCGGGCCAGAAAATGCAAGTAGTGCGCAGGGGATGGCGGTCGAGGCAGTGTTGGAACTTGGGCCAGGCTTCAATTTACAGGGACCTTAAAAGCGGCATTGTTCTTTAGTAGGTAGGCACGCAGATACCTTGGCAGTTCCCAGGTCAAGGAACCAACGACTAGGACCCCTAGACTACACTGCAGATTCAAGAGAAGAGGCATCTTGTCCGCTCTGCAATACACAGGCATCATATCGGCGACTTGGTGGTTGGGTGGGCGATAACTAGCGAATATCTGCGGTTGTATGTCAACTGTGTCTTTTTACTGTACGAGAATGTCCAGCGATGATACTTGTTGATATCCACTTGCCTCTGCTCGCTTGCTTAAGCGAGCTTTTCACTTCTGGATCTTTCGTCCCTTCGAGATGCAGGATCGCCTGCATGAGTCCCAGGATATCATACCATTGCCGATGTAGAGAGCAATTTAGGCCATTAAAGGCCATATGTCGCTCTCAATATGGCGTCTGATGAATTCGAAAACCTCATTTTACATGTTATAGCACCAGTCTCGCGGCGATATTTCCTCCTATTCATATGGTTTAAGAGTATGCAATCCGGGAATCCACGACGTCTGAAATAATTGAGTTTCTTTTTCCAGAATTTGGACTCCAAACACAAGCTTTTGAGATGTTTTGAGATGACGGTTGATCCGAACAGAGATATGGGGCTATTGCGTGTCGAATTCTCTTTGGTTTCTAAAGACTGGGATCAAGCCAGCTTGCCTGTGAGAGCCAATGGTATTCTGGGCTTTGGAAGTAGTCATAGATGTAGCTCACAATCGAGCAGATGTCCAGGTTCAATCTCTCCAAGGTATTGTGCGATGGAATCCAACGTATATGCCGTCCATTCACGAGCACCTGATTTCCAAGTCTTAATTAGCATTGAGAGCTCGGTAAAATTTAGATCGCAATTGCTGAACAGTTGTTGATCTGTCCAGCAGCGATTGACGTGGATGGTTGGAGAAATGAGGTTGGCCCGACATGGTTTGAGCCACATGATAAGTTCCAGCACGACTTGCATGTCCAAGACATCAGCACGCACTTCCACCCTATTAGAAGCTCAGATAGACGTTCAAGGACGGCAAGAAATGCTTACGTCTCTAAGAGTTCCTTTTTATAGTATCGACGAATGTTCAATAGGGGAAGCGAACAGAGATACGGAACGGGCTGCTCGGTACAGCACAATATTTCAAACAAAGCTGAAAATAAATTCGCTCGATCTGCTGCTGACACCAGAAATAAGGCATAGTACAACATAAGATCCAGAGCCAGACAGAATCAGATGCTCAGAAGTTCAAGTGCTGTTGGTTAAGAAACGAGCAATAGGCCTAGAACGGAGAAAGAATTGAAGACCAATGGACAAGAGAAGATCACAGCTCTAGGTAATCAGAAATCCTTCCAGCGCCGCCCCAGAAATGTACCTCAAGTCGAGACTGGCGGCTACTGCACGTGAGATGCTGAACTTTGCCGCATTTGGCAAGGCAAGGATGAAGCTTCAAAATTCCCTGACGTCTCAACGTCAGTTGGCTGAACCAATTGGTCTTTGCATGGAAGACTCATGTTACCTGTTTGATCTGCTTATGTTGGCTTATAATTAGAATATTAATTCACCTGAAAACGAGAAGTCGCAGCTTTCCAATCATCCCAAGCTCAGCACTATGGACCCACAGCTGGCCCTTAGACATGGCTCTCGCGGACAGCGCGCTCGAATATAAGGGCAACGCAAGTCATCATAACTTGTGGCGCTCATGCTGCGTTGTCTCAACATATGTCCTACGATGATAGGACGCTCTCGAGGAAATTTTAATTGATGCACCGGCATATGGTTCGTGAGCGAGCACGTTGTTGAGATGCGTTGTACTGCATGCATATCGTGGAGCACCTGACTGCCCGATACCACGTCTTGCGGTGCGGGTCCTTGGGCAGCAGAGAATTTTTTGCTGGTTGAGTGGCCCAAGAAATGATGCTGGCGATCTCATGAATCTAATGTTCAATGATTTTCGCTGGCGGGTCCGTTCGCTTGGGGGGTCCATAGAGGGTGCATTGGTTGTGTATAAAAGTCCGCATTGGGCGGATACTCGACGCCCGGCTATGAATTGCAGCCGGATATACTGTCGGGCCGGGCTTTCTACAAGTCTCTCCCCCACAACACCTTCACCGACACCCAGGCGCGAAATGAGGTTCTTCTCAAAGTAAGACTTCATTACCCACACTTCTTTATTCACAACGCATAAAGTTGTGTTTCTCCCAAGAGGAAATAAGAGTGTGAACAGGGTAGGTAATGCAAGCATAAGAACCCGGAGGAATTTTCTTTCCACCATCTCCTGTTCCTCCCATCACATATCAAGACGCATGTCTTCGCTATTGACCCTCTGCTACGTCCTCCTAGCATCATCCCTCACTGTGATGTCTTCTTCCTCCATCTACTCACGCCTACGGGCAAGACTCTCCAGCAGCCAAACCCCCCAGCTCCTAGAAGCGCCAAAGTCCGACAGTCAGCAAACGGAGGATTGTGAGGCCGTTCAGAAGGCGATATCTGAAGCGGTGGCTGCTGCTCTCAACAATGAGGAATTTATCAAAGCAGTTGCGAGCCACTTGGCTGTTCAACTCCAACCAACCCTCAAGTCCGCTCTGGATATCACCACAGTTGAGTCAAAACTCCTGGCATCAAACGAAGAGCTATCACAGCGACTTAACGATAGCAACACCCAAACGCTTTCCAAGATCTCCGAACTCTCTACACTTTTAAATACATCCAACACAACAACCACCGACAGACTGTCTGCCCTCGATGGAGCTGTTACGAATGTTTCTCAGGGCTTGGTGGAGTTGGGAACCAATATCAAGGCTGTTGAGTTACAAGTGGGGTCTCCAGATACTAGTCTGTTGACTTCGCACGGACAAAAGTTGGATACCATATCTGCTGGACTTCAGTCTCTACCATCTCAACTGGAGAAACTTGATTCTATTTCAGCAGAATTAGTCACCCTCAAGGAGAACGCCGAGACTGCTGCTTCATTGAAGAACATTTCTTCCGAGCTCACATCAATCAAGACAAATATCGAGACTAGCACCAGCACTGGATTCTCCGAATTGAACTCCCAAGTCGGAACGATTCTTACTGCTCTCCATTCCCAAGACTCTACCTTGACCGAGATCAAGGCCGCTGACTTTACTCCTGTTATTGCTAGCCTTGAATCACAAATCGCCGCTATCTCGACTTCGATCTCTGCCCTCAAGACTTCCGATGTTACTCCAGATATTCTCGCCGCCGTGCAATTGTCCAACGAGTCGCACGCTTCTCATGCCAAGGCCCTGGTTGATATTCCAAATTCCATCAGCGAGATCAAGACTGTTGTTACGAACCCAGCTGCTCCTCCGGAGAAGGCTGATCTCTCATCTCTTGAGACATCAATTCAAAAACTCACTACTAGCGTTTCTGAGATCAATACTGCTGTCAACACGCCTGCACCTGCTGTTGAGAAAACTGACCTTACGCCTCTACAGAACTCGGTTGACAAGCTTTCTGCTACACTTGCAGAGGTTAAGACTGCCGTGGAGAAGGAAGTCCCAGCTGTGGAGAAGGTCGATCTGGCTCCACTGACATCCACCCTCGATGTACACACCACTCACCTGTCGGAGATTAAGTCTGTCATTTCAGCTCAACCGGCGGTTGAGAAGACTGATCTCACCCCTCTGCAGAGCTCAGTCGACAAGCTTTCTGCTACCCTTGCAGAGATCAAGACTGTCGTGGAGAAGGAAGTCCCGACTGCCGAGAAAGTCGATCTGGCTCCACTGACATCCACACTCGACACACACACCACACACCTGTCAGAGATCAAAACTGCTATCTCGACCCCGCCTGCTGTTGCCGAGAAGACCGATCTATCGTCCCTTGAGTCATCTGTCGAGAAGCTGGCTGCTTCTCTTGCTGACATTAAGGCTGCTGTCGAGAAGGAAACTCCTGCAGTTGAGAAGGTTGATTTTTCTCCACTCGTTTCGACGCTTGATACCCACACTACCCACCTGAATGAGATCAAAGGACTTGTCGCTGCACCGGCTCCGGCCCCAATTATTGACAAGGCCATCGATCTCTCCAAGCTCGAGTCTTCGATCGAGAAGCTTTCGACTACCCTCGATTCCCACACTGGCCATCTCTCTGATATCAAAGGTGTCGTTGCTACACCTGCCCCAGCTAGCAAGGAAGTAGATGTCTCAGGCATCGAGGGCTCGATCCAGAAGCTCCAAGCTCTCGTTAAAGCTATACCAACCAGCATCAAGGATGACGAGATTCTCGCCTCTGTTGCATCCCTCAAGTCAACCGTCGAAGCCATTCCCGTGCCTGTTGCCGGACAGGCTGTCAAGGATGATGAGATTTTGTCTTCATGTGCCACTATCAAGACTCTGATCGAAGGTCTCCCCATTCCACCTGTTGCCGTCGTTGGTAAGGATGATGAGATTTTAGTCTCTGTACAAGCAGTCAAGGCACTTGTCGAGGGTCTCCCGAAACCAGCTGCTCAAATTCCAGGTAAAGACGACGAGATACTCTCCTCCATCGCTTCCGTCGAATCTCTCGTCAAGGCCTTTCCTGCTCCTGTTACACAAAAGGATACCAAGGATGAAGAGATCCTCGCATCGATTGCCTCGATCTCAACACTCGTCAAGGCCATTCCCACCACTCTTTCGGTCGACAAATCAGAAGATATCCTTAGCGAAGTCAAGAGCGTGAAGGCTATCTCCGAGGAGACTAAGAAGGAAGCTGCCGCCTTGACCACAATCGTCAGCTCCAGTCTGGACAAGGAGATCTTGAGCGAGGTTAAGATCGTCAAAGGATTGGTTGAGAAGCAGAATAGTGCTGTAGATGTGAAGAATGTTGGAAGTAGTGATAAGGGTATTGCTGTCAAGGAGAACGGAAATGGTGTGAAGGTTGATGCGGTTGAGATTGAGCCTGTGGCTTAGATCTCCTGCGAGGACCTCCCACTTTCAATGATAACTTGATGGTGGTCTTAAAGTATGGATTTCTACGATAAAATGGTGGAGGATTTAATGAGCTATGATGGCTGGCTATGAGAAGGGGTTCTTTACTGGATGATATGACTCAAGATGAGAAGAGAGACTGTATTGCCTATGTTTTTTCAGCGTGCTGATGTCTATTATACCCTTTGCTTCCATTTTGGACTTGGTCGAGCGAGTTTGAGATGATTGGGCTTGATTGCTTTGTTTATGCTTAGATGCCCCTCTTCCAGATCTGAAGAGGGATGAAAATGTCATTCTGTTCGCTTCTGAATTATGCGTGGTCTAATACGGAACTGTGACTGTCTGTACTCCATTATGCTGAACCCAGAGGATATTCACTTGCCATGTGGCCGTTGGCCGTATTCAGGAATCGGGGACCAATGATCCAGGAACACTCCAAATCGTATGCGCTCAAATACATCTCCGCCTCACTTTCACCTGAAAACTTCAGACTGACAGGGAAGAGGAGACTTTATATGAGTATTGCTTGGAGAGGAAGACAACTTCGTGAACTGCGATGATAATCATAGCTGTTGTTGCGCTGAATTGTATGCTTCGTTGATCTATTGTATGACTGTTTAACCAACGCGATAATGAACACGGGAATGAACACGTGTAGTGTCTCTTGAACACTAAAAATACTCAGTCCATTGCTTCACAAATGCTTTGACATAACCGAACCTTGTGGACTTGATTACTCCTCGCTTTCACTTCAGAACTCGCGAGGAGTCGAATCCGGATGCTCCTAGCTCGCGATGGTCTTCAAATGGAATAGATGATGACGTCTGGAAACAGAACCGAAGTACTGAGGAATTCTTCATATTAAAATCAATCAATATGGCAACGCTCACGAGATATGATCACAACACAAGGGGAGTTGATAGAAGACTATATTTGATGCTGCCACAGTATGAATTACTGGTTGGGAGAAGTCAACCACTTTCCCCAATACTGCCCCGCGACATCCTCCTCCTGGAACACTTGAATACAGCAAGCAATCTAAGACCCATGTCAGCACCGATATTTCTATCAATTAATGTTGATTTTGGGCTTCTTCCTTGCTGGACCTTTGATCTGTGCCTCGGACGCGGGCACATAATCAGAATCTGGACTGTCGGAAGATGATGCAGATAATTCCGGAGATTCCCAGCCGCCATGCTCATCTTCGTCGCTTTCTATATTCCTCTTAGGATAAGAAACTTTCGATTTGGTTCTCTTAGCAGGCTTCTTGAAGGTTGGGAACGCTTCATGTAGGGTTTCTTTGATGTCCTTGGATATGGGGAAAGGACGAGGTGCTAATAGGACAGATTGATTGGAACGCTTCGTATAGCCGTTCATCCTCTTTGATGTGAGTCTAGAGTCGAATTTTGTGCTTTTAGAAGGGAAATCATAGACTTCTGAGATTTTAAATTGATCGCTCCTGTTTCCGCATTCGTCTGCATTGATCTTTGGTGCAAACACTGGTGACTTAACGCCAATGCCAGGCTCAACACAGGTGGGATCTGATGTTGACTGCTCAGATGGCCTTTGAGAAATCCAATCATCTACTATTCGTGGTGGGTCGTCCAAGCCACTAAAAGTGATGCAGGAAGTGCCTGCTCTATCGTCAGCATACATTGCCAGGACTCGTTTAGTCGCGAGCCGCCACTCACTTCCTGGATAGGGACTTTTCGCGGAGCGTTCCAGATTTTCTGACACCTCCTCTGAGCTCTCATCTTTTATCTGTTGTGCTCGCAATTTCTTCCATGTCAGTTCCCAGGTGGGACCATAGACACAGTCTTCTAAGAATCAGTACTAATGCTCGTCTCATGATTGAACAGAATTGACTCACTTAATCCATAAGCCGCGCAGGATCCGCAATTAGGGTAATCAAAATCGCAAGTTGCCACTTTTGCCGTGCATTGAAGGCAGGCCAATCTTATGAAATGTATCCTGGCTTGTTCTGAACTTCGGAGATTCTCTGAGATGTCGATGAAGACTGGCTGTTTCTTCCTACCTCCGCATATCGAGCTCATTGGAGATCCAAGATGTAGTGCCGGAGTCCAGCTTGGAGGATGATCAAGCGTAAATGAGGATTGCCCGTCGGTAGAGTGATCAGAGGTCTCCGTCGGGTTATCGCGCAGGGTTATTCTGCTTGTTGGCTCAGTTGCCATCGTATACATACGGCTGCTCCTAAAGAATGTTGTGGTATTGATACTACTCTTATGAGAACTTCTTCGAGAGTGATGCTCGTGAATGTCTACAGAGCCAAGGTTGGTTGTTGATAACTTCTGAATTTAAGCGAGGCAGGAGCGACTTCCAAAGTCGTTACTGACGCTCTCCTCCCCTAACACAAAAAGGGGATTGGCAATACTTATCCAAACATGTCCTGGTAATACTAACGAGAATCATGAAATGTCTTAAGGTTTCTTGAGGCATTGAAGGATAGGGTCAGAGACCTCCTCAACATGTAATATCTCCACATGACACGCCAAACATCATGAATAGATTCATAGTGCAAGCACCTGCCTCGAGTAACATCGACTCAAGCATGATCTAATGTGGTTAAATTTCGCAAAGTCATTGGACAATGTAAAATCAAACAAGGGCGTCAGACTAAAGACATGGAAGCAAATATTCTGATGTTTACGAACCTATCCTCGTAGCTTGCCCCTCACCCGCTCATTCGCACATGTACATAGCAACTTCCAATCCAAAGGTCTCGTTTCCAAAATTAGCATGAAAACATGCATTTTCTCTCCATACAGTACAGGATGCCTGCTCATTGCTCTGAAAACCAAAAATGCTTCTCCAAGTGCCACCTGTGGTTTTCCAAGATCTTTACCTTGATGTCATTCGGCAATGGCAAGGGCTTTGATGATCCCGTTAATGCCGATATTTGGTAAATTTACCTATTTCAGCCTTTTTTTTCATGGCTAGGATATTATTCAAACCCATAATCACAGTTCGACAACCAAAGTTCCCAGACCAACGACTCCGTCCCGGCATGGGAGAACGACTATGAATTAGGTGCTGCCACCAGTCACTCGTGGTCCAGCATTTCTGAGCCAGTGTAGAATTGAACTGACTTGTGCATGAATGACGATTTGAATGGTTGGTTTGATCACGAATAGATTTCAAACACCCTGCACACCCGCTTCGGTCACGAAAAATCGCTTGGCGACGAATATTAGTGGGGGTATGTCAACAACACCCCTCGATCACATACTATATCCATATTACTTGAAATACGAACAAGCAGTTAATGTTTCTTCAACTATTGAACGTCTATGGGTAACTATGTTCATGTTGTGCCAGTAAGACTCCTCTGTTCATCCCAATAGGTGACTGGTCGGTCTTGGCGGCTGTCACATGCCTTTCGACTGAAAACAAAACGCGTCAGGAGGGCAGTAAGACCAATGACCAGTCAACTATCAATGCCAAAGCTCAACAAAACAAGCCTGAGATTCTGGATTTCCACACGCGGCACCATGCTCCATCCTCTAACAACAACTCGACTATCTACGACTCATCCGAAAACCTACAGTTGGATGGACGTGGCATCGGAAGACGCAGGAACGAATAACGCACAGCAAATACAAGTCGAAAGACGAGATGGAGCAGGGTGAGGACGGCTCCGAGGGGCGGGAAATCGAATTGAAAGCATCTTCTACTATAGCGGAGACATCGACTCTCCTTCCAGCACACGTTGCAAACGTAGTGAGTCTGGTTACAAGATCCAGTTCCCTGTACCTACGCCTCGGGACGTTCATCGGTGGACTTGCTCTCGATGGCGCACGAGTCACGACTTTGACTGGGCTTGAATTGAGCAGAGCAGTCATCGAAGGCATACTACACAGAGCTGGACGAGATGTATCTGTGCGGAGCACTGGAGAATTGGGGAAGGCTGAAGCGGACAGTATACTGGAACGAAGCATTGCGACGCTACATACTACAATGACAAGCATATCTTTTGCTGCTTCGACAGGCTTCTACATATCCTCTGTAGCGCTGCATGGAGCTGGGGATTTGTCCCAGCAACTGTTGGCCACACTGGACAGCATACTGGGCAGCACCGACTCTAGTCGAGCAATTGCCAGCATTGTCACACTCATTCGACGAGAATTCCAGAACCCGGCCACTGGACGGGAGGGGGAGAAAGTAGGAGTTGCAGATTTGTTAGTAGGAATTTGCGGGCTGGCTCTACTACAAAAATGGTGCAAGAAGATTACAGATGCGGAGGGTAGTGCGGTCGTAGTAGTTTGGGATGTAGTGGTGCTGGACGATGGCAGGAGAGCGGATGTCATCAGCAAGGACGAACCAAATGCCGAGAAGCGATTGATTCGGGCTGGATCGATGTCATTTGTTACCCCTGGAGACGATCAAGTTGTGCAAACAATTGAGAGAGATGGTATTATCGAGGACGAATCCGATGATGCTTTTCCAGAAATCAGTCTCAAGCAACAGATTATGGATTCCCTGCCAGCTGACGCTTCAGTGTCGATTATAACGAAGACCACAACTACTAAGACTATTACCGTTGAGATTTCTGGTGCTCATCCGCCGGATCTGTCACCACCTCTTGGATTTGAAATCCTAGAAGAAAATGCCCATCACATAGGGGAGACAGACCTTGGTGGTGAGGTATTGACAAATAAGCAGAAGGTCGACCTTATGGTTCCAATATATAGAGTGGTATATCGAATCTCTCGAAACAAGTTGCAGGGTGCCAATGTTGTATCAAATGGGGAGTTTGATGCTGAACATGCTATCGAAGATAGTGACGAGGAAGGAATGGGTGAGGACCCTACTGCTATCGAAGTTGCTCCTTTGATCAGTTCGCCGCTCTTCTCTCTTCCGCCTCCGCCTTCAGCCAGGAAGGACGCCCGAAAGGTGTCTGTAGACAATGCAAGTCCAGGCAGTCCTCCCTCGACCACATCTGGTGACGAGAGACTCCTCGGAATTTCTTCGATTCCTATTTCGAAACCATCGGATCCAGTTGCCAATCAGAAACGATCCCGAAAGCCAATGAGCTCCGCATCTTCTGTCTCCGATGTATCCCCCTCAAAGAAAATGGTAACGAAACACCCAATCTCAAAAAGACCTAGACCCGAATTGTCACCCGCGAAAGCCAATGAGAAGAAAGGATCCTTCCGAAATGCTCTCAGGAAAGGGTCTGGTACAACGCTGTCAAACGTATGGAGTAAGGATTTACCTGATCCTCCAGCTTTCAAACCATCAACACAAAAACCAGCGCGGGCAGGTCTCGGCCATTCAGCAACAATAACATCACACCTCCCAGTTCCTCAGAGAAATACTAGGATAGTTCCCGCTCGACACGCACCCCGAGCACCCCAGCGAGGCAGCCCAAACTCCTTCTCTTCTCGAGATCTTGGCCTCATGCATCAACCGACACGGAGAAGCCCATCAAGAGCTGGCTTTTACTCGATTCATGAAAGACGCCGGAATTCGATCGTGTCTCAAACAGATACATATTCAATTCATCCAGCCGAGACTCGACCAGGGTCACCCACAGCTTTTCGGACACATCTCAGGGCTCAGAGTGATCTGGTGCGGGCACGATCTGAAAAGAACATCGTCTCGCAACCCATATCCATAACGACTAATCATCGACGTTCGAGGAGTGTTGTTCCCAGTATTTATACTCTCAATACAAATGACTCGGCGACTTCGCTTGTCATTGCAAACAAGCCTCGGCGTAGCGCCTTCGAGGATGCTCAGACTATCGAAGCTTTGATGCACACAGGTTTTGTCGATGGACTATTTCCTCAACACCACCTTATTCGGAATATCACACGTTTCGTGAGATTTGCATCGGCCTCGTATGGCGCAAGCTTTCTTCGGGTCATGGGTATCGTTACTTCCAAAGGACCAAGCACTAAGGAAATTGAGACATCACACCATCACGAGCATCATTCATTCTCAACACATACGCAGTTACCACCAGCGACCATTCTGTTGTCGTCGTTCGTTGATCCACAAGGCGGTACAGATTCAACGGGTAACACTAACACGGGAGTGCCAATGGTGCATTTTGTGTCTCTGGACCACGAGTCTAGAGCTGTCGTACTGACTTGCCGTGGTACACTGGGATTTGAAGATGTTCTGACGGACATGACTTGTGACTATGACGAGCTTATTTACCGGGGTAAAGCATACAAGGTCCACAAAGGTATTCATGCATCAGCGCGACGCCTTCTGGATGGTGGCGGAGGACGTGTTATGGCAACAATTGCCACTGCTTTGGAGGAATTCCCAGAATACGGTCTGGTAATGTGCGGACATTCTCTTGGTGGTGGCGTTACAGCTTTACTGGCGATTTTGATATCGGAACCATCCGCAGATCCATCATCGACTGCCTTTTTTACAGCATCTGATTATTCATCGCCTCAATCTCTTCTCACAGCTTCACAAGGGGAATCGAGCACGGCACCATCAAGAATTCGTCTGCCAGCAGGACGTCCTATTCATGTTTATGCTTATGGACCTCCAGCTACCGTCTCGCCTTCGCTTCGCCTCGCCACACGAGGATTGATCACAACAATTGTCAATGGCCAGGATCTCGTACCATATCTATCCCTCGGTGTCCTCCATGATCTCCAGGCTGTAGCATTGGCTTTCAAGACAGATAACTCTGGGGCCAAGGGGGAGGTCAGGAAAAGAATCTGGCAAGGCATCACAGGGACTTTCTTGGACAAGTGGTACGCTAACCGTCCACCGGGGATGAATACCGAGGAGGACGATCAGTGGGCGTACTCAGCCTTGAAAGCGCTGCGTGCTTCCATGCTTTCAGCCAAACTTCTCCCCCCTGGCGAGGTTTTCCTTGCTGAAACGATGCCGGTGCTTCAGCGCGACGCATTTCTTGCTCGAAATGATGAAGGCAAAGGACTTGGTCGGCCGGCTACTCGAAGTGTGTTGAAATATGTAAAGGATGTGGAGAAAAGGTTCGGCGAAGTAAAATTTGGTGGCAGTATGCTTCTTGATCATAGTCCAGGCAGGTATGAGACAAGTCTAGGTGCATTGGGAAAGGGTATTCTGGGATAAACTAGAAAGACTGTGGCGACATGGTTCTGTACGAAATGACTTCGAATGTGTTGACGAACAATGTCTCAACGCCTTTGCATGGGCTTCTTCACCATCATTATTGCATCTTCTGGTGTTGCGAAGTTTGCTCTCATCATTTCATTGAGTTGAGATTGTAGTGTGGCGGTGAGATACTTTATTACTATGGGTTGCTTCCAATCACTACAGTGCCCCGAGTCCTCGATATGCACCTGAGCTTTCTCCAATCTTTAAATTTCGTGGCTGGACAGCAATTCCTCTTCCTCTTCTTGCTGACTGGATCTTCGACAAGCAGCTCGGTCACAATTTCCTCCGTCTTCCCCTTCACTGTCGTAGTTTCTTCGCAAGCCGACATAATGGATCGTTGGTATGCAACCAAGTCCCGCAGCGCACTCTTGTACTCTATTGCAGCAACTTGGTCCTTCGTCTTCGATTTCTCTGCTCTCACATCTCTCAATACCCTTCTCAAGATCTTACCTGTTGGATTCCTGGGAATCAAATCTATGAACACGACCTCTGCAACGTTCTTATATCTCGCCAATCTCGTACCGAGGAAATCCTTGACCGAGATCTCGTCGATCTTCGCATCCGGATTCTTCACAACGAACGCCAATGGCACTTCTCCACAACCATCTGCTGCTGGTGAAGCAATGACGCCTGCATCTTGTATGCCAGGGTATTCCAGCAATGCGGCTTCGATCTCAGCAGGACTGACCTGCCACCCACGGACTTTGATGAGGTCTTTCGTCCTGTCAATCACGTACCAATTGCCATTTTGAGCGTAGCCGATATCGCCGGTGCGAATCCAGCCATCTGCTGTGCGGGCTTCGATTGTCGCGAAAGTGTTGCTGAGATACCCTTTCATGGCATGAGCAGTTTGTATTTGAATTTCTCCCGTTGACCCGTCTTTCTGTACGATGGTTCCGGATGCATCTACAGCCCTGCGACTGCTGTTAGCTCACAACTATAAGGATATCGTTTCAATTAAAGTTCCTGGCCAAGTACATACCTTAGCCGACTTCCATCGACAGCCTGTCCAACACTCCCACTTCCATCCTTGTCTCCTTTCGACCAACAAGTGGCCCAGCCCGTCTCAGTCATCCCGTAAACCTGCACAATTCTAGCTTCCTCGCTCAATACTCCATACAGCTTTGACTGCATGCCATCACTTGCACAAGAACCACCTACGAAGACTCTTTTCAAGCTATCGAGCTCGCCTTTATCGTGCTTCGCAAGCGTCATCATGATAGGAGGCACGACAATCGTATGCGTAATGCCGACCTTCTTGATGGTATTCACGAAGAGGTTTTCTTCAAACCGTGGCATGATGTAAGCTGGGCATCCAGTGCGCAAGGGAACAGCATGCTGGAGTGGTATAGTGAAGACGTGGAAAGGTGGTAGCGCGATGAGGCTTCTCATGTCATTGTCAACCCGACCTCCCCCTCCGTTCTGAGCTTTGACCTGTGCTCGAACCAGATCTTCTACGATCTTTCCCTGCGAGACCAAGTATCCATGACTGATGACCGCAGCTTTTGGAAGACCTGATGTCCCACTTGTACTCACGTATGCGGCTTCGATGTCCTCGCTGCTGTCTTGAGTCCAATCCATCTCACCGTGGCAGAGAAGTTTTTCCCAGCTTTGTCGCGCGGGCGGGATATCTTCACTTTCGAAGTTGAGGATGAAAATTCTTGAGATTGGAATAGAGCATTCTTCTGCTGCGCGAAGAGAGACGGAGAGAGATTTCAGAGAAGTCAGGATATGTTGAGCTCCTGTAATGCGGAGGTGGTGAGCGAGTTCGCGAGCTGTGTAGCCTGGGTTGGCGCCTGTGAAGCGGAGACCGGAGCCGATGATTGAGAGATATATTGGTGTGTAATTGATCTAATGCTCGTTAGGTTTCTGGTTATGAACGTGGGAGGTTGGGGTAAACATTGCAAATACTGTATTGATAAACAGTAACGGGGTGGATAACATTAGAAGGGAAGATGTTAGGAGCCTACATCGTTGAGACTGACAACACAGACGCAGCCATCTGTCCCAAAAGCATGAGCATTGAAGCCTGCTATCAATTTCCGAACCAAAGTGTGATTTTGAGCAAATGAGAGCGAGCGTGTGAGGTTGCTGGGGTCAATGTACAGCTAAGTGTATGTTACTTTCCTGCTCGAGTTCTCTCCATGGTCGACTTACAGGTTTGTCCTCGTCCAGCGGCGGATTTGCAAAAGTCCATGACACGAGATCCATGATGACTTTGATCCTAAGCAACAGCTCCAATGCTTAAATGGTTGGAAATGAGAGAGAGAAAACGTCTTCCAGATGAACACAGTCAAAAATGGGTATGCTTTGAGATTTGTAGGTGCAGGAGGGCCTGAATAGATATCCCTGACTGACTCAAGCAATTTCCTTACATTCCAAAAAGACGGGAATTCCTAATCCTATAATCTTTCTAAGGTGTCACAAAGCCGCAGTTCACTCGTGCCTGTTCGCGGATTCCACGGTCTAATCTTGGGAAGTTTCGTTTTGCTACTTGATGCCCGTGTACCATTTGGAATGACTCGCATGTGGCTTCTGTATTCCAAATACGTGCCTGTGCCACACCAAACTCACGTGAACCTCCTACTAGCCTCAAAGATGTCTATTTTGATCTGAAATATCGTCTATCTTGTCTTATTTTGGCCATCATTTACTTACGCATGCGTGCCCGTTGTGGAGGTATATCTGAATGATTCTGGTGTTGTGATGTGTTAGTGTCGTGGCACAGCAACACTGCAACATCAACATATGATTAATACTTGAGGGCTGCACCCAAGCTTGTGCTTACATACATGCTGCATCTTTGACCAGGTTCGGACTCGGCTCCGCTAGGAACTGGCATTTGGATTTTGATATTCGTACGGTTACTTTCGCAATTGTCCTATTTTCCTATCGAGATCTGTACTACCTCGTTACTGTCCCACGTTTCTGTACCACAGTTGCACACGATAGACTGACGGGATTCCAGAACGAAAGGGAACCTGGTGTATCGGTTTGCTCAATTGTATGTCACGAGTCGCGTGAAGTCCAAAAAAATTTCAGGCTGGCAGGAGTCAGGTTGTTGATTTTGTGCAACGTTCTCTCAATCTCAGCCTCGATTTTTCTATCACGATCCGGGTCTCGGACAAGGATAAGCCATCAATTTGCTTGGAGAACGCTTCGCCGTCCTCTTGCATTGATTATTCTTTCGCAGGCTGTGATATGCGCTTACCAGTTGCTTACAAGCGCTTGATATTTTGGTCTGTCCCAATCAAGATTGTCCATGTTATGGCGTATCTGTTGAACTTGACGAACGACCAGGATTTACATCTCTTTGTGGGGGCCGGTCTTCCTTGCATTATGCATACTTGACTGCATCTGGGATGCTGGGACTTGTCGGAACCACCAATCGCTACGAGCTGATGCTATTTCCACTCGGCATGGGCTTTTGAGCATGCCAGTCGCATCTTCATACTGTATCAGTGCAATTCCCATGAACGGCATTCCTCACATCTTAATTCGGTTTGTGGCTGTGTTACCAGTTTCCTCCGCGAGAATTTCGCTCGTTTGGCACTTGAAAACATATGACGAGAACCCGGTTCTGAGCCAGCTGCAGAAGTTCGCGCGTCGAGGATCGAAATCCTCTCAAGTGAGACTTGGTGTAAGATGGAAAGCATTCTGCATCTCAAAATGCAGTCGGAATATCCAAAATTAAATTCTAAGCATACAATCCCATGTATTGAGATCTCAACGTCTCCGCCATATCTGGTATGTGAAAAACGCCGCTCCAAGATAGCCGCTGTTTTGCCCGAGATATCAGAATGGGTCACGCAGTCGTACAAACTTTTGTTTCCGCTCTTGAAAACCACCGTCTCAAGAAATTCCGAATGGTATTAAGGGACCGTTTGTTTCTGGTTCGCTTCGAGATGGGGAAATTGAACGCCGGCTTCACTATCCACCTACCTTCCCAATGGGACAGCAACACCCAAATAATTCATTGCTTTGCCGTGCCAGATTACAAAAACTAATGAATGGGCGGCACAGCTGCATGAATCATCTTTAGAGTCAATTGGACCGACGATCCCTACTAATAGCTATTGTGAATAAGATCCTTAAATAGAGATCCAACTTTAGACTTTAGATGAGTCTTGGATAGGTGTCTAGGCTTACGAAGCTCTACTCACCCCACTCGCTCTTCTTGTACTCTGACCCAACATTGGACAGAGAAAGGAGTTCCAGAAGATGCTCTAGTTAGTTTTGTGCAACAGTTATAATGCACCGCCATCTACGTTATCGTACGTCTATTCTATTGGGAAATAATAAAACTCCTTGAGTATATCGTTATAGAGACAACAATAGCTTCAAAATCAAACATGGCCTCGATATCTCAACCCCAATTGGCCCGTATTTCCTCTACCTTGCATGCTGCTTCTGCAATCACAAAGTTCTCCTTCAAGTATACTTCAACTCTCACACACTCAAGCATCACAAGTTACTCAAGCTCAAATTACCAAAAACCTCTTCCGCTCCCTCCAAAACATCATTCCCGGACTCTGCGCCACGCAAGGCATACATTTCTAAACGTTTATCGCCGTCTTTTCAGTATTGTCTTTGCTCTGAATGTTGTTGGAATCGCAATACTGTTGTGGAGCAATGATGAAGACGACAGCTCAACCTTCTTGGGGCATCTAGCCACCGCGGCTTCAGCCAATATCACGATTGCGATATTAGCGCGACAGGACTATATGGTTAACGCCATGTTCAAGTATGTGCTCCACCATACTTATATTTGTACTGCTTCTAAATTTTCAGACTATGTTGGTCAGTACCTCTGTCAGCACCACTTCGGCTGCGCAGAATGCTCACGAAAGTATATGAGTATGGAGGGGTGCACAGTGGTGCTGCTGTATCATCAGTAGTCTGGTTTGCACTTTTTACTGGATTTCTCACGAATCAGTTCGTGAAAAGCGCAGCAATAAGAGGTCCAGCTGTCCTAACGACGACCTACATCCTCTTAATACTACTAATTTGCATTGTGGTCACCGCATATCCTCGTTTTCGGTTTTCATCTCACAACACTTTCGAAAATCTTCACCGATGGGGCGGGTGGTTCTCATTTGCAATATTTTGGGTGGAGCTTGTACTTTTTGTTCATGCCCAGACGCCCCGGATCGGTCCAGCAATAGTGAGGCAGCCCGCTTTCTACTTCCTGCTCGTGTCGTCACTTCACACTATCCTGCCGTGGCTGCGTCTGCATAAGCTCTATATTACTCCCGAAAAATTATCGAACCATGCTATCCGACTTCACTTCACAGAATCTGTCCCACTTTTTGTCGGTCTCCGAATTTCTGATGCACCTTTGAAAGAATGGCATTCTTTCGCATGCATACCTGCTCGATCAGGTCCAGGTGGCTCAGTTCTCATTTCCGATGCAGGGGACTGGACCAAGAAGACAATACAGGATCCTAAGCCATACTATTGGGTCAAAGGTGTGCCTGTCACGGGAGTTCTGTGCATGGCTCGTATCTTCCGCAAGGTCGTCGTTGTAACAACAGGAAGTGGTATCGGTCCCTGTCTGGCAGTCATCCAAGATATTCCTATTCGTGGTACCAGTTGCCGGGTGATCTGGTCGACGCCAAGTCCGCTGGAGACCTATGGGACCGAAATCTGCAACGCCGTCAAGATGGTAGATAAGGAAGCTATCATTATTGATACAAGAAAGGATGGGAGGAGACCAAATCTGGTTGCGATTGCATGGGAACTATATTGTAGGGAAGAGGCTGAGGCAGTGTTCGTCATCAGTAACCCAATGCTGACGAAGAAAGTTGTGTATGCGCTGGAAGCAAGAGGTATACCAACATTTGGACCTATATGGGACTCGTGATTCAGGAATTTAGAAATGTATATCACAATATCAGTAGACCCGGAGTTGACTGAATGAATCAAATAGCACCAGTTCTACCTTCGTCAAACTCTTTCGAGACAGCTCGGCCCTCCGGTAGAAGCGAACTATCGGCGACAGAAAATCTGGCTACTAGGGCAACTCCAGATACTGAACGAACTATTGAGAGTCTCGATCGTGACAAAACCTAACTCAATCATTACTAGTAATGTCGCACAATTCCATTACGGGCTTCCATAGAGGAGGTTGCAAGATCGTTAACATTATATGGCATTTGTCCTTGAAGCAGCATTAGCTTCATCTAAATCAGCTGATTTTCTGGCACGGATAGGCAGGCTGTGTCAACTGAGCAAGCAAGACGCTTTCGTTCCTGCGGCGCAGACGAAATTACCTGTATCTAAGGTTCTGTCAAGCCACATTGGCAAATATAGTTTTCAAAAAGTTTCAATTACTCTTATTAAGTATTGCTCACCTATAATCAATTTCGCATCCTTCATTATCATCGTGGAGGCACGAACTTCACCCACGGCGGTCTCGTGCTATCCGACTACGCTACACAGCATCTCTAACGGGCTTCTTGTGATGATCTTTGAATCTCTGCTGCTGTGGGATCTTCCTATGCACGTCCATCGTCCGAGAGTGTCGTATACTCGAGTGTCCCGGTCTACTAGTCTGTCCAGTGTGAGGTTTGTGTGAAAGGTCTTTCACAGACTAGCCACACCCATCAAATATAGGTACTACACATTACAAAGAAATCACGAGAAAAGTCTACAGCTCAATATCCCCGGGAATATCATTAAACAGGTATCTCAAGATGTGAAGCGCTTCACAGTGCATGCTATCGGCACCGGTTTGCCTAACTGGGAGCTTATTGAGCAGGATCTCGGGTCATTACCCAGGCTTAAAATTCTCAGGAAAGAGCGCCTATTTCAATCAAATTCGAAATTGATCATTGATTTGATTCACTAGTTGGGGAATTCATTGTTTTGACGGGCAGCGAACAAGAGTCAATGGGGGATTGCCAAGTCTAAACTTCGGCCTGGAGTCACTATTTCATCCGCCTCACCTGGCCTCTGTCACTATTTGATCTCTTCGATACCTCCTGAGCATGTCACTTGGCTTGATCTTGGGCTTTTGAACCCGTATCTTCCAGGCTTGGAGACGCATACAAGGCTCTCGCCTTAAAATTCAACGGCTTCCTCAGCATTTACCTTCTACAAGCAAAGCATTTGAAATACTTTAGCTTCAACCTCACCAAGCCAATTGAGGAAGTCGCAACAAAGGTTTTTTCATCTCTCAAGTCTGGAGTGAAAATGCCTGCTCTGGAACGGTTGGCACTGATTGAATATCACTGGGAGCACACAAGTGAGGAAGCCATGTCTAGTTGGAACCTTTCAGATATGGAGAATTTGAAAATTATAGGTTTGATCTGGGCGGATTCATCCCTTCAGTTGGAGCGAAAGATTTTTGCAATCTCCGCTCTCTTCGACTAGGAAGATCTCTTTCCCGTGGCCCATGCTACGAGGAGAGTTCAGGTATGTAGACCCTTCTCGATGCATTTCTCAGAACTCAGACTCAATTAAAGGAATTACATCTGACTTTATACACTCACATTATAGCCCTGAGAACTTTCTCTCTTAGCAATGAAGCATTTGGAAATTCTTAGCTTTTCACCGAAGATATCGTATGGAGTGAGCAGAGAAACTGGCGTCTCCCCAGGCTGACTATGCAGGATCTAGAACAACTACTTCAATATCTGCCGCATCTAAAACGACAGTTTAACGACTATATGTAAACTTGCAACTGACGATGAAGGCGTAAGTGCAGCCATTACTTCACTTGGCCAGAGCTAATATTTGTTGTTCATGGGAAAGTTATGCAGCATTTTTGTGCAGTTTCCGGCACTCGAATAGGTCGATATTCTACAATCATCATTGCGATCTGGACTAAACAAATTTATTGGGAGCCCTAATATCCAAGAAAGCCCTTGCTCAGCTACTAGTGTGACTCTATACCATGGGTTCTATTTTTCTATATTTATAACTGAATTTGTCGATGACAGATTGCGTTGGTCAGGCCATAATTCAACTTCAAAGATGGTTTCTAAACTTTCCTAGAATTTAACATTGGGCTAGGAGATAAATAAATTATCTCCAACGAAATGATGTCAGATGACACTTACTAAAGTCATCAACTAATGATGTGAAATCAAAATGTGACTTGAGTAATGTCCTGGGATACCTTCATTGCTCTGAACGTTATTCGCAGTATGCTTCTCGACTTATTACAGTAAAAATCGTATCATTATTCGAAGACTTTATCAAAGTATAGAGGCCTTGGTTTTGCCGATGATGACAATTTATCCAGCACGGGTACTGCAAGTATCTTTCGTTATAAGAACATGATAGACAACAACAAAAACTATGTACAATAGAACGTAGAGGCAGGACTGCATCAAGCAACCGGGAAACACTTTCCACTATGGTCATCGAATCGTACGAGCAGTAGATTTCTTTCTCTTAACCTGTGCAAACACCCTCTGGGACAGACAACGTGGAAGTTGGTGGTATCATTGAAGTGGTAGTTGGTGGTGCAACAGAAGAAGTTGTGACAGGTGCTGAAGATGTAGTAACAATGAGAGTAGTCGAAGTCGAAGCTGGCCTGGTTGAGGCAGCCGGCAGAGCACCCAAAGTGGCAACAAGCGAACTGTAGGCGGGCTTGGCCTGATAGTTCGAGTTGAATAAGAGCGGGTTGCTTGAAGCTCTCCAGGAGTCTGGATCGCGGACACCCCAAACGGTGACACCAACACAGTTCTTGATGTCGACACAAGCTTTGACAGTCTCCACATACTCGGAAGGAGAAGCATTGACGATGTCGATCTCAGTAAGGGCGCACTCCGGGGCTGCAGCACAGAGAGCGGCAAAAGATGCGGCTACATTCCTGGACTCTCCAGCAGAGAGGTGGGCTTGTGCTCCGATACCGTCGATAGGCCAGCCAGCTGCAATCCATTTCTTGACATACCGGATCATACCAGTCGTCTTAGCGTAGTTGGATCCTTTCTCGACAGTGCTTTACAATTGTTAGTGTTTGTAGGGTTCTTGAGATAAATTCTGGCTACATACTTGTAGTCGTTGATGTAGAGCTTGCAAGCAGGATCAGCCTTGCGGGCTGCTTCAAAAGCAATGCGGACAAAGTCCTCGCCGAGGACGTTCGCGAAAACGGAACTTCGCAGATTTCCATTTTCCTCGAACATCTCATTGACGACATCCTATCAACAAGTTAGTAACATGTCATTGAGTCAACGCTTCGTTCAGCGTAGAACTAGAGAAGTCCACTCACCCATTGCAGTATCTTTCCCTTATATCTGCCTATCTCCTGGGTGACATGGTTCTGAATGACCGATGTCAAAGTTGCCTTGTCATTGATTTGGGATACCCAACTCGGCAACTGCGAATGCCAAACTGTGGTATGTCCACGAACAATTTTGTTGTTGGTAACAGCCCAGTTGACAAGGGTATCAAGACCTCCGAAGTTGAAGTTGCCTCTTGAGCTCTCAACAGCATCCCATTTGCCACTAAACATCCAATCAGTACGTTATTCATCCTGAACAGAACCTTAAACCGGAAGAGAGACGACCAAGATTGTCGACGAACCTGTTCTCTGGAGTCAGCTGCCCAAAGTCCGCTTTCAAGATTGCAGCGTTTTGAGCGTTGTTCAACAAGTTCGAATCGGCGCAGGTACCAAAGTACAACTTTCCAAGTTTCTTGAAGATGGCATCGAGACTCTGCTCCGGTCGTGCTTGACGAGCCTCAAGATTTGCATCGTCGCTGCGGCCCAGAAGCTCCTTCTCCCAGTCAATATCACGGACGGCGACGAGTGGTGAGCCAAGGACGATCTGGCTGAAGAACAACGCAGAAACGATTGAGATTCTCATCTTAATTAGAGTTGACGATGTGCAAAGGACAGACAATAGGGCAGTGGTGAGCTGATCAAGATGGATAGAGGAGAAGTATCAGACGAAAAATGGAAGACATGTACGAATCTAATATACACCTGTCCACGACTAAATATTCACCTGGCACTATCCACTGCGAGGTATCATATAAACAGGCTGATGCCCCTGTCTACGATCCTTTCTTCATCCTATACACACTCCGTCGTAGAATGCTACTCAAGTTACGTGAATCCAATCTATCTGATCTATTCGGTCGTCCGACGGTCATGAGAACAGACGATGCCGAGCAATGATTCGTTTGAGCAAGCCCAGCAATATCGAAGTTTATATTGATCAACAAGGGAACTTAGTTAGGCGAGAGAGGTGATACCCAGCCCTTGTTCTAGGGATACAGATCATGCTAATGTAGATACCGGCGTGATCAAAACTTTCATTGGTACGCTAGATATCCGGATATGAGGCTTTTCATTGAATATTCCGATGGGTGATTAGGAGGAGGCTCGGCATTCTGTTTAGGCTTATGTGTATTGCGGGGAAGTGGATGGGACCATAGGGTGGTACGAATGGAATACAGGAAGTGCGTTTCGAGACCAAGGGGATATGTTTAGAGAAATGCCTTGGCGGACGTCTATTGACTAGGTAGTCGTGCTTAAACCGGGGATAGAAGGGGTCAATCTTGATGATCTTGGTAATAGTAATAAGCGATATAGAAGTGAAGACTTTACTCTTCTGTTCTATGCATGACGATGGAAATTCAACCGTATGAGGTTTTTTTCTCTTCGAATATACAGCGTCTTTCGATTGGTGGAAAGTTGCCCCTGAAATAAGCGAAGATCCAAACAATGCTCTGGAACCACACCAACCGAACTTCCTGCCGTCCGCAATAATGCTACAGCTCACACTTTGAAAACGCCAAGCGTAACCACTGATTAAGGAGCCCATAAGATCCGCAATATTCTGAGGGTCGGATAAATCAAAGTCGCAATTTAAACACATACATTATGAAGCAGTCATCTGTTCAGTTAGTATTCATTTTCACCAGTCGGAGCTTTCGAGTACTCGGCTATTGATCCCTATTACCGCGTGCCCATACATCGGAGCATGTTACTCGGCAGCAAGAGCCGGATTTCCTAGTTCGGAATGGAACAACGGAGCACAGCTCATATTGCTTATGATCAATCGACTGGGACGAATATTTTGGTGATGGGGCCATTTAGGCTGTCATAGTAGCGGCGCTTCCTGTTGGATTCTTTCGCCCGAGAATTGCTTCTGGAAGACTAGGTGCCTATCACGGCTTTATGTAGATTAATAGCACTGTGATTATCATCGGCTAATATGATTCTCGAGAATGGTTGCGATTGGATGTGTGATCTTACAATTTATTCTTAGCCAATCTTCGTTCATGTGTTGGCGATGCCCTTGCTGTCACAGAAGCCGACTTCATCGAAAAATGGATGAGCAAGATTAATCCTTCAATTATAATTCTCCTCCAATCTGTATTGCTCGCTCGTATACCCATGTTATGATCTTGACACAGCTCCGACTTTGTCGACCTCCGAAGAGTTTGATTTAAGTCCTACAGGAACTGAAGAGTTTTTCTTAACCCTACCTGTTGAGCTACCGAGGCTCATTTTTCGATCAGCATTTCTGTCTTCCATCAAATCAACACTTTGTCACCTAGAGGCATCGTGGTCAAGTCCTAGTCAATGGAGTACTTCGTAGGAGACATTTCATATTTCGAAGGACGTCTCGGCAATTTCCAAAGCCAATCATCGGTCCCGTGGAGTATCGTGCAAACACTTCGATGCATAGCATCACGCATCTCATGAATGCCGCTCCATTATTGCATGGTCACACCCGGGAAGTGATGCCTTCGACGCAATGACCAGTTAACAGTAGCTTTTACAGTATGGTAAAAGCTATACATAATACTACAAGCAAACAATATAACATGTGCTTCCTCGCACGTAAAGCCTTGATCGATTAGCCCATCATCATTACAAGAAACATTTCAGAAAACGTTATTTATAAACTTAGGTGATGCAAATTATTCCGCAAAGTAAACGGAATCTTAATAGTCCCAATGGCCCGATTCTCAAGCTTCCCTAAGGCATATCTCTCACGTCACCCTCTAAAGCAATAACTGAAGCCTTAGCAAATCTCTAACCTCATCCCCAACCTTCCCACTCTACTCCTCCAAAACGCCTCATTCAACGGCTAAAGAAGTCTATCAATACTACCACTCTGCTTCCAAACTTCATCTAAAACGCACAGCAGATATACTTATCAGAGTACCCAGCTCAAGAGCTAGCAAGCGGCCAATCATTATGATCATTGCCGAGCTCGTCGCCGATCGTGGTCATACCGAGGACGATTTGAAGCAAGAACCTTAGCCCTTAGCGCACTTCTAATCTCATCATTCCCCTTCTCTCTCCAATCCTCCAGAATACCTCCACTCAACGGCCAAAGTGGTCTATTGACACCACCACTCTGCCTCAAGAACTCATCATAACGCACAGCAGGTGTGCTCATCAACGTATCCAGATCACGACTCAGCTCAGCACAATAGCTATCAAGCGGCAAATCATTGACATCGTTGCCGAACGGATTATCGAGCTGGTCGCCGATTATGTCAATACCGAGGATGATGTAGGCTGCAGCAATGGTACCGGGAATGGTCATCCACTTCAAAGCGCTGTAGAGCTGGAAAGGGAGTAGGTAGACGTAGAGAAGGACGACTTGAGAGATCAGGATGTTAAAGCCGACCGGTAGGGGTGTGTTGAGGATTCGTTCGGCGTTACCGGCCGTCTCTGTCATTCCAGCGAGGGCGCTCACTTGAAAGCGTCAGTTTTTTTTGTAAGCTGGAGGAAGATTGAGGACAGAAGGAAAGGAGAGAGTGATTACTAATTTGGGTACCAAAGATAACAGTTTTGATCTGTCCGTTGTTCTGTATCGTCTCCACGTAGGCACTCAAATATGCCATAATCTCCATTGGTAGATTTCCCAATGGCTTATCACTCCTTTTGATCTCCTTCCTAGGATCCGACAGGGCAAACGGCAGACCCAGATCCTGGCCAATGCTCTTCCAAACAGACCTGTGCTTTCGCCTCCAGTGCTCTTCTTTGTGCGCGGCTTGGGCGTAGGTATCGAGGTGCGGGATAAGACCCGCGAGGTCAGGATAGTGCGCGTATGGCTCGAATCGGAGACGGTGCTTGAGGGCAACTGCGTAGGCTAGGATGAGATTCATAACGGTGACTTTTTGGAGTAGATCGTCAGTTCCTTGCTCGCCTTCGCGTTCGGAAATGTGGATCCAGACACAGCGGGAAAGGTTGCGGCAGTGGATCAGGAGGGTACACCATGCTTTTCGGGCTTCGGAGTATCTTATTTTTCGTCAGCACCTTGAGTTAGATGGCAGATGTGATTGGGGATATTACCGGTCATAAGCAGTAGAACTTCGAAATGAGAGCGACAGAGCGACGACGAAACCAAGGACTGTGAGAAGAATATTTTGGACTGCAACTATGGGGATTTTAGATCGATGATTTCACAGATCGGACGTGGCCACTTACGAGGATAAACAAATTCAGATATGCAGGTTATACAAGTTGCCCAAGCTCCAACCGCTAGTACTGGCAAGATCATGCGTGGAAGCACACTACCGTAAATCCGCATGAAGTAAGGGAGCCTAGAATGCTTTTCTAGGTCACGAGGACCAATCTATTGCAGTCACTTTAGTTATTCAGCTCCATAAATTGTGTCGATGACCACGCAGTACGTACAAAGTAGGCATCGAAATCTAGACTATCTTCGAAAACTCGTCTTGATGCGGCTGCCATAGAGATGACACGAGTATCGAAAGTTGAGAGTTTGGATTGAGTCCTGAACTGCCTCTTATCGTGGGCACCGTATGTATAGTCATTTGCGTGAAATAAGTTTGCTACCTGATCAGCTGGTGCGGGCGCGTCGTCGGACATTTTGAGTTATTAGGTAGGTTGTTAACAGGATTGAAGCGAGCGTCAGGAGTGAGAGAGTGAGAAGTGAGAGCAAGCTTCGATATGGACTGGCGAGCAAGGCCAGGCGTAGTCGAGATGCTTGATTAGAGGAAGCAAAAAATAGAAAGGAGAGTCAAAACTGAGACAGGTGACAAGAAGGGGCATGTCTACCATAAGTGAAGGCAAGAACGACCCGATCCCAGACACGTAGTTGCTCAGCGAATAAAAAAAGATATCGGTCAATACCTTAGAGGCAAAGGCAGGGGCAAAGGAATGCTTCTGAATCGCAACTGAACGGTTAGCTGACGGTTTTCCTACCTACTTTGAATAGTTCTATGAGTGGGGAGACACCAGGGGACAGTTGAAGTTCTCTACGGAAGAGCCTCCTCGACCCTTCCGGATCAAGATCGAGTCAAGATCAGCAGGCTATATCGCAACACTCGGTATCAATACCACCCTATGATTCTCAAGGTAAGCCTCGAAAGAAGTTGATATTCGGGCGATTTAGCGAAAGTACACTCATGGTAGTAGGCAAAGCAAGTAATGTAGCGTACCCAGAGTAACTGAATAGGTATACGAAATATATTCAATGCCTTCCGAACTCTCAAATCGTTCTCTGAATAGAACATTCTTGAGTTAGAACCGGCATAGGACCGTAGTAATTCTTTCTTTAATTGCACGGCAATTGAGTAGAATCGTCAGAACACTATCACCTGGTAATACTCTTGCTCCCGCGCTTGCCTCTAAGGTAGCACTTGGGCCCGTCCAATCCTGGTATTCATTTACTGCCCTGGCGACAACTCATTTGGTGTGGACCATGGATAATAGCCAGATCAGATGCTTTTGTAAGCCCCTTTGCGCCAGTCACGGAGTGCGACGAGCAGGGGAAAGCAGCAAAACGATAGAATTATGAGGAGAGAAGAATTTGTTGGTTTTTTAAAGAGAGACGGGAACGAGGAAGTGAAAGATAGATACTGCTGCTAATTGTACGTCGCAAAGTTCTAAATCACTACATCAGATCTTGAATATGATATTGATGAGATGATTTTCAAGATACCAGTCTGCTGGGAATGTTAGATTTAGCCCTCGGACAGTCGTGCTGTTATGGTCAAGTGCTTACGGACAATCGTCACTTGGGTCGGAATCCTTCAGTGATGGCAGCTAGCAGAAAATGATGAGACCGACTACCACCGAAGATCATGAAACAAGCATCCATTCGCGTAAGAATCCCACATGCAATGTGGATTTGCAATATTTTAGTAGTGAATCTGGGGGTATCAGAGCAAAAGTCTTTCTCATGAAAATTACTCGACAATTTATACTTCTGGAAGAAAGAGAAGCGTGGATAATGATAGGGGAGAACCTGAAAATCTAGCCATCATATACTTGTAAGAGAAACAGTACATTCTGGGTTGAATTCTCCGGTATGAACAAAGTGCAATGCACAGGATTCAAGCTTTTGTAGGTGATTTCAGGCAGTCCTGAGAATATGGTGGCGGCGTCCCATCGAACATAGGCTTCCACTGAAATTTTCTTGGTGATCTGTGCCAGCCCAGACACAGCTAGTGTTGGGTTTGCACGGTTTGGGCGACAGAGATACTAGAATGAGTCTCCGTTGAGAGGTGGCCAATTTATGGAAATGAGGGAAAGTAAGTCTGCTCTATTGTTCTCAAGGGCTTTTATGTAGCCTGTAGGTGAAGCGTGCGAAAACGTCTCCCTGAGAATCTGCCTGAGCACTAATAGAAGAAGTGATCTTGAAATCATGTATCCCTAATAGTAGTGTTCCTGTGATTCACTACGAACATTGTAAGCAAAGGTTTGTAAATAGTCGATGTACCTAAGTAGCAGAGAATACCGCGTAGAATGTATGGATCACGTGGAATCTGAGCTATTCCTGCTTAAGTCAAGCCCTTTAATCCCTGTCCATCTTCCTCAAGCTCCATGCGATTTACAGCCTCATCGCAGACCCTGCGTCAAGTTCTCCGCGATACAACAGTAGATCCTCAAAAGCACTAGACTTCCAAGCAGCCAATGTGAGATGTCAGAACGAGGCCAACATCGTGGTGGACGAGGTGGAGGAGGAGGTGGTAGAGGTGAGCTCCATTCCTTTTCTTTGTATTTACAATGCTCCTCCAGCCTATCTCCCTCGAATCCTAACGCAACAATGCCATATAGAAGGGCATATTATGCAGAAATGACACTGACATTATTCCAGGTGAACATAGGGGCGGTCGAGGCGGCGGAGGAGGAAGAGGCGCACACGCAGCCGGAGGCGAGCGCGAGAGACCAAAAAAAGAGAACATTCTAGACTTGGGCAAATACATGGACAAGAAGATAACTGTGAAATTTACTGGCGGTCGAGAAGGTATGCTGTCTTCTTGCCTCCCTTACCGTGATTTCCCTCGCTTCCACGCAATATCATAGTAGGGGAGGTCACATCGCTGATGGAATTTCCACCATAGTCACTGGCACACTCAAAGGCTACGATGCGCTCATGAACCTCGTACTCGATGACGTCGACGAAGTTTTACGCGATGATGAGGGAAACACATCTACAAGAGCGCTGGGTCTAGTTGTTGCGAGGGGCACATTATTGGTGCTTGTTAGTCCGGTGGATGGGAGTGAGGAGATCGCGAATCCGTTCGTGCAGGCTGAGGAATGATTGCGCTGCGGTGTGGGCTACGCAGGATATGAATTGGGAGGGCTTGCGGATTTCTGATCTGAAATTTCCGTTGAGAAATGCGAGAACATGCTGGATCGATGTCGAGATCAAGATCTCTATCCTCTGCTAGGTGGAGGCGCGCATATGACCAGAGCGGCACAAAAGAAAATTGCCTGATAAATGGATATGGAGCAGGCAGCATGTAGTTGCAATTAACAAGCCTTGCGGAATGATATAACCTCTTCGAAAGGGACGAGTTCTTCTGTTTACGACTTTGAGGTTTTGTATATTCCTCTTTTGTACGCCGGCCCTTTTCACTCATCTGACTCTTCACCAGCAACAGCATTTGCTCATATCTGCGGCAAGTTCTTCCGAGAATGGCAGTCTCTGCCTGTCCGCACTTTTACTTGCGCAAGAACTTTGTGCCTCGGGATGGAGAACCTGTTTGGTGATTATGAAGTCTTCTTATGCCTATTGATCCAAGGATTCTGTCTTCATCTTTTACAAGTGTATGGTTCTCAAATCATGATAAAGTGGGGATAAATTGACTCATGCACAAGTCCACCTGCAACACCGGATGCACTCAAAAGAGTGGGAAGATCATGGCCAAGAAGAAGCGTCACGCATGCCTCAATCCGAATAGATAGAGACGAATTTGAGCTCGTCTTTACAATCACCTTCCCGCACATAGCTAACTCGCTACGCAAGCATTGTTGGGCATCTCATCTCCCAAGTCAAGCGTTTATGAGGTCTTTGATCTTTTTGTGACCACTTGTCTCATTTATCATTGTTGCTCGCAATTTGTTGTGACAGAATTGGACACCAGCCGCCAGATATTCATCTTTCTAGGAATGCGAAGGGAGATATCATGAGGTATGTCTTGAATTTTCTATTTTAACCCCTAGTCTACACACCAGGAACCTTGAAAACACTGTTGGTAACATAGTTGTCACCCCCCAAAAATCCAGCACTGATAATATGCAGCCAATTTGGATCACTCAACACTCTAATCTCCCTCGAATACGCACCACTTTGCGGTGTCGCTACCTTTGTCCACGACCCGGCATCGCCCAACTTAGTATTGATGAAAATATCAGTATGGCTGTTCGCACTGACGACAATCGTGCCATTGGCTCCTCCTGCAGGCGTCCAGACAACAAATGGGCTGGACGAGGGATACACGCCATTAGCGCCGACGATGAACTCTGGCGCTGAGTCGAACAACAGGGGATTGCTGCTTAGACGGTAATAGACTGGATTACCGCTTCCCGAAGGAGAGGAGATTCCGACATTCTCGTAAGTGAGGATATATTTTCCATTGGGGAGCTGAGCGATAGTCGCCATGCCTGGTCGGCGCGCATATGCCGGGTATGCGACATCATTTACAATAGGACCCCAACTCAACCCATTAGAAGATACCTGATGACACAGTTTCTGCCCATGTGCGAGATCTGTTTGACTCGAGTAGTAAATGACCAATTGGTTATTGTACACCATCAAAAACGGCTCCCAGACAGGAGTTTCCCCGTTGTCCGGCACGGCTTTACCGCCCGAGACGACTGTAGACAGAAATTTCCAATTCAGGCCGCCATTGGTGGAGGAGTATATGTCGATCTTCGTTTTGCTGAGATCAGTGGGGATGGAGACGCCGGCAGCGAGAATTGTGCCCGCAGGAAGGCTGCCGAGGGCTTGTGGGAGGAGGTAGAGGAACGGTTGGTAGCGGAGTCCCCAGTTATTTACTGTGTCGGTTATGTTTGAGAATGGAGACCAGGTATTGCCGCCGTCAGTGCTACGGTGGACGGGGAAGTAGACGAGGGGTTTTTCGACGGAGTAATTCTCCCTACAAATCGTGTTAGGAAACGCTGTTTTAAATATGATTTGTGAAAATGGGTGGAAGACTTACCAGGTTGCAAGAAGTGTTCCATCTGCAAGCTGCACTGTCCTGCCGTAAAGTGTCTTAGGTTTGTTGTAGTTCCTCGGCGGTACATAAATGGTCTTGAATGAGACTGGCTTGTATGTGATAGCTCGTTGCTCGATGGCAAGATCCAAAGCTGGAGCAGACAGAACTGGGGAGATTGAAGCAGCAAGTGCCACAAAGGCGACGAAGACCCGTTCACAAAACATGATGGCTGTTTGTTTGATGAATGGATCGTCTCAGGATCCTTAGGCAAGGGCTATGATCTTATAAGACGATCTTCGATAGGCAAATGATACTTCACAATCCACTTCTAGCATCGTCGTCATCTGAACTTTAAGCACGTGGCCCGACGCAGGTCATCAGACGACGGGCCAACACTACAGATGAGGAAGTTGAGTTTTCGGCCCGACTCAATGTCTTTCAGGAGAGAAGTTTTACGCATTGATCCGGTACATAAGCTTATTGAGAGTGTCTTTATCATTGGTGCGACATTTATTGAAGTCTATTTACCCCCGGAGTGGGTTAAGCGAGATAGCCTAATTGGTGCGCATGCGGTTCCAGCCGAGAGAATGCCGCTGAATTGACTGCGGGGTCCGGGGGAGCAATGGGGAACGGTACCTGGGGTTCGTTATTTGTTTACATGCCGATGGTTCTGGAGAGTGTAACCTCGGCTGTCTAGGTGTGGTTGGATGTCCATCTTTGCACGTTGAGATTTTGACGATGTCCCCAGCTTAGCAGCTGTGACTTATTCAGCTGATGGCCTATGCTGAGTACTGAATTACGACTTTTGAGGGTTTCCAGGACTGCGGAGTCCGAGAGTGAAGCGCGACAGAGGAGAGTATGGCTTTGAATCACTGGCCTTGACAGGAAATTTTGACTGGAGTCCAGTAATGACTCTTAAGGAGGGTGGACACATGAAATTCATAGTCTGATCTAGAGCAAAGTTGCGGTTAGTTCTCGTGATTGCGAACTATCGCGAGAAGGAAGGAATCTAGGTGTTTGTGGCAACCGAACTCCCCGAAGTGACGTCCTTTAACTTTGACTATGCCTTTTGATCCCTTTACTCCGTGCGTGCATCCTTGGCAGACCTTTGGAGCCTCATTGCGCTATAGTTATAAATATAGCACATCTCTCAAACTTTTGCCCACGGCGCCATTCCATGGGCACCTTCGTGCACGATATCTGGGTGTTGATCACTACTTTGCACCAGGATTACACTTGAAACTGGGACCTGCAATTAATTTGCTCATTGAAAGGGAAGAATGTTGGCCAACGTTGAAAATTTCAGCTTTCAAGTGGGCTCTAATTTTGGGAATTGCGATCACCTTCATGAAGAGAAGACGTTTGATATGGACCGCTGAGGGAATATTTGGGCCTGTTAAAAAAGTAGACCAAGACGGTAAGGTTATTACAGTCTTGTTAGCTTACGACAAAGTTGTGGTCCTGCGACCAACAGCTCCAGTAGCCTTCCAGCTAGTCATGAGGTTTACTACGACGAAATCATGTGGCCGAAAAAATTGGCGCTCTACGCCTGAAGCGTTTGAACCAGTCCGGGAGTGAGCTGAGGTGTACGTGCAACAGCTTTTTAGTAGCTTAAATTCATGGAAACTGCCACAGAAAAGTGTTAAGCGAAGGATTCCAGTCTATAAAATGATCCTTTACCTCTGAAGTAGAGAATCAAGATCCACGAATGAAAATTTTGCATATAGCACTTGTAAATAAGCAAAGACAGAGGCTAGCCTTTGATTAGAAACTACACCAGAAGCCTCGGAGGAATGTAGAGTAAATATCCTTATACGCGCGCCATTATCTAGTTTGTATACAAGTATCCCGAACTATTACATGAGCTGTTCGAAATGTTTCCAGAGGTACAAGAAAAGTAGTATTATTATTATCCCGCAATAAACGATTTTAGTTCTTCTGTCTTTCTCTGCTTCTCACCTTCATAAAAGAAATACTTGCACTATTAGAAGGTAGAGCGGATAAGATTGAAAGCCAAATTCCAAAGCTTATAGTCTACTTGTCGTAAAATATTAGCTTAATAGTATGGTACTCTCATATGTGAACTCTAAAAAAATCGCTATAGTGGGGCGTCTTGAAATCTTGGAAGCAGATAAACTAAAATTCGCTTATTCTGAAACTTCCTTGAAGTCAATATTGATACGTTTACTCACGAAGTGGGTCACATGCAGAAGGATATGCTTTTCGCGTTTGGTAGCATGGTCTAAAAATATATCGTGAGAAGTCCAGTGGTAGGTGTGTGTATCATTTTTACTCCTCATCTTAGTTGGCGAAGGTGCAATGTTGTTCAAAAAAACCTTTATTTAAACTCTTATACTATAGTACCGCCCTAAACAGATCCTAGCGTGGCAAAGTGATTTCCAAGGCGTTTTGTGTATATAAATCGGACCGTGCCAGCCTTGACACGCTAGGAATTGTTATAAGGGGGTAGGGGTATATTAGATAGAAAATAATAGCGATCGATTATTTGAAGATCGATAAGAAGATGCTCTAGTAAATACTCAAACTTGTCTTCTGCGTCTTTGATAGAATTTTTAATATACTTCGCTAGTATTTCAGCTTTCCATCGAAGTTCTTAACGCCCTTCGACATTTATATAATCTGGATACTCGATCGTGAACAGAACAGTCCTATCTTTCATCCCTTGAACTTATGCAACATGCATTCACAGAATATGCTATTTAATGAATACTCTCTAGATTATCGCAGTAAGAAGAGGCAAGTTATATATTTTTATCTAAACAAACAAAATTGGAATAATATAGTATAACCGTATCAATAGACGTAACCAGATCCCTCTCAACTAGTCAAACATCCCAATGAAGATCTAAATACTCACCTCTCTGCTTCATCTCTTATTCTCAACCACTTGAATTAACTTTTCCATTTCAAAGGAACCAGGAACTCCTCTCTATTGATAACAATGTTGCTACGCTTCTTTGTAGTGTTATGGCAATCACTGGTCCTCCCTAGCTTTAGTCATCCAAAGGTAGAACATAGTTCGCGAGGAATTCCAAGATGATATATCTATCCGGGAGTAGTGATACTGTCCAACTATAACATTATAGAGCTGAAGTTAGAGTGTCAGTAGTGCCTTGCGAACTCACGAGAGGTATGAGAATCGAAGTACGAGAGAAGGGATCCTTGAGATGATCAGGGTCGTAGAGCTATGGACCGGGACCGAGACCTCGACGCATGCATACATTTTGTTCAAGGCCTTGCCGCTATGTCAGTAAGTGTTAGTAGTGAGCCTAGAATATCAATGGATCTTGCATGTTCAACCACGATATTTCGTACTTTGAGTGAGTTCGTATGTGGGTTTCACATGATGCACAGACTAGTTGAGAGATGGCTATTTTTGAGTGTTTTGCATTTTATAAGCTCGCATCGCCTTCGGCTCACCGGTTTCTCTGACCTCAGGCAACCCATCTTCCTGATTTTGCTCTCTTCAGATCACTGATACGCGTTGGTCTTTTCCACGACAGAAGTCAAATTCCATCCCTTCTTAAACATATATCCGTCGCAAATATTCCAGCAACTTTTCCTGCCGCCCAGACCACCTCCCTAATACCTCTTCCCACTTGGCTTTAACAACTCCCCAAATGCGCCGTCAATCTGCTTCTTCAACTCCTTGTAGGTAACTATCATACAATCTTGATCATCTCTACTAACCAACTTAATCTTTTCGCCACTCCCCGCATCAAGTTTGTTCATACACTCCAGCACATGTCCCAAGTCCACCACCGGTTTACCCTCCGCATTCACCTGATGGAAAACATAATCCCGAAATAGTTTCAGGATGTATCGCTCGCCGACTTCAGACCATTTGAGATCGCCTTCGTATTCGGGACGTTCGTTAATGGTGCCAAGCTTGGCGATAAGACGGAAAAGACGACCGTTTTCAAGTTCAGACGAGAGGGTGGAAGTGGATGTATCGTTGGCGTGGAGGGAGTTATCGTAGGACGTCATGATTTGGCCTGAGATGCCGCGGATGAATTCACTTAGATCTTTTGCTTCGGGTGCAGCGGCGGGGGTGAGGAGCCATTCGACTGTATCACGGAATTCGACACTGTAGTTGCGCTTCAGGCTTTCTAGTGAGCCTTTTAGTGATGTGTTGGTTGAGGCGAGGTTGAGATTGTTAGTGGCGATAGCTAGGATGAGTTTGCCGAACAGAATGAAATCTTCTTGTTGAAGCTCTGCGATTGGTCTGTCGGCTTCGAATTGTACGACGTCGAGGATTGAACAGGCGTTGAGACGAATGCGGTTCTTGTCTGTCACAAGAACTTTGCTGGGGTCCATGCAGCGAACTGCGAGATTAGCTGCGTGGATGGATTTTATGGCGTTTGCTATCTGGACAACATAGCCCCAAAGAATTTGTTCTGATACTACGGCTATTGCAATACGATTGCCGTACCGGTTTGTGTTGGTAAAATGTGCTTCGACTATCGTTTTTGACAGGGGGTAGTAGTTGTAAACAAAGATAAGCGAGCTGTCGCCAAACGCTCTGGTAGTGAATGCATCGATGACAGAGACCACGCTCGCACTGTCAACTCGCTTCCAATTTTTGGCCGCTTGGACGGCATTCGCGTTGCTCAGACGAAAGCCTATCCTTATTAGCTTCATTGGTAATATATGAGATAGAACACACCTTCAATTCGTCGCAATACATACGTGAGGCCATTCTTGCTTGAAACAGCCTTGTAAACCCAGCTGGGAAAGCCAAATACAGTGGCACTTCTGTGATGGGAGGTATCTAATGGTACTAAAGTATGGTAATGTTCTACAATCGGGAGTTGAGAATCTATCTTGTCAGAAATGTCTTACTAAAGATTCCCAATAACGTACTTGGCATGATTTGACGTGCCGCCTCGGATTTCTTTTGTAGGTCTTCTCGAAGATCGTTCGGCATGAAGAAGTCGTGAGCATGCCTCTGGTAGGCTAAAAGATCTTGTCTATGCGCACCAATGGGAGCATAGAGATGGTATTGTAGCTGGGAGAATCAGATTTGCCCGCCGATTAGATAGAGTTTCTTACAGGTTGTGCTGGAGACGCGAATGCTGTCTGGTTTTGGAAGTAGCCAGCAGGATTCGTCTGAACATTATTCTCTTCGAGGTAAGGGTTGTATGGAGTGGTAGGCATAGCTTGGTTCATTGTCTGCATTGAAAATGGATCGTACGTAGTTTGCGCGTCGGGGGTTGCTCCATTAGCCAGAAGCTACCGGCAGTTAGCTATTTGATCTGTACTGTGATTGACATGTTGTCCTTACGCTATGAGAGAGGTCATAGTTTTGGGGAGTGAATTCTTTAATTGCTGCTGGATTGAATGTTGCTGGTTCAGCATCTGAGGAGGGATTTGGTGTTGTGGTACCTGTAACGTAAGTAAGAGTCCTAGCTAAGAAAGCACCGTGCTTACCTCCGAACCTTGGAGTAAAAGGCGCTGCATTTGCAGCGTGAGAAGATATGGTGGAGTTCTTCCCCACGACGGGAAGAACTGATGGTGTGAAAGCCGGCGACTCAACATTCAAAGACTTCTTTCTATTCAGCCCAAATTAGCGATTGTTTAGACCCAGAAGATCAACAAAGAGAAATGCATGGTTTGACAGCGTTCCGGTTTCAGTTGGTGGAGGGCAGGGCAGCAACAAGAGGCTGAAATTTCACTCGAAAATTGGGTCTTTGACAACAGAACATCCAGTAAGGCATGATTAACATCTTGCCTGTTCTAACGGGCAGAGAGTCCTCCAATCGTAATGGCGCACTCATGTAGATTATCCTCAAGCATAGACCTGGAAATCTGTCGATGATGGAGCCTTGCAACATGTAATATCAATTTCGTTGAGTAGTAGATGACAAAATGTCAGGACCGTACACGTGGTGCAGCTTGACATTTGTTCGAGGACCAAACGTAGTCGAAGTTGTGGCACAACGCCGAGAAAAGAAACGAATCCGCCAGTATAAGGTGACGGTGCTGTATAAACACGAGACCAACAACTCAGAAGATTAGGCAAAGTCTTCAGGATTACACAGCTTGGACACTCTCTGAATCCTGGGTAGGAACGCTGGTACTCAATGGAGGACAGCCGTCTTTAATTAAGACTTCAAATGACGCGCGTGAGAAATGGTCTTCTTGCAGTGCTTTGCGATGAACCGACTCGGTTTTAATACTTGAGCATGAGGCTTGGATTGCCTAGAGAGACTGATAGGAATCATGCAACCCAAAATCCAATAGTATATGCCGTGTATTGCGCATGGTCTTGCCCGGTAAAGCCGCCTCTCTTGTCCAGCATCGATGTAGTGAAGTGACGAAAGTTTCTCGGGTTCGGCATTCCCAACATCAGATGTTGCTCTTCTTCGTTCTCGCTTGACCCCATCCAAGTTGAAGTTTGGTGTCATTTTCCCACCAGCGCAACTTTGTGACTTGACTGATTGATATCCAGATCCAAGCGCTCATCGCCTCCTCGGATGCGGCTCCCAAAATCTTGTCGTTGTATCCAGCATATCCTCCAGACTAATCAAGTGGCATCCGCAATTCCCGCTAGATCCAGGTGCTCAAGTTCCAGGTTCGAAGAAACATTACGGAAAATCTACTTACGAATCTGCCTGTGTCATCATGCTCTTGTTCGAATCATGGCTGAAGACACATCCCGAGTCTTCCCAACGGCAATGGCCATATATCGTGACATTTCTGCAGAGGGTGTCCTTCGAGTTCTCTGGATCGCGCCCGATCAGCCTCAGCTCCAATTCTTCTTTCCGAGTGCCTGATTGTCTGCCAAATCAGTACGTACCTCGTCCTTTCGGTCTGGGCGATCCTGCTGGCTTGCGCAGCTCCGGTGGATTGAATCGGGCTGAAGACATGATATGATATGACGTGTCTAGGTTTCTTGAACCATCCGACTTCCTATCTGCCACCACCCGTTGACACAATGCGAAGTCTGCGAGCGATATTAGCAGTGACCACGTATGAATTGCGCAACTAGGAGCTTGGTCCTTGCAACAAGAAGCGATCCAGATCTTGATCTTGCATGTGGCCGAGAACAAAGCCATGGGAACAAAGACAAATAAGACAAGGCTATGAGGATTATTACTTACTTCGGTCTGACGAACATTGCTTTGCTGCGAGTGTTGATCAATTGATGCCCATAAAGGGATAGTCGGACACTATGCCAACTGCCGCCAAAACGAATGTAACTATTCAAAGATCCATTGTCAGCAAAGAAGTGCTTAACTAGGTATGTTGTGGTGGTCGCCAGTGACTAGTGAACTGTACTGAATGTTACGCGGGGAGTTTGAGAGGTGGAGCAGGCGCGTATGGATATGTGGCTAGCTTAGTGTGGCTAGTGTGCCGACGCTCGATAGCATCATCCCGCCAAATACTAGCTACATAACCTTATGGCACCAAAATCCACACTACTCAACTTCACAGCCGCAAAATCGCTTTACTGCTCCCTCTATAGTGTTATTGATTGTTCCTGGGCACGACGATAGCATCTATGAAATGTCTATATAAGGAAAACATTCAACAAAAGTCTGAGTTATGGCGACCCCGGCAACGGACATCAGCGAGCTCTCCGAGTCGCAACAGCTGGCCTTAGAACAATATACTGCAGTTACCGATCAGGACGTTGCAGCTGCAATACCCCTCCTACAACGATCGCAGTGGAATGTACAGGTAAACCATAAACTCTCTGCTTATATCTTCTGGTCGTTTCCTAAAACTCTCACAGATAGCAATTGCCAAGTTCTTTGATGGGGAAGGCCCAGATCCAGTCGAGGAGGCACGAGCAGCTCAAAATGCACCTCCACCACGAGCACCCAGGCAGGAGAATTTACAGCAAAGTCTTCTCCAAGGCTCATCACGAGCTCTAAGATCCGATCCTCAGAATGATGCCGCGCCTCGAGTCGTACCTCAACTAGACGACGATGCTATTCAGAGACCGAACCTCATCCTCTCCCTCCTTTTCACGCCCTTCAGCATCCTCTACAAGGTCTTCTTCTCTCCGTCATTCGGCATATTTTCCTTTCTATTCCCTTTCCTCCCACGAGCTTTGCGGCCGAATCCCACGACCGGAACGACAAGGAGGGCGAATACGGGTGGAAGACGGGCATTAAAGCCCCGGGATTCAGTGGCGCGATTGAAGCGGGAGTTCGAAGAAGAATATGGGAACAACACATTACCATTCTACGAAGGCGGGTATGCGCAAGCACTAGATCTGGCCAACAAGGAACTGAAGTTCTTGATTATCCTCCTCATCTCCACCGAACACGACGACACATCGTCTTTCGTCCGCGAAACACTGCTCACGTCCGAAGTTCAGGCCTTCCTTAACGAGCCCTCAAACAACGTAATACTCTGGACCGGAGATGTTAGAGACTCGGAGGCCTACCAAGTTTCCACAGCGTTACATTGCAACAAATTTCCATTTACAGCCGTAATAGCACATGCTCCAAAGAAAAGTACGTCGATGTCTGTGATATCGCGAATCGTTGGACCAATGGACGCATCTACCTACCTTGCACAAGTCCGAAGTGCCATCTCCTCCCACGAAGAAGAATTAGCTACAGTCCGCGCATCACGCTCAGCACAGAATTTCGAGAGAAACCTACGCCAAGAACAGGATTCCGCCTACGAGCGAAGTTTAGCACAGGATAGAGAGCGAGCTCGTCTGAAGAAAGAAGCGGAAGCTGCAGCCGCGGCGGAAGAGCTCAGAAAGCAGGAGGCTGAGAAAGTAGCGAATCAGTTAGCTGCGAATAAGCTACAATGGCGCAAATGGCGAGCCTCTCTCATCTCCCCAGAGCCCGATACAGACGAGAAGGATATCGTGCGTATAGCTCTCAAGATGCCAGAGGCAGCTCGAGTGATGCGTCGTTTTCGTCCAGATGACGAGCTTGAGGAATTATACGCTTTTGTGGATTGTTATGAGTTCGTCAAAGCTGGGCCCGCGACTGAATCTGTAGATAGGCCGCAAGGGTATAAGCATGTGTTTGATTTCAGGCTGGTGCAGACACTTCCTAGAGTTGTGTATGGAGTTGAAGATGGAGGAACGGTTGGAGAGAGGGTTGGGAGGAGTGGGAATCTGATTGTGGAACCTATCAAGGATGATGAGGAGGACGATGAGTAGATGATAGTCAGGTAGATTGTGTTATTAATATGCCACAGATTCTTCATCATGGTCGTTTGCAGATTCCTGTTTTGTATTAGTGTGATCATCTGGTTTTGTAACATTTCCCAAGATGCTCGTGCTCTGGTGCAAGTCGCTCATCACGAAGTAACAGCGAGCCAATTTCTTGAGACATTACGGGCTTGAAAGCAATACTGGGATACCAGTCCCTTGGTATCAAGGATACCTTCGCTAAAGCGATGTGAGACTTCCAAGACATCGTGTTGTCGTTACCTCTTTGCCTGTTTACCTCGCTTAGAGGTTTTCCCCTTCGCCTCGCTCGGTGTCTGCTCCGAGCTTACGATCTTATTCACACGGCAGACCTTCTTCATAAATGAGTATCATGATTCAACATCCCATATCCCAAAATCCAAATGACGAGCCAAAAACCAAGCAACGTCAAAGGGAAAAAATGAAAGGTTTTAGTCAATTTATTTAGGCGCATTTGCACTTGCCTGCCCTGCTCTCTCTCAGTCGAGGCTCAACAACACATGCATACCCTAAAGACTTCTTCTACCCAACGAGTAGGTTTTGACACCAACAAAGTTATACTCGAAATTTCAGTCTCAAGCCTATGCATCTTCAAGATAACTTTCTGCCCTCTAGTGACTGAAAATGCATCAGACCCAAGCTGCGCCGCAGGTCAACCATGACGTAATCTCACCTTTCAACCAGCTAATCTATCTCCTCATATCCACACCCGCCTCTCCTCGTGCGAACAAAGTAAACAAACAAGCGATGAAATCATGAACAGTCCTTCTGCTCCAGCAGTGCGATTGAGCTGCGAGGAGTGTAAACGACGCAAGACCAAGTGCAACAAGCAAGTTCCATGCACCGCATGCAAAAGTGCCGGTATCAAGTGTAACACGGTCCAACGGGCAAGGAAACCTCGTGGAAGAATTGCGCAAAACAAAAGCAGCCATGGAGAAATTGATACGAGAGTTGCGAGGCTAGAAGATCTTGTGAGGCAGTTGAAGGTATGCGTGGTAGTTTTAGGAGGTTGTGCTATGGCAGAATGCTTACAAGTTACAGTCACAAGTACAGTCCGGCAAAGGCAGTGAAAACGAGCAACAGGATTTCAACAGTCCATCGTCCGGAAATTCTCTTTTTAAGGAATCCAATGCTCTACAGAAGTACGTTGCTTCGGATTTCTGGGAGGCTTTGTCTCTCGAGGTACATGTAGAATGACTAAGCGATGAAACCACGCTGATCATTTTCACAGGCAAACGGTATTCGAGAAATCTTAGAAGGTGGCGAAGATATAGATTCACTCAGTGAACCTGCAGCCGAATCTCCAGTGGCTTTTACGGACCACACTTCCAGCTCTGGGAATGTTTTGTTCGGTTACGGTACTCCGAGCTCAGTTCATGATCTGACTCAACTCGTCACCAGCGAGACAAGGAGAATTCTCCTTTCGGCTTATCAATCGCGAGTGGACTGTATCGTCAAGTTTCTTCACTGGCCTTCTGTATTGACAGCAATCGTCATAAAGGATGCGGGCCAAAGTGGAAACGAATCAAGCAGAGCACAGGCCTTAGAATCCGCTATATGTTACACCGCGGTTTGTATCATGACCGACGAAGAGGCCGAGACGTCCCTAGGATGCAAGAAGGCGTTACTGAGAGACCAGCTTCGAATGAGCGTGGAGATGTCTTTTTCCAATGCCAAACTCCTCGAACAACCAGATCTGATGGTACTACAAGCATTTCTCATATACCTGGTAAGTTGTGTCAACCACGACATCAATCATCACTGACATAAAGTAAGCTAGGCCTGAAATGCTCTACCACACACGCATCGGCTTGGACTCTATTCTCTATCGCTGTAAGACTTGCAAAAGCTTTACAACTCGGGTCGGAAGACCCAAGTAAATATTCAGCTCTCGACATGGAGATACGTCGAAGAGTGTGGTCGTCAATCGGTGTACTAGATGCGCAATTGGCACTCGACAGAGGAGCACCAGCCATGCTCTCCAGCCAAGATATGCAGAAGTCACCACTGACCATCAACGATTCGGATTTGTATCCTGGTTGCCCAACTCCAATCGAGCCTGCTGGTTTTACAGACATGTCGTTTGCGTCTATGACTCACCGTGCATCGATATGCCAAAAAGCCGTGGAGGGCATCCCATCTGATACAGACGATTCCTGGAGCCGATGGAAAGAGGCAGTCGCCACTTGTGACGCTTATGAAGAGTATGCCAGAGTTTATTTCGCGAACGTCGATTTTTCATCACCGCCACTCCAACAATTCGCTCAGGCCGTTGCAGATGCATCACTCGCAAACATCAAACTAATGCTTCGCCGTCCTCCCCATCGCAACCAGCGGAGGAAGATCCCACCTTGGGATGATTTTGACGTCATGAAGTCAGCTACTCATATTTTGGAGCGAGCTCTTCTCAAACATGCAAGTTCGACTTTCAATACTTGGGCCTGGTTTTCATGGGTGAAATGGTATGTCCTGGCTGTTCTTCTCGCCGAGCTGTGCGGGCCTGTGAAGGGGTCTGCTGCGGACGATGCGTACGTCGTGGCTCAGAAGACGTTTGTAAGATATGCGAGAGTGGTTGCTGATAGCGAGTCTGGGATGCTATGGAGGCCGATCGTCAAGCTCATGCGCCGGGTTCAAGAATTGAGAGGAGGAACGATGGAGGGGATGTCGAATCCGGTCCCGTCCCCTGCCTCTGCCTCGAAAGAAGTCGCCTCCGATAATCCAGAATTTGTTCCTCATCAATTTGCCGACCTTGATATCAATCAGCAGCCGCTTCTCCAAAATGTTGGAATCCCCTTTGACCAATCTTTTCAAAACTCGAATACAATGTCTTATTTGGTATCCGGTGCGCAGGCCCTGGAAAGTTGTGCGAATGTCCAATTGGATACACTGCCTGACTACAATGTCCCATGGACGAATTGGGATAATTTCCTCGAGGATGTGGACAACACATCAAACGTTGACTGGAGTATGGACTGGCAGAACTTTACTTAACATATACCGAGGCTAGGTAAATCCATCCTCAAATATAGTCAGGTATATGGAACGTCGTAAGTCAATAATACATTCATAGAAGGGTCTCGGAATATTACCCGAAGAAATAATTTCGGGTCACCTAACTTTTCGATGACTTTGAAAATCTGACATGATGAATGTACTACAAAGTTCCAAGTCGCTGCGCGGGAGATGGGGTTGGTTCTCTCATTTCAGCCACGACATGATGCAACAACCCCACCTCTTTCGGCCAGTAGCAAACATCGCTCCCAGAGATCGCATCTCGATCATCTTACACGTAACCCTCGATTAATTCTCCCGGATACGATCACCCCCCCTGATTCTCTCAAGCACCAATTCAATCCTAACCAAACATTCACTCAGATACATCCCATGGTCTCCTTGCCCGCCATGTCACTATACACTAGCGTTCTCGCGCCCCCATCAGCACTTCTCCCAATCCAGCCAAAAAATAATATCGACCCATCTTTACTTATCATAATATATCGGATATTCCGTCCTACACTATCCAGGATCCACACAGCTCCTCCTTTCGCATCAGCTCGTACATCTGCATCACCAAACTTGCTCACCTCATACCGACCCAGACCCAGATTCGCGCTCTTCTCATCGCTCGCCCAAACCTCGAAGATTCTCTGACCATGCTCCACCGTCAACTCTTCACTGGGTTCAAAGACGTGCTGTATCGACCTCACAATCACGAGATTGCATGCGCATGCCGCGCGATCCCTTTCAGATTCGGAAGTGCCAAAACACAGAAAGCAGGATGGTAAGGACGATATTCACAGTCGAGGAATTCTCAAGTCCTATCCTGTCTCTCGCTTGAGAATCCCTATCTCGATGCCCGCACGAGCTACGGATCCGTGAAGAGCTACCCGGCGTTTTCAAAACGCTTCCTGCCCGCGAGAACAGACGCGCAATTGCTCTGATCAAGCTCCCATACTCCGAGGGACACCTGGGCGTGACTTGCAAGATCATCTATCTGTTCGGCTCCTCCGCCTATCTCGAGGTCGCCGCGGGCCGAGGATCGTCTGCCCGGCTTTGAGTGCAGCTCCGCGAGGAATGTTAGTCTAGTCCTGCTAGAAAGAGACCCAAAGGGACGGCGAGGAGAGAGCGAGAGATCCACAGAAATCTTGCGCATCAAACACCTCGACCTCTTTCCTATCCTCCCGCAGTCTCATATTCACTCCTTACCCGAACGAAAGGCCTGGTCTACGTCTAGTGGGAACATTTCACCGCAAGTCCATCCGCCGATACACGAGCGTATCTCTGCAAACGAAAGCATTGTGAGCTCAAAAACAGCATTACGAAGGATCCTGTCGATATCCAAAATCTCGTTTCTGAATTTCTTGATTCTGTTGTCGACTAGGGTTTCCATCCTCGAGATGAGAACCGAGCTGCAGTGTCGAGCTTGATACTTACTCGTTGCACACAAACTTGGAAATAAAGTCACACAAAAGACCTCCCAGCGAAGAAAAGTTCATCCTACTGTATCACCTATCTTCAAAATATATAATCACTTGTGTATCTAGTAGAAGCTTTAACACATTTTCAACTAGCTGCAAAATCATACCATGTGTTCACTTCGCCCCCTTCAAAGTCATTAAGCGAGACGCTAGACAGCCAGGCTCTAGAAGCCCCAAAGCCCGCTCCCTCATCGATCTTCAGCGATGAGCAATTTCTACTCTTCTCCTCTGAAATTCCATCAAGTCTGACATGAAGAACTTGATAAATTGCAGGCTTTAAATTCATCTTGTCTTCTAGTCTATAGTATCACGTCATGGAATTAACGACTCCCTCATCTACCTCTCCTCCCAATTTATCTAGCAGACTGTCCTATGTACTCCCTCGCTCATTGGTCTCTTTCCACCCTTTCCTTGTCCCTTATTATGCTGCGTTCCAACGGTGCCATGTTCTATCTCAACAGAGTTATTCTTTCCACCCAAGACGCTCAAATCTTGGGTATCAGATTCCTACGTCACAACGATATCAGTACCACAGCTTGCGAGACAATATTATACTCGGCGACAAGGGTGGGAGGAGATAGAGGTTGCTAACGGAAGGATTGGGGAAAGAGAGGAAGAGAAACTTACAATCAGATTCTGGGTTACGACGCAGATATCGCTGATTAGACGGTCGAGGAGATCGAAAGACATGCTTTCTCGTACCACGACTCGAAGGATTTCGGTCTTGTCTTCTTTTGGTGGGAGGGGGTAGTCTATGAGGAGGAGTAAGCATTTGTTTGGAAGTCCCGAGAGTCTGTTATTTATCTTGGGGCGAGTGCTCGCTTGTTCCCATTTTTGGCTCTCTTCGCCTGACTTCCCGGGTGCAAAGAGAGGAAGCAAGCAAGACCCTGCCAGTGACAAAGAGGCGGCGATAATTAAGAGAGGAGGTAAGAATAAGAAATTCTTACTCGGGATAATATACTGCTTCGCCCTCAACAAATTACTGATATTCTCCTGCTTGATATGCGGAAACTCCTTCTTGAACTCATCGCTAAATCTGAATGCCACAACTGGCAATCCAGCATTGTAATCCGCACTCGTGTCCTCCTCCTTTCCTGCAACATTCACTTCCCCTTTCGCAAGACTGTGCACGCCTTCCTTGCGATGGATATCGCTCACGCAAATATACCATCCTGTAGCTTCGAGGGATTTCGAGAGAAGTCGTGCGTTGGCCATACAACTCTCCATGATTGATTGGTAACCGGAGAAACCGAGATGTATTAGGTTGTAGTATTGCGCGATGATTTGTGCGCCGGGGCGAGAGAAGTTCAGGGTGTATGATTCTTCGGTTCCGCCAAGGTAGTGTAATTCGAAGACGAGGTGTTTTGGGAGGTATTGTTCGTCGCGCCAGATGATCCATCCTACTCCGGCGTATACTAGACCAAATTTGTGGCCGGAGGTATTTATACTCTTTACTCTCGGCAACTCGAAGTTCCATTTTGTTTTCCCCTTCTTGCCCGCACCGGCATGTGTGAAGGGAGCAACGAAACCTCCGGACGCAGCATCAACGTGGATCGGGATGTCGACTCCGGTGTTCTTCTCGTACTCGTCGAGGATAGAGGAAATTTCTTCGACCGGCTCGTAGTGGCCTGTGTAGGTTGAGCCGAGGATGACGAACACGCCAATAGTGTTTTCGTCAATATTCTCCTTCACGAGCTTGGGGTCAAGGCGATAGTTGGAGGCGTCTGTGACAGGAAGGATTCGGGCTTCGACTTCGAAGTAACGTGCGAACTGAGCCGTGTGTTAGTGATGTACAATGTGAAGATTTGTATTTGAAATTAATGGGACGAGATCGTGAGGAAAGTATCAGATCCATGCTCTCCGAATCCAGCTTAGCGAGACTAGAAGAAAAGCAGACATACCTTTTCCAACGCAACCTGAGCATTGGCACCCATAATGATATTCGGATTCTCCGTACTCTTTCCCTCGGCCTTCCTCTTCTCCTGCCATCTTCTCTTCATAGCCAGCCCACCAAGATGAATAGCCTCACTCGATCCCGTGGTCGCGGATCCAATAGCTTTCTCGTCTTTAGATGCGCCCCACATGTTGGCGATGATGCTAATGCAACGTGTGTGCATAGCCATCATTGCTGGATACTCGTCGGCGTCGGACATATTCTTGGAGATGTTTTCGAACATTAGCTGCTCGGCGTGCGTTTCCATGTATGTTCCTACGAAACTTGGGGGCGTTAGCTAGATTCTTCGCTCTCTCATTTGTGTTATTTCCTGAAGTCAATGCCTATTGCTACTCCACGATCCATAGAATCGGATGTGAAGGTAGCGAATAAAGTACACACCTAGCCAAGTTCAAATTCGGTCGACCATCCAAATCCAATTCATCCTTTAGCATTTGATGGACAGCATCAGCTGGAGCACCATGTTTCGGGATTTCGAATTTCGAGATCTCCTGTCTGCTGGCATAACGAGTGCTGTAGGGCGTGATGTGCGAGGTACCGCCATTGGTGTGAGGGTGTTTCTTCGATGCCTCTCTGACGTGGAGGGAGCGGAGGCTCTCGATGATGGAATCAGGGTCGACCTGTCGATAGATTAGATTGCAACAAGAGAGGTAGGCGTGTACGAGGAAGGGATACATACATGGCGGGCGAGAGACATCTTGATGAGTTTTTATGGGGTTCAAGCTGATATTGATTTTGAGGTTTGGTTTGGTTTGAGATGAAGAAGGACAAGGGGACAGAGATAATGTAGAGGCAGGAGATATGCGATAAGAAGAAGCTGTTGAGCTGTGCACCTGCAGTACAGACTAACCAAACACAGTAGTGACGACACACCTCACCCAATATGAAGGCTTTCGCTAGGGATAAATATAAATATAAATATAAATATTAATCAATTCACATTATAATCACAGTGCTTACGCTACCTGTACCTGGGCGATCGAGAAGCTAGTTGGTTGGCCAATTGGAGTGACATTGTTTTTGTTGACGAATCGGAAGCAGAAAGAGGGGGACGACGTAATTGCACTCCTCTACTGTACCGTACCTCGTAGTAGGTACTAGGTAGGTAGGTACGAAGCAAGTAGTTGCGGGTAGACCCCGCGGGAAAAGCTTGGTTATGGTATGGAATTGAAGCAGGTGTCTAAAGCGGGGATTCAAAGTGGATTGTGGCACTGCACGTGACTGTAGGAGGAGGAAGCAATCGCATTAAGGACTCTTCTGATTCAGGTTGTTTCTTTTGGGTCTTGCAAAGGGGGATGGATGAAAGCGGAAGATTGAGGATATTAAAACGCTCGTCTCAGGCTTTGAGCCCCTGACGCTGACGTTGACGTTGACGTTGACCTTGACGTTGACCTTGACCTTGACCTTGACCTTGACATTGACATTGACATTGCTCTTATCCCCCGCACTTCTTGGCAGAAAGTGAAGCTCTTATCTTCTCGGCTGGCTACGTACAGTACCGTACAGTACAGTAGCGAGGGACAGTAGCAGGCGAATATGATATCATAGATTTTGGTTCTTGGCTTGGCTTGTCTTGGCTTGGCACATCGCATCTTTTTTTTGGTCTTCAAACACCTCACCTAAGGTGCCTGGTTGTTGATCTATATTTATCCGAGTATATCCTCGTTTCCTCGATCTGGCTCTACTACATTTCAAGGTCCCCGTACAACGGCTATACATACATATGTCTCGCAGCTTGCATCCTTGTCGATTGCTTCAGGTACTTCGTCTCAGATGCTGATTGTCCTGTCAACTGTCACATCTGTCTGGGATTCTATCATCGGCATTTTGGTTGCGCCGATCGAGGGGTATAAGTAATCCACAAGGATCTTCATGCGCCAAGTCCTGTTCTACCTTCCTTTCTCCACACACATGGAAGTTCACATGCCATTGGTGATGATGAGACTCCGATGCTGATGATCATGCCACCATTGTCCATCCCGTGTATGAAGAGACACGCAAGCTTGTAGCCTCATGAGGTGATAATCATGGAAATAGAAGTTGGATGATAGTCCGACTGGAAGGACGTACAGTATTCGTATTTCATGTTCCTTCTAAACCTGTGGCCGTTACATAAAGTATTAAAATACCTGATAATATTAATTCTCCGTCCATTAGGATCAGACCTGTAGGTAGGACATACAGGAGCTTATTGTCCGATACATCCGACCATCGACCATCTGCTTTGCCATTTTGTGAGACGAGACCGTGCTGCCGTCTCATTCGTTACAAGAAATCAAGCTGCGGCGTCATCAAGCTTAGCTCATTTCACGTTACTTCACATACTCTTCATCATCTCCATCTGCTTCCACCTCTTTTCCCCCTCTCTCTTCTCCCGCTGCCATCCTTCATCAGTCATCAGTCATCAACAATGAAGTTCACCACTACACTCTTGCCTCTCGCGGCACTCTCAACAGCATTCGTCATTCCAGATGAAGCCATCACTAACCAAATTGTCGAATCCCAGAAGGAACCCCAAAGCTTCCTCGACAGAATCCACGGCAATATCGACAGTGTATGGGCCGGTGTCGAAGAGACATTCAAAGACTCCGTAGCCTTTTCCTCGAACGCCATCGACAATGCTATCAATGCCGCATCTGAGGTAACTCAAAATGCAAAGTCAACACTCGAGTGCCACACTTCCATGACGAAATTCGATGCTCAGGCATGGATTGACTCTGCTGTGTCGACTGTGGAGGATGTTGATATCTTCGACCATCCACACCACAAGCCTCCTCACCATGACGATCCTCATCACGACCGACCCCATCACCCAAAGCACCCTCACCACGCTCCGAATGAGACTGTGTACGAGCTTATTGCATCGAGCAAGTACACTACCAAGCTTGCGAAGCTCATCAACGAGTACCCAGATTTGGTGGAGATATTGAATGGCACTGCTGCTAACTACACCGTCTTCGCACCCACTGACAAGGCATTCGATAAGTTACCAAAGGGCCACCAGAAACCTTCCAAGGAGCTCATTAAGAAGGTCCTTTCATACCACGTCTCTCCAGACTTCTACCCAGCTAGCAGAGTGTTGGTTACTCACACCATTCCTACTGCTCTTGGTGAGGACTCGCTCGGAGGTTATCCACAGAGACTTCGCCTTGGCCTCAGTGTTCTAAAGGGCCTCAATGTCAACTTTTACAGCAGAATCGTGGCTATCAACATCGTACGTCCCGCGTCCTCTCCTGTTCCTCAAAATTACCTCCAACTTTTATACTAACGCCTTACCGTTACAGTTCGGAACTAACGGCGTCATCCACGGCGTCGATTCCCTCATCCTTCCCCCACCCCCCGCCCTCAAAATCCTTGAACTCCTCCCCTCCGAGTTCTCCACCCTAGAACTCGCCCTAATCAAAACCGGACTCGACAAGACACTCGCTGAGGCGCCCCACGCCGGAGGTACCCTCTTCGCGCCTTCCAACTGGGCATTTACAAAACTCGGTCCTCGTGTAAACGCCTTCCTGTTCTCCAAGTACGGCGAGAAATACCTCGCAGCCCTCTTGAAGTACCATGTTGTCGCGAACCAGACTTTGTACTCGGATGCTCTCTATAAGGAGAAGTCTGGTGGTGACAAGGATGGGGAGGAGGAGAAGGATATTCCTAAAGGATACTTTCACATTGATCTCCCAACGCTATTGGAGGATAAGAGCTTATCCATCGATGTGGCGAGATATGGTGGCTTGATCACCATCAAAATTAATGGTTTCTCCAGCGTCGACGTCCAGGATGGAGTGGCGAAGGATGGAGTTGTACATGTGGTCTCTAGTGTATTGATCCCACCCAAGAACCCCGGTGAGGAGAAGGGAATGGTGGCGGAGGAGATTGAAGTTGAGGACCTAAAGGAGAGACTTTTACCATACGTGCAAGAGGAGTTGTAGGACAAAATCTAGAGAAGGGTAGACGCGACCAATAGACTGGCTGGCAGGTGGGAGCGCAGTGAAAACAGTCACTTTCAAGAGATGTACGATATGTACAGATACGGATAACGAATGAACGATAACACTCCTTAAAAGATATATTACATTGTTATATTACGTTGTCTTTTTCCCTGCAAAGAATCATTAATGAGTTCACATAATCTGCAAGTTTAGTTCTCAGTGTCGTCGTGTAACAGAAAACACCTATTCTTGTTATCGGATCTACCTTACCTTTACCAATATCAATCACTAGGGAAAAACCTAATACTAATATCCCTTAGCATCACAGAGAGTAGGGAGGCCACACGAGAGAGGGTTAGTTCTCTTATAGTCCAATTAGGCGATATCTTTAAAATACCTAAAGTTTTGTTTTGCTATTTTCAAGAGCTTAGGATTGATTCTCTGTACGTTGGACCAGATCATTCGGACAGCGGATCAAAAGCAAAAACTATCTTTGATCTTTAGTAAGTGCAGTTTGAGGTATCATACCTATCTATCTGCTTGAGATCAGACGTAGAAGATAATCTTCGTGATTGAGAACGCAACGGGACCAAAGATCAGACGGGCAAAGAAGATGTTGTCTCGAGCTTTGTTTCGGACGGATTAGTCTGCATGTTGAGGATTTGTCTTGTTTACTTTGGACGTGTTCATTTAGGGGAGAATCCCGAACCGAAATAAGCGAGTTTGAGTACGAATCCGAGCACCGAGGCCGAGGCTAAAATTACACGGGAGCTTGGAGGGCTTCAACCACAGAACATCGGTCGCCGACGCAATTAATTCGCGTTTCAGTATCCACAACAGAATACCGAACACCTGGCAAACATTCTTTCAAATTTCCGCTGCTCTACCAATTACTTTCAACGCCAGCTCGTTCCGCAGATCAGTGTCGCAGGAGTACCCAAGAAGATCCTGATCCTTAACCTTTCCGATTAATACTCGTCGCTGCGACATTCCACGATGATCATTCAATTACCCTTACGCTCTGGCGCAAGGTCTGCCATACGAACAGCGAAATCACTGCCAACTCAACAATGCCCCCATAATCTCCCGAGAAGGACACTCTCGAGACCCCCTCTCCTCCAATTCCGCCAGTACTCAACACCACCACCCCCCTCCCACCTCCGCGCCCAATTCGAAGCCTCCACCATCCTTCCCTCCCACCCCTCACCCTCCCTCCAACCAACTCCGAAACGTTCATTTCGACCCTACATCTACGCGACGCTCTTCCTAATCCTCGGCCTCACCACCGGCCAATACGCGCGCTATGTCCTCGCTCCCCCACCCCTCCCACCAGCCGGGTCCAAAGAAGACGACCAAATGATAGCCTACCTCCACACACAAGCCTCCAAAATCCCTCTCGTAAAATCGTTGTCTAGTGATCCAGCATGGATATCTCACGACGCATACACTACCATGTCAGATGCAGAACGGGGCTCGCGACTTACCACCGATGCATTAGCAGGTGCGCGCGCCCTAGGCGGTTACCAACGCATCTTCCAAAACACCTCTACTGGGGAAACAATCACAGTCATCTGGTTCGGGGGCGTCTTAGCCGGCTGGCCAGGCGTAACACATGGGGGTGTCCTCGCGACAGTGATGGACGAGTCGCTAGGACGCTGTGCGATTAGGCAGTTGGAGGGAAATACTGGGGTGACGGCGAATCTGGAGTTGAATTACTTGAAACCGGCTGTTACGAATGGATTTTATGTCGTGAGAGCGACTCCATTGCAGGAGGGGAGAACGGAGAGGAAGTGTTGGGTTAGTGGACGGCTAGAGAGTGTGGATGGGAGGGTGTGTGTGGAGGCACGGGCGCTGTTTGTGGTTCCTAGGAAATATGCTACGAGAAGTTTGAAGCAGTTTTAGGGATCTGAAAGGGCGAGGTATTGGCGGAGGTGGACAAATGGCGGGTAGAGCACACTGAGACTTGTCTGTCTCGCCCGGGTCGGCGAGTCTGATTTAGAGGACAGGTGCCTCGTTCAAGATACAGTATTATATTGCGCCCAAGTCGAACAGACGCACGAGAAAGCTTGTACAAAGAGGAATTAATCTGTAAAAAACTGATGGATATAGATTAGAGGCATTAAACTACTGATCAATCTTCAGAGAATAAGTACATAGACCAGACAAATTACACAACATACAAACGCTCTCATCCCCTCACGAAGCCAAACATCAAAAATCACCCCGCTCTGCTTTTCGTATCATCAGCCTGGCAGAGGAAGAACCCGTTTTAAGGAGAAAGGAAAGTCTGAACGGGTATCTCGCGAGCCAGAATAAACTCATGTACGTACAGCTATTTACATCCAACACTCAAGCCAAATAGCAATACAAGTTTCCTAGCAATGGTAAAGATATAGACACCTCACTGACCGATTCTCAACACTCTCTGCTTCTGACTATTACAGAATTAGAGCGGATGACATAAATCTTGTAAAGTTAGAGCATAAAGCCCGTGACGTGATCGTAGATTCGAGCGAGAACTTCATCGCTGAGATCCTCTAGTACGAGGCAGGTGTTTTTTGGTCCGACCTCTTATGATGCTCTCCAAGTTCGGTACTCTTGCTAACTGCCATAATGAAATGGGCCTGCTGATTGAAACGGATCCTTGGCAGCCAGGCCTTGTATTTTTGTCCGGTTACCACCGGAATGTTGGCTTCGTCTCGAGTGAGATTGATAGCTGCAACTTCAGCTTCGACCTTCCTTCTATCCGGGTGCGTGCTCCACTGTCGAGCCTTTAGGCGATCGAATATTCCACTCTTCGCCATTCGTCACCGTTGTCAAGAGGAGTTGTACAGCTCAGCCGCGCGAGGCTTTGCGATCGCTCTCTTTGGCGTCGCGGCGTAGATTTTACGTGGCAGCTTTCGAGGATGAAATTCAGGCACCCCAACCTGGAAGCTTGGCACGGCATTTGCTTCGCGCCCCCAGCCAAATCGCGCGCACTGTGCGATATCAGTGATGTGCAGTATCTCCCTATCGTCCATGACTGGGTGCAGTTTGAGCTTGAGATTCGAACTTTGCAAGAAGAACGGACTGCGCTGATGCGGGCGAGAAATGGCGGTGTAGTTCAATCGCAGCTCTTAGCCTAGAAAAGACTAAGCTTGTGCATCTTATGATTTACGCACCGATTTGGGTATGGCCAGACTCATCATATCAAAGACATCCAATGGAAGATTGATCGTCGCTAAATGCAGTGGCAACTTTAAAGAAATTCTCTCGACGTGAACGTTGAAGAGATTGAAGACAGACGAGCATGCAAACAGAGTGAGCAATTCCCTGCCCCGGGACCATGAAGCTACCGGAAACATTTCCCCGTCGAGTGTGATAAGAGGGTGTTATTTCGGCACCAAGACCTCGTAGTTCAGCCATGAAATAGCTCACGTGTTGGAATTCTGGCTGGAAATGTCACTGAGCTTTATCTTGGTGGGTGTCAAATGCGTGGATCTTCGCTTAGCTAGTGTTCAGGCTAGGGAAAAGGTAAACAAGCCAATTTTGTACGGTCGCCCCTGGCTACCTCGAGCACTGTCGAAAAGCAAAATCCCCAGGTCCTATAGCTAAATGTGATTGGTCTCCTCAGATTCTTCACTTCGCTCTGCAGCTGACCTTTTCGACACTACTGGCCAATGATAATCATACTCCACCCTACTATTTCTCCGGCAACAGTTCGCACCATCGAGTAAAGGAGGGACCCGACTAGCCCGTGAGTAGATAAATATGAACTGACTAGAATGATCATAATCAGCAATATTCCACTATTCATAGAAGCTTGGAAGCCACGAAGCCCAGCATTGATTTATCGCGTTTTCTTCGAGAGAATTTGTGACAGGAAGGGTACCCATGACAGAGAAGTGACCCATCCTCTGTTACGAAGTATTCAATTATGGTATCAATCAAAAACAGTGTCCCGATCTCCCTCAGCTCATCGATGAATGTCACGACTTCGCTTGTGTATTGGACGCCTCTTAAGTCAAGACTAATTGACGTACCCTTTGTACAAAGACTTCTGCGTATTCCGAAGAAGGGAATTGGTCTACAGTAGCAGGTATCTTGAAGCAAGAAGCAGATTGAGACTCCACCGTCTGAAAGAAGGACGCTAGTTAGTCTCGCGCACCAGAAGTAAAATAACAGGCACAGTGTTCTGTTCCCGCGCCTGGAAATACCAAGAATACTATACCAGATACGAAAGTAGGAGATGTACAAGCCGTTTTGTTAAAGGTAAGCTCAAGTAGTGGTCACAGTGCATGTGATAGATTTTTAGCCAAGAGTCAAGTACCACTTAGTCATAGAGGAAGATTAATGCAATCAGAATGCTTGAGAAGTTATAGATCACTAGCTCATACCATCATAAGCTAGGTTGTCTCGGAAAACCTTTCCGAGCCCAGACCCACTTCACCACAACTTCCGTCCTCTATCCCAAGGCTTTATTTGACACTGCCGAATACCAGATACAGGAAATTATGAAGGAAATCGCCTTCAAGCAAGCACTCACGCAACTATATGCTGCTCAAGACGCGATGCCACTTTCAACCTGTGGTGTGAAACCTGGGCTTGGATCTGATTGGCTCTTGATTGGCTCTACGTCTGACGGATCAACTGTGTTCCTGTTCCAAGTCCCAAACTTACAATAGCAGCCAATGGTGACAAATTCAATCTCTCTAGCCCAACTGCAAGCAACTGGCAAGCATATGGGCGCAGTACCAGGTCAATAAACACAATCACCAATGCAGCGCAAATGCAAGCAAGCACCCATATGCTGTCCAGGTCGACCGACTAGCTGTCGATCAGTCCTTGAAAAGTCTTTTTTCAAGTACGTAGAAATACATGAGACCTTGTGATTTATAAAACATTCGTTGAGAGTATCTATTTCAGAGGTTGCAATCGAAGAGAGCTTGAGGTATTTCTCTATAATACACTATATACAGTCCATTGTCTGTCTGTAATCTAATTTACACTTACTGCTTATCAAATCACGTGTAAATGCTGCGCGCCGATCCCTGCTACCCCGTATACAAAATAACTCAAAAGTTTACACCTCTCATGTCCTTCATATCGTCTTTCGCTTAAGAAGGCTGTCTTCGTATGACCCCGTCTAGCTCCTCTTTCTCGACTTCCTTCGCTTTGTCGGATTCCCTTGACACTTTTTTCTCATCGACCGCTTCTTCGCCAGCTTTACTGCTTCTTTCTTCGTTTCTCCCAACTCCCTCGTCGTCAGTTTGTTGCTCCTTCAACACATCACCAAAGGTGTCACGACCCAATGGCACCCTCCTAGCATAAGTATCCGAAGGCGGTGTCCTTGGCTCGATACCTTCCAGAGTCCTGCAGTACCTAACAACCTTCGGATCCGATTGCGTTCCAACTCTTCTCGGCTTCGCCAAGCCAGTAGGCACAAGCGACTCTGTGTCCTGATCACTGACCTCGCCAGCGAGTTTGTAGGCCATGTCGAAGAAATTATGTAGATTGGACATATCAGCGCCAAGAACAGGTCGTAGTTTCAGCTCCGATCGTTGGCCGCCAGCTTTACCGGCTTCGATGCTGGTATAGATGAGACGGCACGATCTGTATTCGAAGGAGACGGAGGTGCGTACTTCAAGACCGGCGAAGAGGTAGTCGACTTCTCGAGCGTTGGTGTCAGGAATTTGGTTGCCTTGAGCATCGATCTTGCCAAGGATACTCAAGCCTTCGCCACGGCAGAGATGTTTGTCAATTGGTATGCGAATCGAGGGCGGGGTTTGCAAGATCGAGGATCCTATGAGTGACAAATCGCTGTTCGCTAGATAACGGCGAAATGGCTCGATGGCGCCTGGTAATAGACGACTAGTGGTTCGTTGGCGAAAGCGAACATCGGTGTTGAATTGTGGTAATAAAACATCCGTCTTGGATTCTTCCACGATAGCAGATATAGTGCGTAACGACGCATGCTTTGTTCTGCGATCGACCCTAAAGTGCATCTCAATGGCCGGGAAGGCTACCAAAGCTTGACATCCAAGAGCTTGGTTCCTGATTGGTCTTCCATCGGGACGAGTTCCCTTTCTTTGAGTTTCCTTTGTTGGATAGAAGTGTTTAGCGAAAGGATCTGGTAGAAAGCGGAGCACAAGCTTATCAATCTTCTCTCCATGATCTTCCACCCGTGACTTGCTGATGATCCGAGTCAGACTTGGAGCTTGCTCAGAAAATGTATGCATCCGATCGTTGGATTCGAGCGAGACAAGGGATGAGTTTGAGCCTTCTGAACTTTCATGTAATACCTTTCCCAACACTGCCGAAGTTTCTGTGAAGTACTTGCTGTTCCAGTGCCTTTGCCTGCTGATTGAGGCATCATCAGTCTCCACCTCCATGACTTCTACCTCATGCTGAGGTTCTGGTTTGGAGTCGAAGATCTTCTCTGCTATAACAGGTTCCAAGGGTTTGCCTAAGGTTTTAGTTGTTGGTGCAGTCCAACGAGCCCAACTTCGAAGCCGATCCCTCCAAGGAAGTGTATTGCCAACTTCATGCTTCAGGAAGACGCCTTCTTTCAGCTTCGTTTTATCTTTGATCAGCTGGTACTTAACTCTATCGGGTAGATTACTCGACGTCAGGAGGAGTCGACGAGCTACGTCTACTGAAGAGACAAGAGCCTGCTCATCGGTATCGATACAAGACACAACCAACTAGATACGTCAGAGGAGCATCGCACGTTGTTTTTCGAGTGACTTACAGTATTATCCTGTTGCTCAAAGATACTAGTATTGGTCAAACGTGCCAATTCTTTGATAGTGGCAAGGTCATAAATCTTGTTGGCCCATCTGACTGCGCTCCTTTGTGTATTATGGCTGGGATTTGGATTTGATATCAAATTTACTAAAGGAATAGTCGTTCTGCGTACTCGCTTTAGTGCCGCTTCGACTTCATGAACAATGAGACGCTTCTTGACATGCGGTGCCGTGACTCGAATGACGCTTCGTTTCCGGAAAGCCTCAAGTCTTTCATTCTCTTGGGATAAGTGTTCAGAATGAATTTGGTCAAGAACTGACGGATCACCCGCTACTTACGTTAGGACGGCTACTAAAATAAGACGAGATTCTTACTGAGGAGAAGCTCCAAATCTTCCTTGCGGACCTGAAGCTCGAATTGTCCAACTCCGTCGACTAGCTCGGGCATTTCCAACATCCAGCATTCCCTTAATAATTGCAGCGCTATCCGTTGCTTCGTAGTGTGTGACGATAAAAAGTACCCACGCAAGGGATCGTCGTTGAAGTAATCCTTAGTCTCTGAGACTCCTGGTAACCAAGGCGTGACACGTAAAATCTTGGAAGTTTTCGCTGTATCGGGAACCCAATCCTGTTCAGGAGGTTCGAGATCCTTGCGCCCTTCGAAACTGTGGATATATCTCTGCAATTGCAGAATCGTGAATCCTTCCTGGAGCAACTTCACAAGCTCATTCATTTGCTCCCAGCTCTGACGTTTGATCGTAGGTCGTAGTTCGTCGATATTTCCATCTACCTCCTTTTGTCCAACCAAGCCTCGTTCTTCTTCTAGCTGATTCAAAATATCGATATGCTCAGGCTCAATCGCCTTCATTTTGCGCAAGCGGTCCGCAGCATAGAGAGTCAATTTCGAATCTCGAAGCACAATAACATTGGCAGGGTCTCCGAGAGTGGTGTTGTTCAGTTGCTCTCGAGTCTCTTGCACTTGTAAACCCCTGTGACCATATAGCCCCCCACGAGCAACTCCATTTCGGAATTCCTTGCGGTCCAAAGCATTACCGATACCTCCAAGCAGATCATCTGCATTATCTGCGTGGAAGCTTGAATTCGCGGTTCGTTGTCCTGAATACTTTTGGGATTTCGAATCAGTCGATTGCGAGCCTCTTTGCGTTAGGGACGCATTGGCGTGCTTTGCTAACCCTCTCTGACATCTCAAGCATATATGCGAGCCTTTGGCTGGTCGAAGTATCATGTATGCGGTGAAGAAATCATGGATTGTGATTTTTGGTATTGAAGCCCAGATTCCTACAATTTTTGAAGCTCGTCAGCGCTCAGGCATTTTCTGCCAGGCGGTGAACGCACTCGATCGCGTTCCACTGCCGGGCGCGTCTTCCTGAACACGCTTCTTAACATTTATCAATCACCCCTCCCTCGAGAGATATCGACATCACTCTGATCTCAAGTACGAGTCTAATTCTTTTTTTTTTCATCATCCACCAACATAGAGTGTCAACAATGCCTCCCAATGCACGTAGGCGTTCCAACGTAAGATTGCATGATACCCATGTTGGCGCGCTCTTACTCATATATCACAGGTCCGAGAGGAGAGTTCCGAGGAAGAAACCCGCAGACAAACACAGCGAGGACGAAAGCGACCAGCAGAGTCAGAGGATGAGTCAGAAGAAGAAGCGGATGATGGAAATGATACGATGGTCGTCGATGCGGATCTGGATGAGAGCCAAGATCAAGTGGTGAAGAAGATGGTGCGATATGCTCTGGCGTGCGAATTCCAGCGGAAAAGCATTAAGAGGCAGGACATCTCAGAGAAAGGTGGGCATTCAGTCTATTCTTGGCGAAAATGATGTTGACGGCATAGTGATCGGGAAGCAGCGCGGCGCATTTAAGAAGGTCTTTGAGATGGCTCAGAACCAACTGAGGACAAATTTTGGAATGGAAATGGTAGAACTACCAGCGAAGGAGAAGCATACAGCGAAGGAAAAGCGAGGTTAAACAGTCCGTTCGTGATTCTACACAGAGCTGATCTAGCACAGCTGCGCTGAAGACGAAAGGTACCTCGAAACCAACAGCATCCTACATCCTGACCACAATTCTACCCTCCGAATACAGGAGCCCTGAAATCATGCCTGCGTCAACTATTGGCAGTCAGCACAGTGAAGCTTCGTATATAGGCTTATGCACCACAATTATCTCCATAATCGCGCTGAGCCCCAACGACACAATTCCGGATCACAAGCTATACCAATATCTCGAAAGGTTGAACTTGGATAAGCAGACTGGATTGGGCACAACAGATGCTTTACTCACTCGAATGATGAAAGAGCAGTATATCTATAAAACTATTGAGAAGACAGCCGATGATGAGACAATGGACTGGCGGGTAGGTCCCCGGGGGAAGATGGAGATAGGGAACAAAGGAATTCAAGGTTTGGTTAACGAGGTATATGCTGAGAATACCCCTGATGATCTCGAGAAGCGATTGCATCGAAGTTTGGGGCTGGAGGCTATTAGGATAAATGGAAATGGAGAGACGGAACATGAGGTAGATGAAGAGGAAGAGGTATCTATGAATGGCGATCCTGGACTTAGTAGAACGTCAAATAGGAGGCAGAGTAGGAGGTGAGCAATTCTACGATCCAGGTTTGCACACAGCGGATCAACAAACATAAGCGACTGTGCGAAGATCCAGATCTTAGTGGTACTCTCTTAGTGGTACTCATGGTCGCTAGAGACTAAAACAGGCTCGCAGCCGTAATAGTTACTGATGCATAGATCATGGTACAGGTGATGATTGGCAAGAATTCTTAGCTTTTCCCGGAGGTTTCCTACAGCCTGGATACTATCCCGATATCGAAATGAACCTGTGCAACCGCTCTTGGCACAACGCAAACCAGTTTGCGTTCGCGATCTTCCCTACCCAAGACCGTGAAGGGATCTTGAGACTTCACTGGCCATCACTTCCGTATCCATTCGTCCACAGCGCTATGTTGCATCAAATCCATCAAGAATTCCCGAGATCCATCAATCTTGCACTTCAGGTGGCTTGCCAACGGGCTGTATCATTTTCTGCGTCTCACCATCAGCTTCAAATCCTAATATAACCCCTCTCCTCCAACTCTTTCCGAAGAAGTAGCTCACCTCAATCATCTGTGCCCTAACCTTCTCTCTACACTCTCCCATCCCGATAGCCATGTAACTCAACAGCGGCGGATGTCCTACATAACTCGCATAACTGTCGCGCTGGATATTGGATGTCCACTCAAACTTTGTCGTGTCTGCGTGCCCAGTTCCTACATAACGGGCTTGAAGAGCCTCGAGCTGTTGCTGGGCGCGAAGTTTATCTGCCTATAATCAAGTTTAGTATATATATGATATAAGATGAAAAAAGCTTACCATTTTGCGTTGCTGTTGTGGGTGCGACGTGAGGCTGAGAGTGTGGAAAAGGCTATGAGGTCAAACTGATGTACACTCGGTGAGGGAATAATCATTATCCGAATAGCTCAGGCTAGCTTGCCATTGGTCTTGGCAGTTTTTGGAGATTCGGTTTCGGTTCTATCAACTTCAACGAAACTTCCACAGCCCTAATATAGTGTCGTCCAAAGCTTCTTCTGACACGCTTCCTAGCATTCACTCATCTAATTGCTTACTCGCTATCGACACTCTTGACGAAATTCTCCAGGTAGCAATGATGGAGTGAGTACTGTCCTGTTAATCCACGTGATAGTGACATACACGTGATACCATCTGCCGTCCTCAAGGATTCCGACGAATGTGTCCCTACCTACGGCTCTTCTAATCATACATCATTGCTAATTGAATAATAGGGATATTGATCTACAAATCCGGGCTCAACAGCTACTTCAAAAAGGACGTATAGCTTATCCATACTCTCACGACCGCAGACTTCAATCAGGAGACCAATTCCGAGAGTCCAAGGAACAGCTTGAAGGAAGTCTCGCAGAGATCGACCGCTTCTATGCCTCCTCAGAAGCAGGTCCTCACGATGGCCCACCTAATTGTCAACGTTGTAACAAGAAGAAGAATGACATCTCCAGAGCATTCTACAACTACTATTTATCAAATGACCCACGAGCATGGTACGCAGAAAACTTACGATATAAGCAAGAAATGCGACGGCGATTCGAGAACCCGGATACCTACACTCTCGACGATAACCACTCATTTTTTCGCAGTGTTCTACGAGACCATCTGAAGCAAGATCTGTGTACCGTCCTACCAACCGACGACGCAAATATCGCATCATTTAAATACAAGACATCTGATTTCTTTAACGAAGGACGTAGTACAGAGGAAATCCTGGATGCCTATCTTGGTCACGTTTCAACCATCGCCCCTAGTCCCGAAGCTGCTGCTTTCAACAGCGCTTTGCAAGATAGCACGACAAGAGACGAAAGAGCACAACTATACGTCAAATACTACTGCTCATCTTCGTGGAACGACTCGCCAGCTGTAAAGGCAATCAAGAGGAAGCATTCGCGCATGTTCGAGGCGTTACTCCCGCATGATCACGTCCTTGCATTGTGGCGAAAAGACGCTCGGGATTCTCAATCTACGAAACTCGCTGAGTTGCAAGGCAAATTGAGCGATATCAAGATGGCGCACAGTGCGTACCTAAAGAATAAGAAGAAGAAGGCCGAGAAGGCTGAGAAGGATCAAAGGATGGCAGATCGGGAACCTGCGAGGATAGAACAGTGCACGCTTGGTGGATGTCCGATTGAGATTAATTTGGTGACTGAGGAGGTAATCGAGTGTGCTGTTTGTGAATGGATGGATCGGAAGGGTGGAGAGAGGGGGAGGGCGGTTTATTGCTCTGTTGAGCATGCTAACGAGGATTTCGTAAGTTCTACTTCTTGGTTGCTTCAGGAGAGTACGTTGGGCTGATTATGTATTTGCAGGAGGAGCACGACCGTCACGATCACAGATGTATGGCAGAGAGGTGCATATATCACCCGAAACTCGGTCCACCAGGCAACTTCACCGATGCCTTATGTTTCTGTCAGTGCTGCCTAGAAGAGGATCTTGTCTCAATGTACTGCTCACAAGAATGCTACGAGGAGAATTTAGTGAGTGCTTGTTCTTACTTTCCATCCTCAAGCAGCTAATACTACATAGGCGGACCATCAAGACCAAGCATATCAGCGCCGTGGACATCACAATCATTACGAGGAGTTGGAGTTCTTCAGGCCGGCTGAGGAAATGGAAATCGTTTCATAATTTGGTAATGGTCGGTCCAAAGAATGGATTGGGCTTAGTCTTCTGTACATGTAAGAGAGAAAGACGAGTTATTCATTTCGCTATCTCTGCCAACACCTGGTCTGATTACACTAGATCTATTATTCTTTCTCGCCTCTTCTTATAATTACGAGAACTCTTTACAAGAGGGGGATTCCATAAACCGTCGTAAACGCAAGTACCGGGGGTCATTAATCGATAATTCAAGTGCGGCATCGAAATTCGAGCTCAAAACCCTCAAGCAAACCCGAGACTTCAGCCCTAATACCCTGCGATAATTTTAATACCCTAATCCGCAATTTCGACGAGCTTGAAGAATTATACGGAGACAAACGAGCAGCGGAAAAGGCCGACACAGTCCAACTCGAGAAGATTTTGGATCACAAAATGGAAACCGACGCCGCCTACAAAGATGCTCTTAAGCAAGTTCAGACCTGGCGTGCTGTCGGGATTTCGCTGAAATACGGTGACTACTACCGAAGAAATCTGAATGTATTCAAGTCAGAGTATAATCGGCTCTCAGAGGAGCCAGACTATATGCTAGATGGAAGGATGTAGAAGGATGTAGAGTAACTGTTGGCAACGGAGGAGCTAGTATTGAAGGACTGGAAGATGAAGCCAACCGAGGAACAATAATCCATTCCACAACCTCCTACACCCTATAGACTAAATTCGTCGAAGCCGCAAAGTCTCTCTGTATCAGTTACAAGGAGATCCTTTTTTAAATACAGCAGTACGCGGAAAGGTGCGATTATGCACATAGCGGGATCGAGGAAGATATCAAAATTCGTCACAGGCATGCTGTAGCCCAAACAATCGTCGATGATAAGCGGGCGATTGCAGCATATGGCCAAAGGAGCTAGAGGATAAAAAGGATGGTCTCCTGAAAGCTATCCAGCTTTTTCAAAAATGTTATTTCAAAGACATCAGGGAAGGAGAAAGGGATGGAGTAGTGGTTGTCGACTGGTGTTTGTTTTCAGATAGGCAGATGGAGATAATTAATCAGCAAGATGCTGCAGAATTGAGCAGGAGAATACAACGAATGGGTTTAGTTGAGTGCGGCGAGTTAGTAGGCCAGCCCAGGGGATTAGGATCCAAGAAGTCGGCGCTAGAACTTATAGAGGCTGCAGAGAAAGTTGAGGAGGCCCGAGAGTTGTATACTAAATCGAGAAAGACATTCTCGGGTGCAGAAAGTTACTCAAGGAGAAAGCCTATGCTTTTAAGAAGACCTTCGGAGCTTAGATTTATAGGTCATAATTTGATACAGCCTAATCAAGCGCCTACATATGCAACCTCACCTGCGCACTTGAAGCATTTTGATCCCGATGAGACAACACCAAGGTAGCACCGTAGATGTTGAACATGTGCTATGGTTAAAGATAAGCCGGAGCTGGACGTTTTCTAGAGTCTTAGTCTATCACTTATAGATAATAGAATATTCTGTCCTTTAGCCGAAGCCTCGAATTCCTTAGTATTTACACCGCGTAGATATACATACTGGCTCCTGGATAAAGATTATCGACTAAAGCAGTCAACTTGCGTTGTATTTTGACTTGGAAACTTGAGCCACTGGGTAGCGTGTGGCTAATCTGACCAAGCGTCGCTCCGTAAATGATTAAGCTCTGTCTTTACTATGCCATCTAGTAATAGTCACTTCTGTCTACCCATGTTGGCCTCAAATATTTCGTGTCTGCCATCTTAAACCCACTTTCCACAACTCCAATAACCTCCCATTCAATCCCCACGCTAGCTCCCTTCGAACTCATTGCCCAAACGCTAATTGCAATAGTATTTTCTCCATTATAATTCAGAATCCCAGGGAAGACAGGAAAGACAACCTGATTTCCAATATGAGGAATGTACTTTCCAAACTGATAGCCATTGACATAAATCATTGCCCTTAGGATTGAGCCCGAAGGACTAGAAATTCGAAATCCCAAGTTGACATCAAGCCCAGACGGGATTTTTAGTGGAACAACAGTCCTGTACCATTTCGCTCCTGCTTCTGTCAATCCGATGCTGGGAGTACTAGAACTCCACGACGCGTCGGAAAACCCAGGTAGATGCCAACCAAGACGTTCTCCATGCAATCCACCTTCATTATATGGGCCACGGATAGGATCGATATTCTTCTGTCCTCCAGCCGTACCAGCGATTCTCCATTCGGTAAAGTCGCCGCCCCCAATCAGAGTGGCATTGTAGATACCTCGTGGGTTCGTTGCTCCAGATGTCTGATCATGACCCATGTTGTCCATGATCACAGTGAGAAAGTTCTCGGCTTCCAGAGTGGCATTTGCAAATGAAAGGACAAGGGATGATCTTGTTTCGGATTTTGAACCGATCCAGGATCCGATAAAAGCTCCATTGAGAAATGCGGACCACCCGCTAGATAATCCACCGATGATGGTTATATTGACTCCGGAAGCGGTCAAGTTGGAAGATAGGAAACGGCCCCGGTAGATAGAATGTCCTGAATGATAGCCTACTTTTATTAGCCTACTGTGTAAAATACTTGTTACTAGCAAAGCTAGTACATACCATAATCATCAGCCCATAAGACGGGGTATGTGGCTGGCTTCGTCGGGTTCTGGGTGCTGTTGTGATTTGCGATAGTCCAATTTGAGTCATCATACTCAGTTTCCCGTTCAGGCAAGCCTTCTGCGACCTTCCAGGCAGTCAGACCTGGCAGTCCTCCCCTGATGGACTTGACACTGTGTTTCGAGGCTGCTAGCGCTCCAACCAAACTCCCATAGCGTGTCTTAGAAACCTTGATGTTCTTGTCATTAAATATGACATTCGAGATAGTGGAAGGAGCAAAGATTTCCAGGGAGTTACTACTTGACCAGTCCCCTCGCAGTGTCAAGGTTTTCTCGAGCACTGAGGCTGACCTGACGAGGTAGGGACCTTGCACAATGATCGTTGAATTCTCTGGCGTGTATGGATCGCTGGATGTGGACGGGAACCAAGTCTCGTAAGCGGTGGACCTATCAAGCAATACCACCCTGTATCCGTTATCGAACTGGACAACACACTTCCCTTGGAGCTGTTTGTATGAGATAATAAGCCCGTTACTTGTCTCGTGATGATGGGTTTCAGAGCACCCGGATTTCTCCTCAAGCGAAGCCGACTTCGCTCCGGAAAGCAGAAACTCTCCAGATTCTTCTACAGGCAGCCAGAGGAAGAGCACGGGTTTGTTATCTTGAGTCGAGAAAGTCAAGACTTCTGCAGTTGAATACACCAATCGCTCCTTTCCCAGAGCGAAGTCTGTGACGATAATTTTAGATTCTCTGCCCTTTAGCACGATATCAGTGGTATTCTGAGGAATGGTAAGATTTCCCACAGAAGTAGAAACATGTAATTTGAAGCTCGTCAGTTCTCTTGAGGGCGAAGAAGTGTGGATCGTAACGTAGAAACCAGCATTAGTATCGGGGTTGCGGAGCTCCGAGGTGAAGATGGCCTGTGTTGAAGCAATTGATGTCCCGTTGGAAATTAGATCTACTTTGGTTAGATCTCTGGCGACGCGAAGAAATTGTGCAAAAAGTTTGGTTTCTTGGTATTTAGGTCCGATTACTCTGCTTTCGCCTGATTGGAATTAGATCTTGAATACCTTGGAGGACGGGAAAACTTGCTGATTGGAGCGCTGTAGTCGTAGCTAGTACCAACCATGGGGAATGGTAGAGCACCTGATTCCTGTTAGCATCAGTGCCAATCCAAAGGCATTGCGATATTCACCCCTAAGTCAACAAATTAGCGAGCTGAAGGCCAAAAAATGGGGGGTTTTCCGCTTACCAATTCGTGCCACCGAACAGCATATACACATTCATAGCAGACACTTTCTGCCCAATATTGTGCCTGTAATAAACATTTACCCACTGCGCAAATGTCAATACTGAAAGCCACAAAGTCTTTGAGGCGCAGGAATTTTGAAGAAAGTAAGTAGAGATTTGTACTTACATCTGGCCCAGTAGTGTTAACGCATCCTCCCTCAGGTCCGCCCCAAGGGTTGTAACTTCCCCCCTGGAATTCCATCAAAAAGCTTGGTTGAGTTGGCGCTACTTCCTGGAAATTGTCATAATAGTTGTATACCGTGAATTCCGGGACTTTTCCGTTTGTCCCGGTGCACTCAGCCAGATCACAGCTCCAGCAGGAAGGGTAGTGATCAAGTCCATAATTATCAACATTCCCACCGAAACCTGCTCCATAGTCTTTCGACCAGGACTTGGTGTTCATGTTTGGGTTGTTGTGCACCAGAGGAACGTCGATACCCGCATCTCTGGCACATTTCTCCAGAGCTTCCATATAGGCGACGGCGGGTAAATTCGGTTTCCTGGCAGTACGGTCTAGCCATTGGTTGCCATACTCATTTTCGATCTGATAGATAAAAACACTTCCACCTCTGGTTATTTGGTGCTTTGCTACTATCTCTGAGTACTTTGTAAAATATGGATTCCACGCATCTGTATAGCGGGAGTCGTTATTCCGAAGAGTTCCGTAAGCTCCAGTTGTCAACCTAGTAAATACTTCAGTAAAAAGAACTCTCTAAAAAAACCGGCCCAAAATAGTAGATCATCCCGATCATTACGTTTTTCAGGACGTAAGAGTACATACCAGCCCGGAAATCCACCCGCATTAGTCTCTGCATTGACGTATGGTCCCGGACGGAACAATACATAAAGGCCGATTTCTTTGGTGATTTCAAGAAGGATTTCGAAATTGTGTGCACCATTCTCAAAATCGACTACGCCGTCTGCAGCGCTGTGATAACCTGGGGGTGGGGGTGAGCATTAAACACATGGGATTAGAGGTCGTAATCTCCTCACCCCAGTGGCCGTAGAAACTAACGGCATTGAAACTTGAAAAGTCAGTTCTCATTGTCTTTTGCGTGGCTCACGACTTACCCAGCAGCTTTCACCTTCTCAAGGATATCTCTCCACAGTTCGGGTACTGGAATTCTCCAATAGTGGATCTGCGGTCGTGTAAGCTGATGAATGCCCGAAAATGTATCGTGAGTAAAGATATTCACTTCTCCTGACCAAATGAACAGTCTTTGTCCCTTGATTATATAGCTGTAATGATCCCACTCGACAACAGAATTCAAGGTGTTATTGTGTATCGGCAATTGAGTCTGGGCAATGACTAGTTGAGCGATGCCAACGAAGCCGAAAACCAGGTTAGAGAATTTCATGATTATCGGTCCCAAGTCCAAAATCAAAGTCCGATCCTCCTGCTCCTATGTGCAAAAAAAAATAGAGCACTTCTTATATATGCTTTTGCGGCAGTCACTAGTTTTCCCGTTGCACTCGTTCCAGCAACGGCCTGCAACTATGTACCCCGAACATGGCACGTAAATCACACCTAGCTCAGTCATACTTCGACTGCGGGGTAAAGTTCCTTGAATGGTTGAAGAATGACTCCATAACCGTAGATTAAATTGATTAAATTGTAGCATGACAGGGTTAAGAATAGACTTGAGGAGATTGGATGGACAAGCACGGATAATCTTCGACCGAGCTCGACAACCGAGTTACTGAACTTCGGATCAAGGTATAAGTAAGGTCCCCTAACTGCTGCATTACTTCCCTCTAATCGTCAGGGTTGTTCGTAGACGTAGAATGTAAATTTGCATGCAATCGAGTTTGTCCAGTCCGCACAATTGGTGCAATACGATTAGATAAGATTATTTCCCCGTAACATACAGTAGGGTGCAAAAAGTATCTGCACCCCCCCCCCTTGTAGCCAAGTATCACTTACCCGATTAGGCAGTACTTACCTGCTGCTTTTATATTTATCTCTCTTCGTAAATAATACGTCTTTATAGCTATTCAGAATAGCTCGAGGACCTGAATTAAAGCCTTTAATACGTGCACGAATCGTAGAGCTTAGCTCCGAGCAGTAGTTAGCTCCTCGAATACACCGAAAATACCCTGAAATACCCCTTTCTACGATTCGGCTTACGATTAAGACTTAGCCTCCGGGTAAATCAGATTTTTCATCGAAACCACGAGTTGGAAGGCCTCGAGCCTTAATAGAAGAGCAGCGCGATCATATATACGATACTATTAATCACGCGAACCCTTATATTAAAATGCGAGACCTACTACAAGAAGTCGATAATAACTATAAGAAGCGGTATATATAGAGCCTCCTTCGCTCGATAGATAAGAAGAAGTAGATTTAAAAGAAACGACCTTTTATTATAGTAATATACGCAGAAGCACGACTCGAGTGGGCTATTCGATACTAGGTATATACTCTTAATAATTAGATACGTATTTCTTAGTCTAACGAGTATATAGTCGAACGAGAAGTAAGAGTAAAGCTAATTTAGACCTTTACTCGTCCTTAAGATTAATACTTCGAAGGAGATATATAACCAGTTCGAGCTTCCGAGAAAGGAGTTAAGAAGATACTTTAAGCTACTTTTAGATATAATAGAAGGACGGGTTTAATACCTCTCGATAGAGACTCTCTTGCTCCTCGAGGGGGAGTTACTTCGTAGGTTATTCGGAACTTATACGTAGCGTTTCTATGACGACAGCTCACCTGAATATCATATGAGAAGAAGGATAGATAACAGGGCCCAAGTTCATAAGTATCCCGGCAGAACTAGTATCCGACTTAGTATAGTATCAGACTAATACCGGTATATATATATAAGGTGCCTTATACTCTATCTCTTTTCTTCTTCCTTCCCTATTTTTTTGTTTTCTTCGTAGTAGACTATATAAGATCGCTCTTAGCTTCTCTACTCGTTTATTCTTACTTATATACTACCTTAAGTCTTATATTATTATATTAAATAAAAAGATTAAGATAGCCGGAGATAGCTTACTATAATATCTTACTACTAAGTTAGTTATTCGATAACTACTTATATATAGCCGAGATACTAGAGATCTCTCGGATAACTATAAATTAAGGTTTAATTTAGCTTATTATAAATAGTATAATAAAGGAGGTCTTCGCTAACGCTCCTTTAATAACTCTCTTAGTATAAAGGAATTATAGATAGATTTTAAAGAAGGTATAATAAATACCTTAGAACTTTAATCTTTATATATCGCTGCTGAAATAGCCTTAATATACTCCTTTTTAAGCTATCGGAATAGCTTCTAACTAATAAACTAGAGACCTCTCTAGTTCTAGGGGGACTCGACGCGATCCCTCCCGCTCTACCTCCGAACTTAATCTATTATACTCTTCCTTATCTTAAATATCTCTTACTCTAGAGAATATTAATATCTTATTAAGGAAGTACTAACTAAGAGGAAAAGGAAAATAAAAGCGAAGTTTACTAGAAGTATAATCGCTAAGTACTCTTACTACTATAAGTGACTCGAACCTGATCTATTCCCTCTTATAATAATTAGTAGACTAAGAGGAGAAGAATAACTCTCTAGAAGATACTATAGATAGACTAATCTCTATATAAGATAAGTTCCTTATAGGGGTCTCTCGCTTATCTTCGACTCTTCTACTAGAACTAATACTATAATTTCCGCGTATAGCGGAGTTTAATAAGCTAATAAACTTTATTCTAATACGTAGTACTAAGAGAGAGAATATTATTCCTAATAAACTATCTCTCTCTCTCGGCGCCGAATTAATAGAGTTACGCCCTAGGAAGTCTTATTTTACTAAGAAGATCTTACTTCTAGATAATAGGTCGGACTTTACCTTCCTCTAATAGAGAGTATCGATACGAGACTAACTAGCTATAAACGCTGATTATTACCTTACGGACTTCTCCCGGCGCGTTCTCGTATAAGGACTAGTTACTAGATTAGCTAAAGAGTATCTTATACCTTAGTATCTTACTAATAAGTTTAAGACTAGTAATAAAATAATCTCCTTACTAGAAGAGAACTTCTTTATTAGTTTAGAAGAAGATAACTATTATAACGCTTTCTACTACTTAGAAATATAATAACTTAGCTATATACGCGAGACCTTTACTGAGTTTCGTAGTCGATTTCAAAGCGCTATTATCTAAGGTAAAGTTAAAAAGAAAGAGTAGTTTTTCTATATATAAGATAAGATTATACTATTCTTACGCACTTTAACTCTTATTATTAAACTAACGTAGAATAAGAACTACGCTTCTATAATTAGATCTTTACTTTCTTTTAATACTAAACGTGTAACGCTTACTCTAGAAAGGTCTCAAAACTACCTGAGTAATAAGACCTCATATTACTATGAATATAAAGTAGTAAGAATCACTTGAGAATCTATAACTAAGGAGTAAAGAAGTAGAGAGAGAATAGAAGTATATATATGAAAAGGGGCCCCTAAACTCTACTCGTGTAATCTCGCTTAGTAGTAAGTGTTTCTACTAATAGGGAGAGACCTCTAAACCTGACTAGTTGTTATACTACCCCCCCCTCCGAAAAAAGCTCGCCCTCGAGCGTTAGTCTATCTCCTTATTACTATTAAGGTAGTTGTAATTATTAATTCTATCGTAGAAAGCTTTCAGCTAATTAGGTAGTTTAGCAGGAGGTCTAGCTTACGTTAGGTTATTAAGGTGGAATTATTATAGCTTAGCGGGAGCGTATTTAACGTCTATAGCGTCGTACTATATAAGATCGACGTCTTGATTTAACTAAGAAACTCGGTATAAGAGGCTATTACGCTACTTGCGGCACGCAAGTATATCTTCGATCTCCTATTTATCGTTACTAGTAATATTAATAGGTAGTAGCAGCAGTGAGGTTTATCCTAGTAAGGGGTCGTTTAGATGCTTCCGTAGCTTAGTAGTAGGGAATACGTTATATACTTTCATACTAGCAGGGAGCTCTAGACGATAAGAGCTTCTAACCTTTTTAATTATATAGAAGGGTCTATTAGTCAGGAAGTCGAGTTTTTTACTAAGTCGAGTACTCGTAAAGTAGCGTATATCTAGCTAGATAAGGTTATCTATAGTGAAGTCGACTTTATAGCGTAAGCGATTATAAGATTAGGATATCTTAGCTTATATACGTTAGAGGCTAGATTAAGCGGTAGTCTAAGCGTCGCGTAAGCGATTAGCGTAATCTAGAGCTTACTAAGTATTCAACTTATTAGTAAGCGTAGTAGAGTTAAGTAAGTCTTTCTAATTCTAATTAACGCGGGGTATATATCTATAAACGACTTCAAAGGGTAAGAGACCTCTAAGGGATTCGTAAGGGAGAGTTATCTAGGCGTAGTTTATAATAAGTAAGAATTCCGACTAGTCGTCTTAATA
>FJUW01000071.1:183912-345875 GCA_900074885.1 Rhynchosporium graminicola
TAGGTAGTTAACTAGCGTAGTTCTAGGAACTCGTCCTATAACTAGCGTAGTTCTGCAGATAGGTTAGCGTTTAATTATCTCTCCTCTGCGAGCTTCCTTTCTACCTCTTATAGCTAGTAAGCGCGGTCTTCCTATGAGTTACTTATAGTTACTATTAATATAGGGGTATTATCAGGGAGGTTTAGCGACTTAGTAAGTTCGTTAATTATAATAAGAGTTAGGGAGCTTAACTCGGACGAGGCGTTATCGCGAGTACTCTTTACTATAGAGAGAGGTAAGTTACAGCGAGTATTACGAGTCGCCGAAGAATAAGAAGTAGAGGGAGTCGGAGAACTAGTAGTCGATTTATCGGACTTAGGTTACTTCGGTTTAGGTATTATTCTTCAAGTTTATACTTAGTATAGGCCTTCTCTATATAGCGTAGTCTCTTGCGTTTAGTAGCTTTAGGCATAGAAGTATAATATAAGTAGATATTTACTATCTTCCTAGACGTAGGTAAAAGAGTTATAGATAATATAACGCTTACTCTAGAAAAGTCTTAAAACTACCTAAGTAATAAGACCTTATATTACTATAAATATAAAGTAGTAAGAATCACTTAAGAATCTATAACTAAGGAGTGAAGAAGTAGAGAGAGAATAGAAGTATATATATGAAAAGGGGCCCCTAAACTCTACTCGTGTAATCTCGCTTAGTAGTAAGTGTTTCCACTAATAGGGAGAGACCTCTAAACCTGACCAGTCGTCACAAAACGTTACTATAACTTAGAACGTACTTATCCCGAGAAAGCTACTACCCTAGTATAGCACTATAAGCTTACTATTACTACTACGACATCTACTAGTTCTACTCCTTACTAGTCCCTAAGCTTAGCCCCTCGATAAACTACTCTTATACTATACGTACGTACTTCTACCCCGGTATAGTCTAGTACTCCCTCTGCGCTAAAACGCCTTACTACCTCGACTAGAGAACCCTTTAGGTATTATAGTTATAGATAGCTTAGTTATATTAAGCTAGACTACCCTAATCCGCCTAAGGTTTGATTAATTAACGAATTTCCAGAAGAGGATTAAGTAACTAAAGAAGCAGTAGAAGATATACCTTCCGAATCTGGACTAATACTAGAGAGAAACGATAAGACTTAGGTAAAAACTCCTTCTTAAGTCTATATAAGTATAATCTCTCTAATCTAGACCTTAACTCCTTAATAGGAAGTAAGTAATTTATATACCTAATTATAGTTAGTATAAACGAGCTAGGAGTTTCTATAAGTAGCTTAATCGATACTAGAGCGAATAGTTATCTGTTTATTAATCGTACTCTTACTAGATAATTATCAGGGGCCCTTAGTATTAAAATCGAGCTACTGCTTTATTCTATTCTAATATATAAGTTCTAATAGTCTATTAGAACTTATATTACTTATTTTATATGTTTATACTTTTCTATTAATAGTAAGCGTATCTATAACTGCCTTTTTATTCTCCTCGATTTAGGATAATAAGATATAATTATTAGTATTAAATAGATATAATAATTTCAGGTTAAGTATAACGACATAAGACTCAAGGCGGTATATAAGCAAGAATAAACAAGTAGGGAGGCTAAGAGCGATCTTATATAATCTAGTACGAAGGAAACAGAAAGATACAGAGCTCTGAAGGAGTCTGCACCTTCTATATATATAAGGAGGGTATGCCTAAGGCACTGATACTAGCCCGTATCTGCTACGTATACTATGCGCCGTCATATTACCCCCTTCTAAGATAAAGGCTCGCCCTCGAGCCTTGAAGAATCGAAGTAACTAAGGAAATAAAGTAAGTATAAAACGCAGTTAAATATTAAGATAACCTTCTAAATTTCTATTAAACCGAAACCGTAGATACTAAGTTTTACTAAATAAGCGAGGCTAAGCGAGTAATTAAAACACTTGAAGGTTACGAAAGAAGAAGAGGTCCAAATCGAATTCTGATAAAGCTAAAAGATTAAGAAGAGTCGGATATCTTCATTAAGTAGATATAGGAAGTATTAAATTAAAGGTTCTAGTAGAGGGAGGTCGATTCTGCCGAGGGGGATAAATTATACCGGGGTATAAGGGTTACGAGTCGAATTCTGATAATTTCCGCTAGGGTAATAAGCTATTTCGTCCTAGCCTAAAAGTAAGGTTTTTCGCTATTAGAGCTGCTTTCGGAAGGTTAAAATCAGGTGAGGGGATAAAGGTTCTTTTCTAGTAGAAGGAGGTCGATTCTGCCGAGGGGGATAAATTATACCGGGGTATAGGGGTTACGAGTCGGATTCTAGTAATTTCCGCTAGGGTAATAAGCTACTTCGTTCTAGCTTAAAAGTAAGGTTTTTCGCTATTAGAGCTACTTTCGGAAGGTTAAAGTCAGGTAAGGGGATAATAAATATTAAGGCCTATAGGGAAGTTTCCACTTAAAATTCGTCTGCTGTTTTACTTCGTACGCACGAAGGAACGAGTTTCGAAGTATCCGAGAGTAACTTCGCAGTAATACTAGTGCTTCTAAGGCTGAATTACGTTTAAATTCCTAGCTATCCGAGAGATCTCTAGAATCTCGGCTCTTTTGAAAACTTAACTATCGAATTCGTAATTAATAGTACTAACTGTTTCCGTATAATTCCGAAAATCTAAGGTAAGTAGAGATAACTCAGCGAAAAGCTCCTTAGTAATCGTATATACGAATCGAGTTTTCTAGGTAAGATATTATTTAATACTATCCTTAGCGGTCTTAATCTTTCTATTTAATATAATAATATAAGACTTAAGATAGTATATAAGTAAGAATAAATAAGTAGGGAGGCTAAGAGCGATCTTATATAATCTGGTACGAAGGAAACAGAAAGATATAGAGCTCTGAAGGAGTCTATACCTTCTATATATATAAGGAGGGTATACCTAAGGCACCGATACTGGCCCGTATCTGCCACGTATACCATGCGCCGTCACATTAAGTTAGATATACTCTATTATAAGTTATTATAATCGGAACGCTATCTAGCTACTTTCTAATATAATAAGAAGATAATTATAACTTTACTATCTTATAAACCTAATATTAATTAATCTTATTAAATCGACGCTAACGCGCGGGACTTAGCTATAAACTAGCTAGACTAATACTAATTATACTAAATAGTAGTAATATAGTATATTAATATATTATCTTTATCTTTTAACTTATTTCCGCTTATTACTAAGAAATCGGAACTCTTTTCTGCTCCGAATTCATCGAGAAAGGTACTTATGCTAAAACCCTACTATAAGTATTTCTCTTAACCTCTGAGGATCTAGAAACTAGTTCCGATTTACTAAATTAGTATTATAGCTTTTTACTTTAATATAAAATATAAAAGTTCTAAATTATTTTTTACTAGTATCTATAAGATAAACTGCCTCTTATAAGACTATCTAAATAGTAACTCTCCTAAGGATCCTAATACCGAACGACTCATAGCCGAAAAGCTATCGGAATAATATTATACTTTTAAGGAAGCTTTTTCTAAGCGGGATTCTAATATTCTTCTGCTATATCGCTTATATAATTATAAAATTATTCTAGAAGAATTATTACTTAATATATATTCGCTCTTATAATAGTAATCTATAGATAAACTATAAGTAACTAAGGAGTACCTTATAGAGAACCTAGATAAGGGATTTATCGAATCTAGCTAAAGTCTCTTTATATTACTTATACTATTTATTAAGAAAGCTAATAGAGGATTACGCTTCTATATCGACTATTATAAGCTTAATATAATTACTTAAAAGGATTCTTACCTAATACTTAGGATTAATAAATTCTTAACTTATATATCTAAAGTAGTAATCTTTACTAAACTAGATATCTGAGTAGTATTTAACTATATCTATATAGACTCCGAATCCGAGGAATATACTACTTTCTGAACTTGCTTCGGATCCTATAAATATAAAGTACTACTTTTTAGGCTCTATAATAGACTTAGTATATACTAGCGATATATAAATAATATACTACTAGACTACTTAGATAATTTCTATATAGCTTACTTAGATAATATTCTTATATACTCGGAAACGCTCTAAAAATATAAGGAATATATTAAATTAGTACTATAATACTTAATAAATATTAGACTCTAAGTAGATATTAAGAAAAGCGAATTCTATATTACTCGGACTAAATACCTCAGATATATTATTATTACTAATAGAATCGAGCTAGATCCTGAGAAAGTAGTACTATTAGTAGACTAGAAGTACCCCGAAACGGTAATAGCTATGAAATCCTTCTTAGGATTCTATAGGTTCTATTATTAATTTATTCAGAATTTTAGTCTTATTATTAAACTTCTCTTAATACTTACTCGGCCTATAGTACTATAGAATTTTACTAACGATTATAAGAAGTCCTTCGATGATTTATATTAATAGCTATTATTAGTATAGAAACTATACTATTTCGACCTTAAATTATAGACTAAACTAGAAACTAATACTTCCGATAGTATAATAGCTAGAGTTATCTCCTAATTATATAAAGATAACTAGTAGTATCTAATTAGATTCTACTTCTATATTCTTAATAGATATAAACTAAACTAAGAGATCTATAATAAGGAATTATATACTATTATTAAGTCTTTCTGGAAATAGAAACTAGAACTTATATCTCTATAACGCTATACTAGCGTGTATATAGACTATCGATCCTGAGAATACTTTATAACTATTAAAGTCTTAACTAGTAAGTAAGCTAGATAGATAGAATTCCTTTCCGAATTTAACTTTTAAATTATATATACACTTAGTAAAGATAACGCTAAAGCTAATATCCTTAGCTATAGGGAATAAGATCTAAGGATATAGGAATAATAGAAATAGGATAGTAGATCTTAGGTTTTACTACCTTTAGACTACTTAGACCCTAGGATTAACGCACAATTAGCTAAGTATTATATCGATTAAATTAGTTATATATACTTAATATCGCTAAGGACTAATACGTTATCGGAACTTATATATAACTCCTTTGATTTAATCGAGAAACTATACTAATTTAATTAAGAATCGTTTTCTAAGGAACGAAATATATTAAGAGATAGCTATATTATTAATAATAGTTTACTACTTTATAATAGTTATCTATACGTATAACGCTATACTCTACTATATACTTATTTAATTAGCGAAGTTTATAATTAAGTTTCCTCTACTTATCTAAACGCTTATAAGACCGCCGAAATAATTTCTACTTATTACTACTAGAAAGAACTTATATTAAACGTGAAATAGTATACTCGTAATTACTACCTCTACTAGTACTCTTATTCGAAACAGACGAAATAGTAAGGATTCCTCTACTTATTACTAGTATCTAGCTACTCTATATAGCACTTAGCTATAGATTTTAAGGACTTCTCGCCTAATAACTAAGGATTTAATAAGATATTAGTATTTATTAACCGCTTAGGGAAAGACTCCGTATCGATACTGTGCTACTATAATATCGATACCCGCGGGATAGTAATATTATTTATCTAATAGATATATTATTTCAGATATACTCTTAAGTTAATTATATCTGACTAAGGAGCTTAGCTAGTCTTATCCTTCTAGTAAGAGTTTTACTATATAATTAGAGTTAAGGTTAAGCTCTCTATGTGACGACAGCTCACCTGAATGTCACATGAGAAGAAGGATAGATACTAGGGCCCAAGTTCACAGGTATCCCGGCAGAACTAGTATCCGACTCGGTATAGTATCGAGCTAGTACCGGTATATATATATAAGGTGCTTTATACTCTATCTCTCTTCTTCTTTCTTCCTTATCTTTTTGTTTCCTTCGTAGTAGACTATATAAGATCGCTCTTAGTCTCTCTACTTGTTTATTCTTACTTATATACTACTTTAAGTCTTATATTATTATATTAAATAAAAAGATTAAGATAGCCGGAGATAGCTTACTATAATATCTTACTACTAAGTTAGTTATTCGATAACTACTTATATATAGCTAAGATACTAGAGATCTCTCGGATAACTATAAATCAGGGTTTAATTTAGCTTATTATAAATAGTATAATAGAGGAGGTCTTTACTAACGCTCTTTTAATAACTCCCTTAGTATAAAGGAATTATAGATAGATTTTGAAGAAAGTATAATAAATACCTCGGAACTTTAACTTCTATATATCGCTACTGAAATAGCTCTAATATACCCCTTTTTAAGCTACTATTATAGCTCTTAACTAATAAACTAAAGACTCCTCTAGTTCTAGGGGAACTTAACGCGATCTCTCTCGCTCTACCTCCGAACTTAATCTGTTATATCCTTCCTTACTCTAAATATCTCTTACTCTAGAGAATATTAATACTTTATTAAGGAAGTACTAACTAAGAGGGAAAGGAAAATAAAAGCGAAATTCACTAGGAGTATAATCGCTAAGTACTCTTATTACTATAAGTAACTCGAACCTGATTTATTCCCTCTTATAATAATTAGCAGACTAAGAGGAAAAGAATAACTCTCTAGAAGATACTATAGATAGACTAATCTCTATATAAGATAAGTTCCTTATAGAGGTCTCTTACTTATCTTCGACTCTCTTACTAGAACTAATATTATAATCTCCGCGTATAGCGGAGTTTAATAACCTAATAAACTCTATTCTAATACGTAGTACTAAGAGAGAAGATACTATTCCTAATAAACTATCTCCCTCTCCCGCCGCTGAATCGGTAGAGTTATACCTTAGGAAGTCTTATCTTACTAAGAAGATCTTATCCCTAGATAATAGATTAGACCTTACCTTCTTCTAATAGAGAGTATCGATACGAGACCGGCTAGCTATAAACGCCGACTATTACCTTACGGACTTCTCCTAGCGCGTTCTCGTATAGGAGCTAGTTACTAGATTAGCTAAAGAGTATCTTACGCTTTAGTACCTTACTAACGAGTTTAAAACTAGCGATAAAATAATCTTCTTATTAAAGAAGAACTTTCTTACCGGTTTAGAGGAAGACGATTACTATAACGCTTTCTACTATTTAGAAATATAATAACTTAGCTATATACGCGAGACTTTCGCTAAGTTTTATAGTCGATTTTAAAGCGCTACTATCTAAGGTAAAGTTAAAAAGAAAGAGTAGTTCTTCTATATATAGGATAAGATTATACTATCCTTACGCGCTTTAACTCTTATTATTAAACTAACATGGAATAAGGACTACGCTTCTATAGTTAGATCTTTACTTTCTTTTAATACTAAGCGTTACTATAACTTAGAACGTACCTATCCCGAGAAAGCTACTGCCTAGGTATAGTACTATAAGCTTATTATTACTACTGCGATTACTATTAGTTCTACTTCTTACCGGTCCTTAAGCTTAGCTCCTCGATAAACTACTCTCGTATTATATATACGTATCTCTACCCCGGTACGGTCTAGTACTCCCTCCGCGCTAAAACGCCTTACTACCTCGACCGGAGAACCCCTTAGGTATTACGGTTATAAATAGCTTAGTTATATTAAGCTAGACTGCCCTAACTCGCTTAAGGTTTAATTAATTAATAAATTTCCGGAAGAGGATTAAGTAACTAAGGAAGTAGTAGAAGAAATACCTTCCGAATCTGGACTAATACTAGAGGGAAACGATAAGGCTTAGGTAAAAACTCCTTCTTAAGTTTATATAAGTATAATCTCTCTAATCTGGACCTTAACTCTTTAATAAGAAGTAAGTAATTTATATACCCGACTATAGTTAGTATAAACAGGCTAAGAGTCTCTATAAATAGCTTAATCGATACTAGAGCGAATAGTTATCTGTTTATTAATCGCACTCTTATTAGACGACTATCGGGGGCCCTTAGTATTAAAATCAAGCTACTATCTTATTCTATTCTAATATATAGTTTCTAATAGTCTATTAGAACCTATATTACCTATTTTATATATTTATACCTTTCTATTAATAGTAAGCGTATTTATAACTGCTTTTTTATTCTCCTCGATTTAGGATAGTAAAATATAATTATTAGTATTAAATAGATATAATAATTTCAGGTTAAGCTAAATACGCTCTACTATAAGCTATTATAGTCGGAACGCTATCTAGCTACTCTCTGATATAATAAGGAGATAATTATAACTCTACTGCCTCGTAAACCTAGTATTAATTAATCTTATTAAATCGACGCTAACGCGCGGGACTTAGCTATAAACTAGCTAGACTAATACTAATTATACTAAACGGTAGCGATACGGTATATTAACGTATCGTTCCTACTCTTTAACTTATTTCCGCTTATCGCTAAGGAATCCGAACTCCTTTCTGCTCCGAATTTATCGAGAAAGGTACTTGCGCCGAAACTCTACTATAAGTACTCCTCTTAACTTCTAAGGATCTAGAAACTAGTTCCGATTTACTAAATTAATACTATGGCTTTTCACTTTAATATAAAATATAAAGGTTCCGAATTATTCTTTACTAGTATCTACGAGATAGACTACCTCTTATAAGACTATCTAAATAGCGACTCTCCTAAGGATCTTAATACCGAACGACTCGTAGCCGAAAAGCTACTGGAATAGTATTATACTCTTAAAGAAGCTTTTTCTAAGCGGGATTCTAATATTCTTCTATTATATTACTTATATAATTATAAAATTATTTTAGAAGAACTATTACTTAATATATATTCGCCCTTATATTAGTAATCTATAGACGAATTACGAGTAACTAAGGAGTATCTTATAGAGAACTTAGATAAGGGATTCATCGAATCTAGCTAAAGTCCCTTTATATTACCTGTATTATTCGTTAAAAAGGCCGATAAAGGATTATGCTTCTATATTAACTATTATAAGCTTAATACGATCACTCGAAAGGATTTATACTTAATACCCAGGATCGATAAGCTCTTAACCCGTATATCTAAAGTAGTGATCTTTACTAAACTAGATATCTAAGTAGTATTTAACTATATCTATATAGACCCTAAATCAGAGGAGTATACTACCTTCTGAACCCGCTTCGGATCCTATAAATATAAAGTACTACTTTTTAAGCTCTATAACAGACCTAGTACGTACTAGCGATATATGAATAATATACTACTAGACTACTTAGATGATCTCTATATAGCTTATCTAGATAATATCCTTATATACTCGGAAACGCTCTAGGAATATAAGGAATATATTAAATTAGTACTACGATACTTAATAGATATTAGATTTTAAGTAGATATTAAGAAAAGCGAATTCTATATTACTCGGACTAAATACCTCAGATATATTATTACTACTAATAGAATCGAGCTAGATCCTGAGAAGGTAGTACTATTAGTAGACTAGAAGTACCCCGAAATAGTAATAGCTATAAAATCTTTCCTAGGATTCTATAGGTTCTACTATTAATTTATTCGGAATTTCGGCCTTATTACTAAACCTCTTTTAGTACTTACTCGGCTTATAATACTATAGAATTTCACTAATAATTATAAAAAGTCCTTCGACGATTTATATTAATAGCTACTATTAGTATAGAAACTATACTATTTCGACCCTGAATTATAAACTAAACTAGAAACTAATACTTCTAATAGTATAATAGCTAGAGTTATCTCCTAATTATATGAAGATAACTAGTAGTATCTAATTAGATTTTACTCTTATATTCTTAATAGATATGAACTAAACTAAGAGATCTATAATAAGGAGCTATACGCTATTATTAAGTCTTTCCGGAAATAGAGACTAGAACTCATATCTCTATAACGCTATACTAGCGTATATACGGACTATCGATCCTTAGAATACTTTATAACTACTAAGGTCCTAACTAGTAAGTAAGCTAGATAGATAGAATTCCTTTCCGAATTTAACTTTNATAGAATTCCTTTCTGAATTTAACTTTTAAATTATATATACGCTTAGTAAAGATAACGCTAAAGCTAATATCTTTAGCTATAGGGAATAAGATCTAAGGATATAAGAATAATAGAAATAGGATAATAGATCTCGGGTTTTATTACCTCTAGACCGCTTAGACCTTAAGATTAACGCGGAACTAGCTAAGTATTATATCGATTAAATCAGTTATATATACCTAATATCGCTAGGGACTAATACGCTACCGGAACCTATACGTAACTCCTTTAATTTAATCGAGAAACTATACTAATTTAACTAAGAATCGTTCTCTAATAAACGGAATATATTAGGAGATAGCTATATTATTAATAATAGTTTACTACTTTATAATAGTTATCTATACGTATAACGCTATACCTTGCTATATACTTGTTTAATTAGTGAAGTTTACGATTAAGTTTCTTCTACTTATTCGAATACTCGTAAGACTACCGAAATAATTTCTACCTATTACTACTAGAAAGGACTCGTATCGGATATGAAATAGTATACTTGTAATTACTGCTCTTATTAGTACTCTTATCTGAAGTAAACGAAATAGTAAGGATTCCTCTACTTATTACTAGTACTTAGCTACTTTATATAGCACTTAACTATAGATTTTAAGGACTTCCCGCCTAATAACTAAGGATTTAATAAGATATTAGTATTTATTAACTACCTAGGGAAGGACTCTGTATCGATACTATACTACTATAATATCGATACCCGCGGGATAGTAATGTTATTTATCTAATAGATATATCGTTTCGGATATACTCTTAAGTTAATTATATCCGACTAAGGAGCTTAGTTTATTTTATCTTTCTAGTAAGAGTTTTGCTATATAATTAGAATTAAGGTTAAGCTCTCTACTTCCTTCTACTAGTAAACTGATAGATAAACGGAGATTATGAATTAGTATATTAACTAATACTTTAGACCCTTTATTAATTACTACTAGAGTAACTAGGGCGAACTACTACTAATAATAGACCGCGCTTAAGTAACTTTACCTTATAACTCTATTAGTATAGCGCTATATACCCTTAAATATAATATACTACTACAGAATAGCTAGGACTAGAAGTAATCTACCGGATTAATACTATAAGAGAAGCTTAATTATACTAATACTAAATCCTTAGCTAAATATGCTAAATCCGCTATTAAGGTTATAAAAGCTAATATGCTAGCTACTTAGTATAAGATAAGCGCCGTAACTAACCCGAAATAGCGTAGTATTAACTAGGAAGTTGAAGATAAGGTATTTCTCTTTATAAGGAACTTTAAGAATTACTAGCTAAGTAAGAAGCTATCTAGTCTCTAGGTAGGACTATACTAAGTCTTAGCTAAGATCGGATACTCCTATAAGCTAAATTTATCCCCGGGATCTTCTATATATAATATATTCGCTCCCGAATTACTCTTTAAGGACCCGGACGACTTATTATTAAGCTAGGAGTTATTAAACTTACTCCCGAAAGTTATTACTACTTAAGAAGAGTAGGAGTTATAAGATATACTTACTATATAGCTCTTAAGAAGTAATCTGAAGTATTAAGTTAGCTAGCTAAGCTATAACTCGGACTTAACTTAGTATAACGCTTCTGACTTAATAAGTACTCTGTATAAGCTTAGAGACTTCTATGCTACTAACCTAAGTAAACTTAGACTTTCGTATAAACTAGATTAGTAGATTAAGGCCTAGGAAGACAGAATAGATAACTATAGTTACTTAGAGGATAATAAGCTATTATAGTTACTAGTATTAGAATTTATTACTAGGAATAATCCCCCGATTATACTCTATAATAACGCTATATCTAAAACTCTACTTCTTTAATTACCTCTACTTTACTAGCTTTCTCCCCTAAGTTCTCTAGAGCTTCTAGTAAATCTAGAATATCTGGAACTAGAATTATTATATCTAACTCTTTACCTAAATCTACTAACGTAGCCCTAGTAATAGACTGAGTGTAATAGCTAATCCTACGGGCTTTCTTCTTTAGAGAGGGTCCGGGAGTATCTAGATCTAACGCTATCTTTAAACTAGAAAGCAAATTCCTCTTTCCCTTAGTATTAGATATTATAGCTTTAAATATAACTTTCTTTATAAATTCCTATATAATACTATTTAATTCCTTTATCTACTTTAATACTATTTTAGCTATTAACTTAGATTTCGCCGAATCGACTATTAGAAGATCTAAATCTTATATCGCGTTAGTATTATACTAGTATCTAAGGGTTTAAGATCGCAACTTACTACTTTAATAAACTCTAACTCCTTAAATATCTTCTCTATAGAATGCCTTAAAGCTTAAGTCTCTATTAATTATATAGTAGTAATCTCTAATATAATAATAGGAGTAGCAGATTTCGCGAGATAATAGATCTGATTAATAGCCTTATAGGTAGCTATAATACTACTCTGATTTAGCTCTATATCTTTAGCTTCGCCGCTAGAAAGTAAACCGGATAAAATAGTATACTCTATATTAATATAGTTAAGTAATTATAACGTGTTAGTATATATAACTGCGTTTATATTTAAGTAACTTATATACTTATAACTACTCTTTAACGCTAAATAATACTTATAAAGCTTAGAGTTAGGCTTATTAAACGAGTATAAGAGTTCTAAAATAAGAGTATTATTATACTTTATCTTAAGGAAAGCGCGAATATATTATAAGTAATATATATGATACGCCGCCGAAAGAGCGCCGGCAGGAACTAGTAAAAGCACTATAAGAGTTAGTATTATAGATCTATGAAACTCTTATACTGCACTTAAGGACTATCTCTAAAACTAAGATAGGAAACTTACTTATATTAAGAGAAGAGTTAATTAAGTTAATTAATATATAAGATTATAGCAGACTACTATAGTAGTTAGTAATAATACCTACTATAGGAGCTATATCGTAGTCTAAGGAGAGTAAACTTACAAGTTAAAGTAGTTATCGTAGTTAAAAAGGAAAGGCTCTAATATTAATAAACCTTTTCCTTTATATACTTTACGCCCTACTTAAAACTCGACTCCTATTATAAATAGATAAAGTAAATACTACTTACCGCCTGATTTAGAAGCTACGACTAATATAGTACTATTATAGCGATATAACTAGTTAGAACCTAATAAAGAATTTACTACNTATAAATAGATAAAGTAAATACTACTTACCGCCTGATTTAGAAGCTACGACTAATATAGTACTATTATAGCGATATAACTAGTCAGAACCTAATAAAGAATTTACTACTACTAAAGAGCAGCTAGCGCTTATTACGCGAATATCAACGAAAATAGTTATAATAAAGATTAATTCTAGTATAAACTATAACTTTCCGAGCTTAGGGTTAAGCTCTTCTTAGGGGGGGGGTAATATAACGATAGCTTACTTGAATATTATATAAGAAGAAGGATAGATACTAGGGCCTAAGTTCATAAGTATCTTAGCAGAACTAGTATTCGACTCGGTATAGTATCGGGCTAGTACCGGCATATATATATAAAGTGCCTTATACTCTATCTCTCTTCTTCTTCCTTCTTTATCTTTTTGTTTCTTTCGTAGTAGACTATATAAGATCGCTCTTAGCCTCCCTACTTGTTTATTCTTGCTTATATACCGCCTTGAGTCTTGTGTCGTTACACTCTACCTCCTTCTACTAGTAAACCGATAGATAAATAGAGATTATAAATCAGTATATTAACTAATACTTTAGACCTTTTATTAATTATTACTAGAGTAACTAGGGCGAACTATTACTAATAATAGATTACGCTTAAGTAACCCTGCCTTATAACTCTATCGATATAGCGCTATATACCCTTAAATATAGTATACTACTACGGAATAGCTAAGACTAGAAGTAACTTACCGGATCGATACTATAAGAGAAGCTTAACTATACTAATACTAAATCCTTAGCTAAATATACTAAATCCGCTATTAAGGTTATAAAAGCTAATATATTAGCTACTTAGTATAAGATAAGCGCTATAATTAACCTGAAATAGCGTAATATTAACTAAGAAGTTAGAGATAAGGTATTTCTCTCTATAAGGAACCTTAAGAATTACTAGCTAAGTAAGAAGCTATCTAGTCTCTAGGTAAGACTATACTAGGTCTTAGCTAAGATTAGATACTCTATAAGCTAGATTTACCCCCGGGATCTTCTATTTATAATATATTCGCCCCTGAATTACTCTTTAAGGACTCGGATAATTTATTATTAAGCTAGGAGTTACTAAACTTACTCCCGGAAGTTATTACTACTTAAGAAAAGTAGGAGTTATAAGATATACTTACTATATAGCTCTTAAGAGGTAATCTGAAGTATTAGGTTAGTTAGCTAAGCTATAACCCGGACCTAACTTAGTATAACGCTTCCGATCTAATAAGTACTCTATATAAGCTCAGAGACTTCTATGCTACTAACTTAAGTAAACTTAGACTTCCGCGTAAACTAGATTAGTAGATTAAGGCCTAGGAAGATAGAATAAATAACTATAGTTACTTAGAGGATAATAAGCTATTATAGTTATTAGTATTAGAATTTATTACTAAGGATAATCCCCTAATTATACTCTATAATAATACTATATCTAAAACTCTACTTCTTTAACTACTTCTATTTCACTAGCTTTCTCTCTTAAGTTCTCCGGAGCTTCTAATAAATCTAGAATATCTAGAACCGGAACTACTATATCTAACTCCTTACTTAAATCTACTAATATAGCTCTAGTAGTAGACTAAGTATAATAGCTAATCCTATGGGCTTTCTTCTTTAGAGAAAGTCTAAGAGTATCTAGATCTAATACTATTTCTAAACTAGAAGGTAAATTCCTCTTTCCCTTAGTATTAGATATTATAGCTTTAAATATAGCTTTCTTCGCAAATTCCTATATAATACTATTTAACTCCTTTATTTACTTTAATACTATTTATATTATTAACTTAGATTTCGCCGAATCTACTATTAAAAGATCTAGATCTTATATTATATTAGTATTATACTAGTATCTAAGGATTTAAGATCTTAACTTATTACTTTAATAAACTCTAACTCCTTAAATACTTTCTCTATAGAACGCTTTAAAGCTTAAGTCTCTACTAATTATATAATAATAATCTCTAATATAATAATAGGAGTAATAGATTTCAGAAGATAATAGATCCGATTAATCGCCTTATAAGTAGCTACGATACCGCCCCGATTTAGCTCCGCGTCTTTAGCTTTACTACTAGGAAATAACTCGGATAAAATAGCGTACTCTGTATTAATATAGTTAAGTAACTATAATACGTTAGTATATATACTTACGTTTAGGTTTAAGTAACCTATAAGCTTATAACTACTCTTTAACGCTGAATAATATTTATAAAGCTTAGAGTTAGGCTTATTAAATAAGTATAAGAGTTCTAAAATAAGAGTATTATTATATTTTATCTTAAGGAAAGCGCGAATATACTATAGGTAATATATATAATACGCCGCCGAAAGAGTACCGGCAGGAACTAGTAAAAGCACTATAAGAGTTAGTATTATAGATCTGTGAAACTCCTATATTACACTTAAGGACTATTCTTAAAACTAAGATAGGAAACTTACTTATATTAAGAGAAGAGTTAATTAGGTCGATTAATATATAAGATTATAATAGACTACTATAATAGTTAGTAACGATACCTACTTTAGAAGCTATATCGTAGTCTAGGGAGAATAAACTTATAAGTTAAAGTAGTTATCGTAGTTAAAAAGGAAAGGCTCTAATATTAATAAACCCTTTCTTTTATATACCTTACGCCATACTTAAACTCGACTCTTATTATAAATAGATAAAGTAAATACTACTTATCGCCCGATTTAGAAGCTACGACTAATATAGTACTATTATAGCGATATAACTAGTCAGAACCTAATAAAGAATTTACTACTACTACTAAAGAGCAGCTAGCGCTTATTACGCGAATATCGACGAAAAAAGTTATAATAAAAACTAATTCTAGTATAAACTATAACCTTCAGAGCTTAAGGTTAAGCTCTTCTTAGGGAGGGGGTAATATAAAAATAGCTAACCTGAATATTATATAAGAAGAAGGATAGATAATAGGGCCTAAGTTCATAGGTATCCCGGCAGAACTAGTATCCGACCTAGTATAGTATTAGACTAGTACCGGTATATATATATAAGGTGCCTTATACTCTATCTCTCTTCTTCTTCCTTTCTTATCTTTTTGTTTTCTTCGTAGTAAACTATATAAGATCGCTCTTAGCCTCCCTACTCGTTTATTCTTACTTATATACCGCCTTGAGTCTTATGTCGTTACAGTTTCTTCTAGATATAATAGTCGAAGGGGGAGAGTTTATGCACGATAGCGTAGGTCCGTACCGAGGAAATATTATAAAATAGATACTTCGAGAGATAAATATTCGAGTTATAAGTTAGTTTCCTTACTCTCCTGATTTAAATCTAATCGAGAACCTTTAGGCTTTAATAAAAGCAGAGCTATATCGATTACACCTTAAGCTAGAGCACGCTCCTAATACTAACGCTACGCTTAACGCGTTAATTCAAGATGCGTAAGAAGCGTAGTATACTATTGATAACGGAATTCTCTATCGACTAGCTACTACTATAGATCATCGAGTAAAGTCGGTAATCGAGGCGAAAGGGTAGTATACAAAATATTAGAATTATATCTTCAATTCTAGTTATTTACCTTGAAAAGCAGCGAGTAAATAACTGCCTAATCGGGTAAGTGATACTTGGCTACAAGGGGGGGGGGTGCAGATACTTTTTGCACCCTACTGTATCCCCAGCTTACCCCAACCCCGAATTTCTCCATCCTTGGAACAAAGGGGGAAGGAAGCCTGACAGGTCTGACTTACCCTGCGAATCAAAATACCTATGATGCTTCATCTCGGACTTGTCAACGTCCAGACGTCAAGCTTGTAGCCGTTCACCATGACGTATGTTTATGTCTCACTCTAGTGAACGATTTCTAGCCACTCGCAGTATCACACTGCGTTCTGAATCCTGATACACAAAACGACTATTGAGAAAACCTCTCGAGACCGAAACGAGGTTTAGAAAACATAAACCTTGAATATGTAGTTTTTAGTCAATCTGGGATGTAAATTTTGATTATAATTGTTTGTTGAGTCTCATAATGAGATAGGTAATAAATGATTTCGACAATAGCGTTCGAAGAACAGCATGGACTTCCTACTCTCAAAGCGGCATTTTGAAGTCACAATGCAATGTTGGACGCTAACTTAGCAATCATGACTTTGTTCTTCGCTCCCCAAGCTCAAATAACCACCTTCGGCCCCGACTCCCAAGAGACTCAGTGTTTAACGGAATCGATTATTTCATCATAAGGCTACAAGACACACATACATACACTCTACACTCAATCTACCTACCTACGCGTGCTAATTTCTCGCTCAAGGAAAGATTTAGTGAAATCGTGCGAAGGCAGAGATGGCGGCGCCACTTCTGTTACTTTAGAGTCTACGAAATCACCCGCGAAAATTCGTTACTGCGTTGTGATACAGACAGTTCAGTAATTGAATCGAATTTAGCGCAGAAGGGGAAATGTAGGGAGTGGTACCTACAGGCTAACGGGGGTATCTTCTCGCTTAATTCTATCGGGATAAAAGTGGTATGAGATGAGTGCCTGTTGCAAGGTCAGGAACAGTTGCGGAGGTGCCTTTTGGCCCATGACGAAATAATCGATTCCTGTTTATCTACCTAGCCGAGCTAGCTATTAGAGTTCTAGGAAGAATAATGGTCGTGAAGCGTCAAGATAATGTTGTTACTAACACATCAAGTCGAACAAACCCGTTGACATCTCATTCCAGCTCGTACATCCGGTCTACCTATATACCACTTCAAGCAGCAAAATTACATCTATTCTGCTCGCTGCAGCACTCTATATTGATGATGCGTTCGGTGTACAATTGCTGACCGGCGGCCACGGGATGAAGTGTCACCAAGTTCAAGTCCGAACCTTGATTGGATACTAGCAGACGCTTGATAACGGACCAGCGCCCAGAAGCTTATCTTCACCGGTACTTTTCGTAAGAAGAAAAAATGTCATGAGATTTTAATCGTGGTCATGTCGTGTGCAAGCTCTCTTATCAGCAGATTTTGCCCGTCCGTATCTTTAAACCCTGCTCTTCTTGTAGGTTTTCCGAATACTTCGGTATATTCAAAACGAAGGTCACCCCCTCATGAGTAGCACATGAAAGTTACGGCTGGAAAAATTCTCTTCGTACGCTCCACTTCGCAGCTTGTTAGTCGCACCGGCAGTGGCACCTTCCCGCGACTCCCGCAGCTACGTAATTGCCTGCACAAGCTTTCTTTCTGTGCCGAGGAATCTGCAACTGCAAGGCTGGAGTTGAAGAAGAGGAGTTTTCAGTTTCCGAACATCCGCTGAGTGATTACCTTCGAAAGCTTTGGAAGTCTTTCAAAATGGACAACCAAGTCGAGATCCTCCCAGGAACTTCGCGCCTCTTCGAAAGCGATGCGCAAGCAGCAAGTTCCCATCTCAAACGACATGGTAATATCGTACTCTCTCCACAACCGACCGAATCTCCGAACGATCCTTTGAATTGGAGTTCGCCGAGGAAGTATTTGCACGCCATCCTTTTGATATTCATCACAGGATTTACGGCTGCGACAGCAAACGATGCTGGTTCGGCGCAAGATGGGATGCACGAGGAATATGGCATATCATACGCTGCAATGAATACAGGAGCTGGAGTATTGTTTGTAGGGATTGGATACTGGACATTCTTGATCTCTCCCGCTGCTGCGCTCTATGGGAGGAGGGTTCCATACTTGATGGGTATAACATGGGGACTCATTGGCGCATTGTGGTTCTCGCATGTCAAGGGAACTCGAGATTCAGTTTGGAACCAGCTGTTTGTCGGGGCTTCAGAAAGTGCTGCAGAAGCAAACGTCCAATTGTCATTATCCGAGATCTCTTTTGAACATCAGAGAGGGAGTGTTATTGGTATATACGTCTTGGCGACCAGTGTTGGAACATATCTTGGACCTTTGATCGGTGGATTTGTTTCTGATCGCTTAGGTTGGAGATGGATCGCCTGGCTCTCGGTCATTGTTTCGTCTTGCCTGCTTCTGGTCCTGTTCTTTGGTCTTGAAGAAACCATGTTCGATCGAGCAGCCCAAAGCGGGACAATGATCCAAGGTTTGCAGCATTCTGTAGACCCTTCCTCGGATAACGAAAAGAGTGGAGAGCTCAAGAAGACGCCGTCTCATACAGCCTCAGACGCACCGCGAGGCAAAGATGAGAAGCCGAAAACATATTTTCAGCGCATACAGTTCATCACACCTGCACCAAATTTGAAAGGTACAGGATTCAAACAATACATCAGCCGACTGTTCCACACCCTACGTATTTTTGGGTTTCCAGCCGTGATATATTCAGGTATTCAGTGGGGCGCACAGGATGCTTGGTTGACATTTTACCTCACTCTTGAAGAGACTAGTTGGTATGAAGAGCCTTGGAACTACAATGATGCTCAAGTTGGGATCATGAACGTTCCATGTATCATTGGAGCAATTATTGGTTGTTTCTGGGGTGGATACATGTCTGATCGATTTGTATTCTGGATGGCCAAGCGCCGAAACGGTATCCGAGAAGCAGAAGATCGTCTCTGGATGATGTTTCCATGCGCAATATGCTCACCTGCGGGTATGCTGCTCTTTGGCATTGGGACGTCTTACAGCTGGGATTGGCCAGTACCTTACGTTGGGCTCGGACTAATTGGATTCGGATGGGGTTGTGCCGGTGATTTGAGTATGGCGTATCTTATGGATGCGTATCCAGAGATGGTCCTGGAGGGCATGGTTGGTGTTGCTGTCATCAACAACACCATTGGATGCATATTTACCTTCACGGCAAGTACTTGGCTGGACAATAGTGGGGTTCGGGACTGCTTTATTGCGCTTTCCGTACTTGATTTTTTCTTCATCATGTTGACAATTCCTATGATGATCTATGGTAAGACGTGTCGACGATGGACATTGACTCGATATCGAAACTTTGTCAAGATTCGAGATTCTATCTGACATTTTTGGGCCTCTTTGTATATACTTGATTCGGTCTTGAAGAAGTGCATTTGATATTCATAACACTATTGCAAGCTGTGACTTTAGTTCCACTCGATCAACATTTGATTGTGCCTAGTGAGCTATGCTTCATTTTGCCACAATCATAGAGTTTGCAGATTTGACCCGTGGTTTTCGATTATTCCGTGTCAGTCTTCAGTGCTGGACAAAATGAGTAAGTAGAGCATCAGGGCCAGCTCAGAGCTCGCACATACCATAATCGAATTTTTGGGTCAGTGATTGAAGCGAAGCGCCCCACGCGAATCCAGCACATACGCTTCCTATTTAAGCAGAACTTCCATAATCTTGGCACCATGTTTAAGATTTCCAGCGACTACCTCTATGACCTTATCGGTGATAGGCACGTCCGGAATACGAGCAATCGATCAATAACCCTCTCATCATACCATGACAGCGGCATATATAGTGCAGCTAGGTCCATTTCCGACCTCTCATCCAAGATAAGAAGTATCTGCTGGCCATAATTGTAACTTCCCCGAGTCAACAGTTATTCCAAGGAAAGGCGGTTCTTAGACGAATCAAAATCTTAATAATCTCCAGCAGAGGCTGCCGCAGAATGGTCCTGCCCGACCTGACCTTTCTTTTGCGTTTTCGATGTCGACACAGCTTCTTCGTGTATGACTAGGATGGTTGTCTTCCGTCTTGGACGTGACCCTTTCTTAGGATTTACCCTTCGTCTCCAGAGCAGATCGATCTATGTGAACTCCTTTTCGTCATGATATCGGTTCACAACTTTTTATCACAATCGAATTTGAGGTTGACAGCGACGGTCGAGTCAAGAAGGACGGCTAGCGACCATCCACCACAATCATACGGATTCTTCATTGCAGACTCGATGATGGCAAGCTTCAAATTAATGGTTACTACAAAACTGAGCAGCGATCTCGTCATTTCAAGCCCATTTTCTGCCTCACACGCTAGAATGAAGGCTTGCTCATTTGCTTGTATCGAGCGGTTATTTTGGAATAGAAGGGCCAAATTTGCAAGATTCCGTTGCGACCGACATATCCTTGAGTCAGCTTGCGTAGCAAAGTCGCTTCCAATCTGCTGAAGTGTTGCTGCTAACGTTGAAGCTTTTCCCTCCCTTACCGCCTCTACCATTGCACATTTGATGAAACCTGGCGAGAATGAAAATCTAACACTCTCCTGGATGATCATGAGCGTGGTTTTCGTTTGATTATATCGAGCTGCAACTTGTGCGCAATTAAGACCAAAGGAATTGGTAGCTCGAAGCGTATTCGGCTCACCATAATGAAGACGTCTGTAGTTGAAACGTTCTATCCATTTGATCGGCATAGATACCAGGAGTATCAGCTGGGGGTACGAGAAACTTCTCAAGGAATTGTTTCAGCTGTCCTTGTTTCCTTAAATGGCTAGTGTTGTGAGAGTAGCATGCCCAGTAGATGGTGGCATGCTCTGGAAAGGAGTCATCAGATCGCCTCGGTGCCTCTAAAGTTGGTCTCGGGAATTCGTGTAAAATTTCCGTATTGTCCATGATACAGCTCAAACACTGACCAGCTAAAGAGCGTTTGACTTCGTTTCTGAATACTTGCTAAGTCCCTCCAAAGTATTCACGAACCGACAAGTGTGCATATCGAAATATGTCGCTCTCGTCGTCATGTACTACTAGGTTACAGCATATGCTCAGACGTTCTGGAATATGGAGATCGTTCTGGGTATCTGACCGGCGCCAATCGCAGCGATAAAGACGGGGGCAGGTAGAATCTTTCGGGCATAGAGGAGCCACAGTACGACGTGATCAGTCTATTTCTGGATAATGTATTTGGATGTTGAACGCTTGATAGTCTTCTGGTCGAAATACCGGCTGGCTTCAAGGAGAAATTTAAAATCAGATGTATACAGATTGATTAACGCTTTATCTAATGGCACTTTAAGCCTCGACTTTTTGCGTAGGCAGAGTCGCTCAATCACTTCCGATTTGGTGATGAATTTGAACACCTTTTCCATTCCTTGAAGCATTGCTCCATTCGTCTGAACGTCATTGATTGATGCTTGAAAAGAAGTCAGTGGGCAGAAGAATAATCACTCAATCACTTGTCCGAAGAATCAGACGAGCTGCTGCCCACGGTAAAGCAGCATGCACAGGATTAAACTGTATTACGATGTCTCCGACGCTCTTCATATTTTCGATCCAGTTGACAATTTTGGCAAAACCATCCTTGAAGATGATGATTCCTCCCTTTCGATTCTTCTACGTCCATCGATTTTGCAAGGAGCTCTGCTCGGACTTCTGTGCCGAAACTAGCACATCTTGTAGTACCTGCAGCTGATCTGTAGACGTGCTTATCTCGCGAATGGCAGTTTGATCTTGAGGCTTGAGAATCTTGAGTGCAATGCCCCAGAGGTCATCCAACGACCTGAGTTATTAGTTCAGGCTCTCTGAACCTTGAGCTTGAGCAGATATCTTCGGAGAAATAAACTCTCGAAGCGCACCGATTATTTGTAACCTGTTCTGAGGCATCTGTCGAAGTCTGAGAAGCCATGTTCGGATAATTACATCAGAGGGCTTGAATTAGTCAACGAGGACTGAGCGATAGCGACTCTCATACTCAAAGGAAGCATTCGACGTTGAAAAGTAGCTCGGACTCGACTGGTTGATACAGGTATACTGCAGCGGCTCCTGAACAATGGCTATTAGGTTGGGAAATCTGAGTAGTGTATATACTTTTCTTTTCCTTCCTACCAAGGTATTCATTTCAAAATGAAAAAGCCCTCTAGATATAAGGAGCCTTCAATCTTCATGTTCGAGATCCAGAAGAGGCTGAGGTCGTTGCCTTGGATTAAGCGAATATCAACAAAATGAAACTTTGTAGATTAAGTCTAATTTACAGCAACTCTAGAGCCCAGGCTTCAGTTTTCAGAGATTATATGACTGCGAAGCAGTTTTGGTAATCCCGTCAATAGCTTGTCAATTCTGTAATTGGTGTCCATACGTTGTGATTGATCCGGGAGGAGACTCACTCGAGTATCTCCTCCGTAGATTGGATTGATCAACGAGGCCATGAGGGCTTATTACAGTTACAAATAGCCCGAGTTATATGACCAAATAAAAATGCATTTCTGGAGTATGTCTGACCTCTTACACTCTTGTCTCGCTTAAGTTGTGACGAATTTCCCTCGACACCCAGCACTCAAAGAGACACTTCTTCACAGCGACCTCGATGAGACATCTAACAGTTCAAGCATTACGCTCCAAGATACTTAGAATTCATCCAATTCGAGTTGATAAGAAAGGATAAGGTAGCCCCGCGACCCCAAGTTCAATCCTTTGCCTCGTCGTCCCAAATATCATCGTCAATACCACAACACCTGGACCTCGACCTCAACCAAAACTTCGTCCACATAACGTAAGCTTCCCTTCTCTATCAAACTGAATAGATTAATCTAATCTATCAATTGGATATTGCTATAACCAGAGTACATCTGCAGAGGAAACTTTGCAGGATCTCCATGGCCTGCGACATTTTTTTCCAATTTGCGCTTTGCCTACCCTTCAAATGTACCTGGATCGTCTACTAACTGCAGCTGATACTTAGCATAAGCAGCAAGCAAACAATTACATCATGCCCAGAGCATGGACAGCGCGCGATTCGAAGATCGGACGCACCCGCAAGAAGCTCCAGGGCCGACCAGAATACCAGACAGCAGAGGCGGCTGATCAGAAGCTAATGGTGAAGTTTGTCTACGACCAAATCAGACAGCATCCGATCTAGTAAGCATTAAAAGACATTCTGGGAATAGAAGAAACTAGAATCATGCTGACGATGTATATGTAAGTGCGGGCGAGAGATCTCATATGCAGAGAAAGCCAGATGCAAGAAGACTTACGAAACTGGTCATTGATGCTGCTATTACCACTATCCTCGGACCTAAGGCTACAGCTGGTGCCAGTATTGGAGCGCTTGGTAGTGACTCTGCCGTCGGCGATGGTTTGGGTGGTGGTGATTTGGGTACTAGAGCTATACCTGGAACTGGCAGTTTCATGGCCAAGCCTGCTCCTTGCATTGCTTCGCACTCTCCTCTTCTTCCCTCTGGTCGTCCTTCCCTCTCCTCCAAATTTTACCACTTCAACTCTCGACTACTCCCCCGACGCCACGGAGAAACAAAAGCTTCGTACACTCCAGCTCGGCAGGCTGAAATTGAAGAGTTCAACGAAAGGATGATGATCAACCTGGAAAATACCACCGATTCTACAGGTGAGGTCATTTAGGATGGGCTCAGCAGCTACTTCAACCTGGATGTGGCCTTGGAATCGGCTTCTTCCTATATCTCAGGAAGCGTTTCTGTGGTTAATCTCGGTGGAGTGCTTGGCTTGAAATGAACTTGGTTACTTTCTGGCTTACGAGGTAAATTTTCTCGCTCATACAGAACGACTTGGAAATGCTTTCAATTGAGGGAAAGCTTACTAGCTAGCAGTTGATAGCTAGATAGCGATAGATTGCAAGAGGGTTTCGCCAAATAGAACTAATACCCAATTGCATGCGACTATTATCATAGATTCTCACGGATCGAAGTCTATTTTCTGTATTTGACACGGGCAAGGTTTCTTTATTGGTTGTATAGACCGCCCATACAGAACTTCCCTGCTTCTCCGTCCTCTCCAGCCACCTCTCTCCTACCGCTAAATTCCCCAAAAAGTGCCCCCTAGCATATTTCCATCCGAAAACTTCAGACACCAAGTCCGCCTCGATCCTAAGGAAGAAGAGGCCACACCCTCCTCAACCCCTTGCAGACTTTCTCAAATTTATCCGGGCAGATGTTGTATCTCTCCGCCACGACTCTCAACTTCGCATCCTTCCCCGGGTTGATAACCTCCCTAACCTGCTTCCATCTCTCAGCACGACAAAGGATCGCAGCGGTTTGATAAAACGCGCAGCGGGATGAGAACTTGCCAACCATGTACGCGTATATCAACATGTTGCGCTTTGAAGCCGTAAAATGGGGCTGGGTAGCAATTGAATAGCCATCGAAAGCAGCGCGGCTGATGGTGAAAAATACATCGGATTCCTCGCTCAGCTTCTCGATGAAGGTAATGGCGGCCCGGACCTCTTCTTTCTCTTCGGCGAGGCGAGTTACGTGCCAGGAAGCAGGTGATTGGCGGGTCAGTCTCAGAGCCCTGTGCCACGGCTTGAGAATGACTGAGATGGAGAACAGCATTGTGGTTGGTTTGTTGTGGGCTTGGTTAGTGATAGAGGGTATGTAAAGAATCGAGAGGTGCTGGATTCCCGCGGAAAATCGTGCTCTGCTGGAGCCTTTGTCTTGTTTGAAGTGGTGGGGAATTAGCTCTTTCGACGATCTAGAAAGAATTGAGGCAAAGAGGTTGGATCTGATGCGCATTGGGTCAGCATATTTTGGTTGAGGCGCAGTCTTGCTTAAGGGAACTTACCTACTTTCAATTGAATCGATATTGTTCCAAGCAATATTGGAGGATCAAGTTCTTACTTCGGGTGCTTGATTATTACGAGAATGGATCTCGCAGCTTGCTCTCCAGGGACTATTTATATTTTTCTCTATCGAGAAGCGCCCTAAGAAGGGATTGGAAGTTAAGCGAGGACTAGCGTTGTCGTCACCTATGAACGACCGAATCAATCCATGTTGACACCCACCAATAGGACATCGAATTAAGGAAAAGCTGATTGAATTCACTAAAGTCATTATGCGGATTTGCTTTCAGAGCGGTCGTTCTATGTCCTGCTAAATTCACACAACGATATACCTTTTCAACGAAAAGTATATATCTGAACACACAAAAGCGGACGGTCGCCCCCAAGGCAGACTATATATTGCACGTGGATTGGTATTTCTGAGGGACAATTGCCTTATTTAGCACGTATCCACTCAAGATGTTTGTCAAATTCAGCAAAATATGCATGTCATAAAGACACATCAGAAAATATGCGTCATGCAGACAAGGCAGATGCTTCTTCCTATCGCATTGAAAGATTTACGATCACCAAAATATGCTTGACAGAGAAGCTGGCGAAGTAAACATCAATCAGTGACGTAGTGGGGTTTTCTTACAGAACAAGCTGCTTTTCTTTGACGTGTTGTTCAGCATGAGAAAACGTGTTGCGGCAAGTGAAAGGGAGAAATGGCTCGGTTGGCTCCAGAGATACGAAGTAAACTCTTTTGATCTCATCACCTGCGATCCCAAGTCTAGAATAGATCTTAGCTATTCCATAAGATAATCCCCGACTTGTTTGATACCTATGCAGACTCCGAGAATCGCATCTTAAGTAGACATAACCGAATTTCAATATCTTCTGATATTTGACCAACTTTTTGTACGTTCTCACTTACCTATGAGTCTGCAATGGGTGGCTAGCAGGTCTATTACTGGTCTTTTCCATGTAGCCCATTCTGGCAACATAAATAGGACGACATTTGTATTTGCACATGGTAAAATGCAAAACAAAACTCTTGATGAGCTTTTAGTTTTCTGGGGTTGATCAAGTTGATTGAAACAGCCTATTTCTCACAATGAGCATACGACAAAGTTTCCGACCCTCAAGATTCCTCCTGAGCCGGGTGCCTCATCGTTCCACATCCTTCCAGAGCTTCTGATGTGATGAGTTTGGAAGCGGATCTCAGAGATGACGAATTGTGGTCTCTGGCTAGCAGTGACCGAGATGTGGAACTTGAACTTGATGGCATTTCCATCTTCATCCTTTCCTTGGTACCACTGGGACTCAAATGATCCCCCTTCTTGCTTAGCAGAATTCTATCCCTCTTCTGCACAGTTTGAGGCGATGTTACCAGCCCTGTCAGAGCCTGAACACGGATTTTTGAAGCCCTGTAATGAAGATTTAGCTGCTAAATTGGAGGAATGTAACTAGAATTGGGCTTCCGATGGCAAATCGAAATTTTTTTTCACCATCGAAATCGATCTGGTAGGCCCTAGCCTCCGGCTACACATGTCTTGAAGGTGTTGTTCCCCTCACAGGCAGGTTTCCAGAATGAAGGCATCTACGAAGCCTGGGTTATCTTCATATCGACCAGAGTCAAAGTAACTAGAATTGGCCGCGATCGGGAACTCGGCAGTGTTACGGATAGTGAATTGCAACCAACGGCTCTTGTTTCCCACCAGAGATTCTGATACCCCTAGGACGCTAGTTTCCTTTGCCTACTTTGCCAATTAGCATGGCATTCAAGACTGAAGGCAAGCAAAAATCGTGAAATGTGCTGCCTTGACAGCATATGGAGCTACTGCAAGTGAAATGCGACTAACTGTTATAGGCGCTACCCTGTAAAGTGCCTTGAAGTCCTTCCAGTAGCTTCTCTTACACCTGCAGGGCGATTCTGAACATTTGCCTCCTTGACTGGCTGGTAGTCCTTGCTGAGGTGGCTCAGTATTGTATCTTTCAGAATAGAGCTACATGTTATTAACTTGCTTTAGGTATCGAAATATCCGACTCTCAGTTTCCTTCCCTATCTATCTATCTTCACCCAGCAGCTATGAGGGCTCAGATTTCCAGGAACACTAAACCTAGCCATCACAGTCAGACAAAAACGTAACGAATTCTGAAGAAGGTGTATTATCCTACCTGTCAATCCATAGAAGTATCAAGTCATATGCATGGCATTACTTTCTTTTTCAAGTCAAAGTCTCATAAAAGTTCTTGACATCAACACTCTCTTCTCGCGAGGCGTAAAGTCTGCCTTTGCTCAGCGACTTTTTTTCTATCTACATAGATAGCTGAGAAAGCACTATCTGAGAGGATTACGGCTCTTTCTCGATCCATGCCCGATCCCAACTCTCTTAACCGCGGTGATACGATCGATTCGAGTTGAAGAGATGATTATCTTGAGTGTGAATAACAGACAGACGGACGCACATGTATTATTCACCGCAGAACCTTAGCCGTGTGAAACCACTACTACCTGCAGCTTTAGGAATTACAAAAGAGTAATTAAAGCACGTCACGGGAATGGATTGCATGACATCTCCACCGAGCTCTTCATGTGACCTCTCAATCAAAGCCTATGATCCTGAATCGTAGACTTTCCAAGAATTATTCCCCTTATTTCCAGGTCACAAAGGCAAGAACTTCTCTCGAGGTACATAGAAGGAGGGTAACTGTATTCTCTTTCTTCCATCAGTTGAAATGTTGCTTGCTTTAAAGACCATGTTTCATTCCTGCCATTGATTTGCTCTAGCAAATAACACATGTCGCGGAAGCGCCTGAACACATGCGTCAAACACGTAGAACACCCAGCTGCGGCTATCCATCGCAGCGAAAGACAAAGATCATGCAGATATATCTCACGCTTGTTCTGAAGAAACGCAGAGAATCTCTAACACTCAAGCCTTCTTGAGAGAAGTCTTTGAGCACCAGGTACTCTGCATACGATACGAGCTGCCGATGTCATGCACAAACGACACGACTTGAAAGACTATTAACTTCAAGCAATCGCCAGATCTTTCTACCACTCCTTTGGGCGCATGTCATTCCAGAAGCTTGTGACATTTTGTGCTGGCTATTAATACTACACTCTCCTCCATGCCCCAATGAAATTGTTGCTCAACTGAGAGAATCGCTCTACATAGCGACCAACACCTGAAAAACTTCTCTCCTTCTCCGACTCTTCATCAGAGTACTCAAACCTTTCATTGGCACAACCTCCAAAAATCCACCATGGCTCCGAAAAATACTTGGAGAGATCGCGAAAGGGCCAGAGCGGAAGCGGCTGAAGAAGAAAGGATGGTGGAAGCCAGCAAACGCAAAGAACGATCCGAGGAAGCGCGACAGGCAGATACCATGCAACGAGACATGGTCTTTCCGATCCCCGGGCTATTACGTGCCCTCAAAAAGTATGAGACAGAACAGGAGGACAACAAGTTGACCGAAGCCGAAGACAACACCCGTGAACCGGTACCCAGTGCAGGAGTTTCTCATGATGATTCCGAGATCCAGCGCCTGCCAGATGGTGAAGGAGAGCCAAGGAATGAAGACACCATGAGAACGGCAATTCGGGAGGAGAAGGAACGATCTGGTATGAATGCGATTGCATCAGCTCATGGTGATCGAGAAGCTTATGGACCGATGCCTGTTTCCAATGGCGAGCTTTATCGCCATCTGATACTAGGCACGTTGAAGACTCCCCAAAGTCTGAGTACTGTGATGGTGGGAGATTTATCCGCTTCACAACTTCGCGATGAAAACTCAGCTCCTAAACACTTCGCCTCATCTTCCGAAGCCGAACTTGCAATGAACACAAGCGCATTCACCAAGTCCAAAGCCGCAGCTCCTATCCATTCTATGTCATCGCCCGAGGTTGAAGTTGAAGTCACCACATCCGATGTCCCATTCACAAAGCGCGACATCAAGCCATCAATCCTCGGTATCTACGGAATCTCAGGCTGTGGGAAATCCCACCTCATCAAGAAACTCAAGGACCTCCTCGGGGAAGAAGACTACGCTTTCCACGACGGCTCAGGTATGATCGACGCAGTCGTTGCAGGCGGTCTTGAAACGTTCAAAACCCTACCAGGTGAGGAACAAGATCGCTATCGCATCCAAGCCATCCGTAGGATCTGTGACGAGTGCGCCGAGAGCGGGAGAGTCGGTGTTGTTGCTGGCCATTACATGTTCTGGAAGTCGCAGTATGGGCTTGATGACGATGATGAGAGTGGTGGTGAACAAGTGGTGTGGACTTTGGGCGATGCAGAATGTTTCACCGACATAATGTACTTGACTGTTCAATCTCAGATTGTTGTCGAGCAATGCGAAAACGATAAGACCAGGAAGCGATTTTCTCTTACGAGGTTTGAGCTGGATTTGTGGACGGCTGCAGAGCGCCGCGAGTTGGAGAAAGAGTGTGGAGAGTGCGGAATCGGATTCGCGCTTATTGGGCGGGATGATTTACAAGTCGTGGCAGATATGTTGAAGGAGATGAGAAAGCGTCCCGAGCTTCTAAATCTTGCTCGTACGAAGAAGGCTCTGGACTCGATCATGGCTGAGCGTGATGCGAGATTGGAGACGATGATTGTCTTGGATGCTGACCGCACTCTCTGCGCAGTCGATACAGGTACGCAATAGTGAAGCGCAAGTTGCTCATCTCTTTTGATGTCTCAAGAGTGTTCTGAGACATCTCTAGTTCTTTTTCCAGGACAACGACAAAGACACATTTCCATGAACATTTGCTAATCCCCGTTGTGTACAGGTAATCTGTTTTGGGAGACATTCGCCGCTAACGAGAAGTTGAGAAATCCGTCGCAAGAGCCATTTAAAGACCCCTTGAAGACAATTTTCAGCGGTCCATTCGGATACTCATTCAACGCATTCACCCAGGCAGATTTGCTGTACGGAACAGTCTGCTCTGTTGACGAATTCGAAAGAATCTGCATGATCGTCGCCAAAAAGGTCATCATCCATCCCGAATTCAAGAAGTTGCTCCGTCGGGTGGAGGAAGACTCCCGTATTGGTGCTATCATTGTGACATGTGGGATCCGTCGTGTTTGGGAGTTCGTCATAGAGCTCAATGGTTTTTCGGAGAGTGTCCAGGTGATTGGAGCTGGCGGGCATGGCAGCGACTACGTCGTTACTGCTGAAGTCAAAGCTGCTCTGGTGCAAAAACTGCAAGAGGAGTACGGCACGCATGTTTGGGCATTTGGAGATAGTCCTCTGGACTTGCCAATGCTGAAGCAGGCCGATGAGGCGATTGTTGTTGTTGTTGGCGAGAAGGCAAAGAGAAGCCGAACCATGGACAAGGAACTCAAGAGCGCCATCGAGGACGAGGGTTTAGTTGCTAGACAACTCTTGCTTCCGGGCCATGCTACTCCTCGTCTCGATTCTGCCCGACTTCCCATCTTCGATATCCGTCAACCCCACGAGATGGACTCTATTTTCATTCGCCGAGTCCCTCTTCAAATCCGTCACGCTTCCCCAAATTCCGCTGAGCTCCTACAAACACCAATGCGCGATGGTAGAATCTCAGGTGTTGCCCCTCAGGAGGTCCACAAGAAAGTCGGATGGTTCCTGGCCACCGAGCTCGTTACAGAAGTTCTTCCGCTTGATGAGTACGATATCGAACATGTCCAAGGCGGTATTGCCATTGGCCACCGTCTAAAAAATGAAGACAAAACTCTGATCATAGCTCTCATGCGGGGCGGCGAGCCCATGGCAAAAGGTGTTCACGAAGCCTTTCCCCTCGCAACATTCCTGCACGCTCATGATCCTCACGACGTAGCATACTACCACCTTGATGGTATGGAGAATGTTCTTCTTGTCGACTCGGTGATCAACAATGGCACCACAGTGGTGCAGTTCGTGAAGCGCATCAAGGAGCTGAATGCGAAGACGAAGATTGTGGTTGTGGCCGGAGTTGTTCAAAAGGCCTCAGTTGCGGAGAATGGTCCGTTGGCGAGAGTTGGCAGGGATGGTTTGACGGTTATTGTGTTGAGATTGAGTGAGAATAAGTACACTGGTAAGCGGGGGACAGATACAGGAAATAGGTTGTTCAATACTTGTCGTCTCGATTGAGGCTTCACCGAGCGTGAGCTGATTGCTGATCGTGGAGTTTGGGCTGCTTTATTGCTTTCTGGGAGGTTCTGTTTAGTCTGTCACTTTTTGAAGGTTGAGGATTCTGTTGCCGGAGTTGAATATGGTTATAAGGACCTCGGAAAGTATTGGTGGCTGGATTTTTGATTCCTAGTTCGCGACATGCAAGACGTCAGTTGTTGGAGTTTTTGAGTGTTTAGAGAGAAACTTCCGTTGAACTTCATCATAGATTGATTGGCCAGAATGAACAAGATACATCTGACACTGCTCTTACAGCCTAGTGGTTTGCGGGCTTTCCTAAATGGATCACACCGCTACACATGTAAGACGGACCACAAGCGTTTGCAAAATTCTCCAATTCCCGTACACACCTGCCGCCGATGAAGATATCTCCCATCAAGTTTTCGAGACCTTTTTGGGTATCGATATGTAAATATGTGCGGCAGCGACATGTAAAAGATTCCATCCACCGAAGAAATTCATCAAGATCTCCTCTTCCAAACAAGCATTCCTTCATCCTTTCCTGCGAAACTCGGCATCGAAATCCTACAAAACAAGCCCCACCCCTTCATCTCCCTTCCAAAATATTGCTCCGCGGTCTCATCCCGAAAATCCGTATACCGATTCGCATTCATCGTACCTACTACGATAATCACATCACCCTTGTACCCCCTCAGAACCTGCTTCGTAAAATTTCCCGCTGTGACCATATATACCATCATCAGTAACCTTCCCTTGCCACCATGATTCTTCCTTAGATATTCCACTCCATCGGTCTTGATGGTGTCATCGATCCATATCGTCCTATATTCACTCGCCATGTTATCCACAGCCTTGACATCGAGTTTTAAGCGGCGCAACATGTATGTCCAATAGCCATTTCCACTTGCCATATCTATCACGCCTTTCGCATTCTCGCTCTTCACTAACTGGGAGATAATCTCCAATGCCTCATAACTCGGTACCACACATCCGAAATGGTGATAGAAAACCGGTAGGATGGGATGAGTATGTTTCGCATTCGCTGGGCTCGCATAACTCGGATCTGGTAATGGTCCTAGGAACGCCGTTTCCTGACAGGAAAGTACCCACATGTCGTAGTAGGGATTCACATGCTGTTTCGATTTCGGAATTTTGAGCGGACATATTCGCTGCGAATGAAGGTATTTTGCAACAGTCTCTCGCGGAGATCCCTTTTTGGCGTTCGATAGGAAAGCTGTGTGAGCTTTGGTGGTATCGGTGGAAGGAGAGTAGATGGAGGTATAAGCGGTTATATCTACAGGAGAGACCTTGGTTAGTTAATCACTGCTGCATTGTACTGGGCCGGCATGAGGACCAACCTGTATCTGTTTTCCGTGAGATTGGTATTTGTATTTGAGCTTTCCGGAATCGATCTGTTCCTGGATCTGGCTCAAGGTCATTGCGAAAGCTTCGGCTCTGTAGGCATACTCATCCTGGTTTGCGAGGCCGAATGTCGTATTGATGGTCTGCGAGAAGTTGCCGTCGACTGGTCCGCACCAATTGGCGAATATTTCGTCTGGGGAAGGCATTGGCAAGACTACACAAGGAACTAATCCAAAAAATGAAGCTGTTGATCATGAAATGTTCAAAATGAAGTCCTAAGTAGCAGTGACGTAGATGTAATGCACGGGCCAGATTTGGCGGGGTTGATGCCCCCCACCTGGGCACCGCTGCCTTTGAAGAATTTTACTCCGGTATGAAAATATATGTGTACTAGGGCTCTGCGGCTCTCTTGCGATGTAGGTTGATTATCTTTTTGATTGTCAGATAAACATATTGTAAGTTGAGCCTCATTCCCCGACTTTTGAAATTTTTGCCTTGTCCGTAGGTACTGTTTGCTACAGGCTGTAATTAAGAGGCAGTACGTGGCGAGTAAATTCATCTCGGGCAAGGCGATTTGAGGTTTCGGTGTAAGTTCAACAGAATAAACAATCAAAGTCATCAGGAGTGAGTGACATGAATGATGGCTTTGGGGAGTATCCCGAGAAGCTCCATGTCATCATTGTCCATTTCCGATAATGAGATATATCTAGCTATTCCTTGATTTTGCCAAGCATCGGTACCGGATATATGTGAGGAGAAATACAAAGGGGAAGAAATCCTGAAGTCAATATTGAAGAGTCGGGTGAACGCGTATGAACAGAACGAGTCTAGACGAGCACGGGAGCAGAGTCTATATCTGAGCATTGCTTTAGCTATACTTGCAGAGAGCTCGACAAGAAAAGTCAGATGGAAGGGCCCTTCGGGGTTTGCATTTCGAGAAACTGAAATAGTATAGAACATGATCTCGGTTCTCAGAATCAGCGAAAGCTCAAAGCTTCCATGCCATGCCATGAGGGTATTGGTGCATCGGGGAAGAAATTATTGAAGCGGGAGAAGGAGCAGAAGGGCTGTCTAAGCTCAAGTGATGGCCAGCTCGGAATAGTAAAGTAAACCTCAAGGCATTATTGCTTGCTCGTGATGCGAAGATGAGATAGACGCGGTAAGGAGAAGTCGAGCTCTCAACTCACGGGGACTGACGCAGCCACAGATTTTGTGACATGCGAGAAGATTTCAGAGACAGGTATCCCCATTACTAGTGCCGTGGGAGCGAACTCGCAGCCATGAAGCTACTGTGGGCATCATACGAGTCTCCAGCCCTCTCTCGTCGCCTCGTCTTGCTCTGCTGCTGGGGAAATGGAAACCGTTCGTGAAGGCTGAAGATTGAAGTGAGACAGAGTAACGAGCTATGTCTCAGAACGTGAGACAAAGTGAAGGGGGGCACACGTGAACGAAAAGGCGACATGAGCACCGAATTCCTGAAGGCGTTCCCCAGATTCTATGCCGACGTATAATGCCCCATCAAAACTTCAGTGTAAGGTCTGAATGAGGGGTCCTGCGTAACAACGACACATGGATACATCCTGAGACCATGTGGACGGTGCTATTGCCAACATTCGAAAGACATGGCTTTTGGATATTAGCGACGACAATGATCGGGCAGGTACGCGTCAAGCCAATTCTGTTCAATCCCGTGATCTTTAGGGTCCTGAACACGACATGTGTCGTCCAGTCAGATGGTAACCAGCGGTTTCATTTGTTGTTACACGGAGGCTCGAGGGTGGTGCCGCTCTGTAATACATTGGGCCGAAGCACAGTTTGATGGCTTATGGCTGGGAATAAATGTATATCCGAACCATAGATGATCGAGATATTACTGATGGAAACATGCATGGCCAGGGAAAAGGAAATGTCAAAGCCACGTGGAATTTGTTTTTGTGTCCAGAACGTGGAAGCCATACACAGCAGCCGGGGTATTTAGTCTGCGCCGATCAGTTATCAATGAGAATACCGCCAGCTACAACGGGAATGAAAAAATAGATTTATTGAAGCAGCCATGGACCGCCCAGCTGAGTGTAGTGAGATGAGAATAAGTGGCCGGCAGCATCTCGAGTAAGCAAGAAATAAGTCAGCAGGATTGTAAGGATCGGAAGAACGAGCACTTCGCTGAAGTTTGGTTACCGACGGCACACACTTGCATGTCCGCAGAGCACAACAGATACGCATTGAGCATTGTTCGCTATGAGGGAGACCGAAAGAATGATACTGGAAATCTCCCAACGTCATGGGTATGTATGGTTCAAGATGAATCCGACCTGCTTCATTCGCTTCCAGATGATTTGGACTTTGGGTCAACTGCAGCTGACGGGCTTGTTGCGCACTTGTGACAGCGTAGATCAATGCGGGTCGATGGTTCTTTCCTTGGGGAGATTTGCCCCTGGTATTCCAGTCAGCTCTTCCTGACAATAAGCTGTGTAACGGAAGGGCATGGCACGTGAAAGGAATACAGAAAAAAAATTGGTCTGGAAGCAGACGGATGTGGTTGCTATATGCAGATGATTATTGGGGATATATTGCAACAAAGAGGCTGCATGCAGACGTGTTGGAGAACGATGGATACACATGGTTGAATGTAATGAGGGACTGCAGAACGAGGCTGAAGCTGAGCTGGGTCGGATAAACTGTGAGACCGGACGCACCACGTGATGACTGCACTACGCATATTAAGGCTGAACTAAAGGGTGAGCTAGACTAGCTCAAGGTTCCTCGATCGACAAGATCGCGCCAAGGATCTCCACTCTATCTAGATCGACGGGGCAGTCGTGCTGTATGTATTCCATGTCATGTTCATCTGCTACGATAGCAGAGTTTCTTGATTTGACATGAAGATCGAGAAACTGCGGCAGCGTCAGACAACCCTACCAACAGCCTGCACAGCATGGCATGGCAGAGCTATTGAGCACTTCGTACATAGGCCTTTTATCGGCTTGATTAAGGAAACGAAAACGCTTTGAGGCGGAGGGAAATGAAAGCACCGTGAAGACTAGGTACCGCCTACGTAGCTACTAGCTACTCTGAGGTACCTGTCTATCTACATAGTGCCCGGGTAGGTGAGTGGGAATTCGCCGTCTCCGTGCCGATCAATAAGGTTTCTTTCGGTGAAACCGTGAAACCGATCAAGTAGAATTACTACCTTAGCTTAGTTCTGCAACTCATGAATGAATGGTGCCTGAGGAGTGTTGCTGGCGGTTCGACGCGGCAGACGCGAACATCAACATGAGAAATCAAAAACAGAAACGAGAACCATGCGGCTAGACCGAGGGAGAGTGGATGAGTATGGAGCCAGGGGGTCCCTATGCAGGCAAGGAAGCGATTTAAAGTATATATCAGTGCATTTTTTTCACATTCACATTCACATTTACACTGACATGGGAGTGACGGTGACGGTGACGGGTGCGGGTGACGACGTGCTTACAAGTAAGTCTACTGGGTAGGTAAGCCACATGTACAGTATCACGGAGAACTACGAAAGTAACATGAATATACTGATGCACGTATCTCCCGAAGGTAGTCGAGGTGTGAATTCTCCCGAATTGAATTGCCCGGGACCCTAGGACAGGTCCCTTCCTCCCTTCCTTCCCGTACTAGGTATCATACTTGCTTGTATCGTGAGTCAATCCGGGCCATGGAACTGCTTGCTTCCTCGGGTCCTATAAATTACCTCTTTGCTTTTATCGACTGGGTAAGATTACCATCTCGTCTGCACTTGCTACAGTATACCTGTTGGTTGGTAGGCAGGGTAGGTGCGGATGAATGAATACAAGTTCGGTTCCACTCCAATTTCCGTTTCTCCTTTCAACTACTCCTAAACAAGTCTGTCTGTCTACCTTGGTACCCACACCTAACGACTTAGGGACCTTCCGTACGTCTCCCGATCCCCTTCCGCTGCAAGATCTAGGTACTCCACTCCACTAGGGCATCTACATCTCCTTCTACTTCATCTAGACATCTGGTATGTACAGTAGCGAAACACAACACAACAAGCTTTTACCGAATCGAATCGAATCTCGTTTCAACTCCCCTGCTCCCGTCTAGCTAGTGGCTAGTGGTCCGTAGTGGAGACCCCAAGCCCAATGCGGCATCAATGAGCGCATGATATCTGACTCTCCACATCAGCCCTTACAGTACTTTACCAAGTCGACTCACATCGATTCTACCTACCAACCTCCAACCTACATACATACATACATACATACCATCCCGGTATTTCCCCCCNCCCCCCGCGTCGTCATACAGGAAAGAAAATAAATCTCGTCTCGTCGTGTGCGCCGTCGTGTGTTCAGTTTTGGTATCCAAATCCAAGTCAGCATATCGATTTATAATTCCCTCCACCTCCACCACCACAACCTCAATCTCCTCGTGGTTACACATCGACCTGTGCTCTACACCCTGTCACACTTCTAGACGTCGTTCTTTTTCTGGACATTCTTCTCATCAGCTCAGGCGTGCACTTGTGTATCCCATCTCAAACAGGCGTCCACAGCGACATTTCACCCCACGAGGATTCCACGAGGAGATCCTTACGCCTCGCCTCCTACGGTACAAAAAGTACTAGACCGATCCCGAATATCGGCACGTCCCTGGCTGCTCGCAGTGCTCAAAATATAAAGTCCGGCTACACTTCCTACCTCAGACGTGCATATGTACAGATCCCTCGCGCGAATTGGGACAAGGCAATTTCCAACCTCACCAATCTCTTCCTTCAAATTTCACGTCTCCACCAACACCAAGATGTCAGACTCCAAAGTCCTCATCTATCTCATGCGGAGAGATCTCCGGGTTTCCGATAACCCGGTTCTCAACTCGCTCGTGACATCCAAGAAGCACGGATTCACACATCTTTTGCCACTCTACGTTCTCAGTGCCCAGCAATTGGAGACTAGTGGCTTCATTGCTGATAGCAATACGAAGAGTCCGTACCGTGAAGCAAGAAGCAAGGTGGGCGGCTTCTGGCGAACTGGTCCTCATCGCGTGACTTTCCTGGCCGAGTGTATCTACGATCTGAAAGAGGGTCTTGAGAAAGTCGGAAGCGGATTGTGTCTCCGAGTCGGAACAGTCGGCGATGTCGTTGATGACATGCTGCGGAAGTTCAAGGAGAAGGGTGGGCTGAAGGCTGGTGCCGTATGGATGATTGGGGAGGAAGGTGTCGAAGAAGCTGGAGAAGAATCACAAGTGAAGAAAGCCTGTAGGGAGGCGGATGTTGAGTTCAAGCTGTGGAATGATGAGAAGTATCTCATTGACGAGTGAGTATCACGAGATTTCCAGCCAAAAACTTGAACACAAATCGCTGACCTGACTAGTCGCGATGTTCCATTTGACAACATTGACGAACTCTCAGATGTCTTCACAACTTATCGGAAGACAGTTGAGCCACTTCGCGAAAGTCCCAGGAAGGTCCTCCCAACACCGACCAAAGGCTCTTTACCACCATTCCCTCCAACCTCATCAACTCCAGAACAACGTTCTCCATTTACCATCCCAAACAGTCTTGAGACCCTTCAATCATCTCTTCTGAAGCCACTCCAAGCGCAGGACCTAGTCAAGAACCCGCCATCATATCCCAAGGAAACTAAATCCGCCCATCCTTTCCTAGGTGGTGAGACCCAAGCCCACGACCGACTCAACTATCTGATCAAAAGCGGCAACGTCACAAATTACAAAGACACGCGGAATGGTCTTCTTGGACACGACTTTTCAACCAAATTCTCCGCCTACCTAGCACTAGGCTGTATCACAGCGCGCCAAATTCACTCCAACCTCCTGGCCTTTGAAGACGGCACTAACGACACCTTCAAGGGAGGAAACGGCTATGGTAAAGGCGAAAACGCCGGCACGAAAAGTATCCGATTCGAGCTCCTTTGGCGCGATTACATGCGTCTCTGCACCCGCAAATTCGGACCTAAACTCTTCCGTCTTTCAGGATTTAAAGCCGAGGGCGAGGAGAAATGGTCTACGCCTGCCAAACCCGCACCTGGTGTCTCCTCGCAACAAGTCCGTGATCAGATCGAGCGTTTCCTCAACGGTACGACTGGAATGGGTCTCATTGATGCTAGTATGAGGGAGATGTACCACACAGGTTATACCTCCAACCGCGCACGTCAAAATGTCGCTTCCTTCCTTACTAAACATTTAAAGATCGACTGGCGTATCGGTGCAGAGTGGTACGAGTCTATGTTAGTCGACTATGATCTCTCTTCCAATTGGGGCAACTGGCAGTACGTCGCAGGGGTGGGGAACGACCCGCGCGGCGACAACAGGATCTTCAACCCGGTGAAGCAAGCGTTCGATTATGATCCTGAGGGCGACTACATCAAAGCCTGGGTTCCGGAACTGCAGAAATTGACGGAGCCCGCTGAGGTGTTCCAGGCGTGGACGGTGAGGGAGGATGTGAGGAAGGAGAAGGGATTGCAGGGGTTGAATTGGGTCGAGAATCCGTTGTTGAGGATTAATTTCACGGTTAACAAGAGGGGGAGGAATGGGGGGAAGAGAGGAGGTGGTGGTGGAGGAAGTGGGAGGGGGGAGTATGGTCATGGTCATGGAGGTGGTAGATTTAATGAGCAGGATGGGAGGAGGTATTATGCCAATAATAACCGGAATGGGGGTGGTGAGAGCGGGAGGGGAGGAGGTGGGTATGGAGGGGGAGGCGGATATGCAGGACGAGGGTATGGGAGTTCGAGGGGGCATTTGAAGGGTAATGGGTATGGGAGCGGACGAGGTGGTGGTGGAAGGGAGTTCAGGACAGGTATGATGGATAAGGTTACTGAGTACGAGCAGTCTACGCAATGAGAAAGCCTCTATTGGGTGGTAACCTCGAAGTGAGGATAATTTACGGAGAAAAATTGTGGAAGCCGAGAAGGAGAAAGTTGTAGACCCGAAGATTTGCATTCAAAGCATAATCGCATCACTGGCATTTCAAGGCCGGGGCGTTTTTGGGAGCATGGAATTGTTGTTTCCTGAGGAGAGGGTGTTGGACGGACGAGTCAAGGTATGGAGAAGACTAGAAGGATTTGGAAGGAAAATGGTATTCGCATCGTATTATGGCTCCTTTGTCTTTTCTTCGTTGTATATTATCCTACTTAGCGGATGCAATACTATTTATCTATGATGGGCCTTCCGGGGAATTATGAATGTTATCCAAAGTGAGGACATGGACAATTCACGTCCCGGTACTAGCTCAGCTAGGTACCTCTATCCTCAATACCTTCTGTATTGTTAAATAACCTACCCTTTTCACTAGTCTGATCACATCTGCACTCCTTTACCCTCCAACCAACCACAAACAACCCCCCTCCGGCGGTTTTCCAATTGCCAATCACGTCTGCCAGCCAGCCAGCCAGCTTATCTCATTATACCATACTATATCATTACATTACACTCCTAGCCTACCTCACAGGCAAACGCAGGTGTAAAATTACCCGTCATGTGACAGTCTCTGGACGGTTCAGTATATGAATAGAGACAAAATAAGGGAATCACTAAGAGATGGGTCTCTACCGGTTCCTTGGTAAGAATAGTCTTAAAAGGGGAATGATGCTAGAGCCAGGAACGATTCAAAAGGCCAAGAATGAACGGTAGTAAATAGCAGATGTAGAGTAAGAATTTAAGTACTCTCCTTCAACGGTACTCCGGTAGGTTCTACATAGAGTAATCCATTACCCAGAGTGTACTTTTGCTAAATCGACTGAGTATTAACTCCTTTCGATTATTATGTTCAATTTGATAAGCTAATATCGATACTGAAGTTATAGATAATAGATAATAGATGTGAGTAACTAATTCTACTCTTAGTACTTGAATTAAAGGCACGAGAAATTCACTTACTTAATAACTGTCTCCTAGTGATTCCCTATGTAGGGGACCATTTATACCCGGAACCGTCCTCTGACCGTCCTTTAACTATTCTGTGCCGTTCAAATAGCCCTGCCCTTGCCTCCAAGGTAGTCGGTTCGGCATGACGCACGCACCAATACAAGACAACCCACTGCCTCCACCTCAATGTTCCACTTTGCCTACTATTTGTTTCCGTCTATCAGCTACTATTCATCATCTATAATCTACTACCAGGAATCCTGTCTCCTCTCCACCTCTTTAGCTCAGGTCCTCAGCCCTCCACAGCCTCATAGCCTCACACTGTCATGGCTTCCCAAGACCTCAACCACGAAACCGCAAGCAATGATGAGATAGCTGCCTACTGTTCGAATGCAGACCATGCATCTCTTAGCGAAGCGTGCTACGATATTCACGTTGTGAAGCTATCTGAAGATGCAGTTGTAAAGTTTGGTCTGAACGTCAAGGAAGAGGAGGCGACCAGTCTTAGACGAGCCTACGAACTTGTTGATCAGGATATCGTGCGTATTCAGATTGCTTATCGGTTTTTTATCAAAGCTCAGCAAGGCTATATTGTGATGGAACACATGCATGGCAGAGTTCTCCAGCCTGTTGAAGAGCCTGTCGTGGTAAGGAGAATCGCCGATATTCTCGCCTATCTTACGACTATATGCGGCTCTGTACCTGGTCCACTAGGTGGCGGTGTGTCATGTGGTATCCTCTGGTCCGAACACAGTGAGGAACCGCTCCTTCATTCATTTGAAGAGATGGAAGATTGGTTCAATAGGAGGTTACGGAAACAGGATCATAGATTAAGATTCGGCGAATCTGTATTGGTTTTGTGTCATCTTGATTTGGCTCCACGAAATTTTCTCTTGCTCGAGGATGGTTCTGTGTGTCTGCTTGATTGGGCCTCGGCTGGGTTTTGTCCAAGAGTCTTCGAAGAATGTGCAATAAGAGTCGCACGCGGATTGAAGGATTCTTTCGATGAAGATGCCCTCAAACCGAAAGACTTATCCGAGAAGGAGGAGGTTCAGATAAGTTCAATGATGCAAGCGTACTACAACTCTGTGCGATACCATTCGTAAGGAGAATTCTTTCCTCTTATGTGACTTTTCCTCACTGTATCTACAGCAAACCCAAACAGACAATACACATCGCCCTAGATCTGGGGCACGACGTCGACAATATCCCTGTCAATGATTGATGACCGAAGTCGCAGCTTTGGTCCCACACCAGGTGTGCTGCCATGGCTTCCTTCTTTCGCGGAGTATAACAAAGGTGCAGCGAGATCAAGAGAAAGATATCTTCTGGTGGTAAATGGAGCAACACTTTGCCCCTCTAAGCTGAGCCTCGTCGCTGCTGCTGAGCTGGCATCATTCAGCCACCATGGCTGCAGACAGCACTATCAGTGGGCAAGGTCCGGTCGTAAGCTCGCACCCAATCTCTTTTCTCTTAGTCCTCGTGATCGCGATTTCTGCTGACCCTTGATGCTCATCAGCCTCAATAGTTGTCGAAAACCTGAAATACCAGTGACCAGAGTAAAGTGGGTTTCTCTTCAGCGGTGTACACGTCAGACGAATTCGAGGCTTGAGCCAAAGGACATAATACTCTGCTATCTAGAGTCATAGACTAAGACTCCAGGAAATGTCCAGCTCAAGCTTGCTTTTGATTGTGGCATATGCTCATCATCTACGGTGCTGTCTTGTGTTTTCTAATCGAGTTCAAATGTTTCAAAGTGCGCCGATGAGGTCGCACATTGACCAGGTTTATCGGGCTGTATTATTATCGGGCCGTGACAGACGACAAAACTCTTCCCCTGTGATCGGAGAAGTCCGTTGCCCCATTACTCTTTCAAGTGATTCATACCGAACAGGCAATACCATTGGGTCTTAAATCATGCTTACGCTAGAGATGTCGAAACGCTACTCAAAGGTCAGATTTCAGCATTGTGATGTATAGACGAATCAGATTCTCATTTGTTTATAACTGAGCTGATAAAAATACCGTGTCTTTGGGTAGGCCCTTAGCGAACTTGGTTCTTCCTCCCACTCCGATACAGATTTTTGCTCTAATTTAATATGCTTGCTTCATGGTTGTATGCCCAAGTAGTATCGACTCTATGTTTCTCAATTATCGCTCTTATAGACGGAATGCTTCCAGCGATGACTGAAAATGCAAGTGCAACATGCGGAGCTTGACTTGCGTCAATTAGTGAAGGTCTCTGGTGCTTGGCTGAGCCTGAAGGTCTAGAAAGTTTCAAGTCTGTCATATTAATTAAGACTATCAGGGAATTTTCCCACTCCCAGTAGGCTTGAGGGGTTGATTCAAAGGGTAAATGCAGGAGGTATTATCTTGTTGACGCGAGCTAGTATGGTTCGTTGTCCAGGTAGAGCAAGACCACAATCCTAATCGAGTACGCAGCTGAAAGAGCAGGTGAACCTGAGGAAAGCTATCAAGATTCACAGAGATTTTTCTTCCTAACTTTAGAGAACTAGGCCAAACATTTTCGTCAGAATTTACTATCCTAGCATGGGATAATCTTACTGATTGGCAAAAGACTCTTGTTTGAGTTCTCCTCTGTGCTGCTAACAGTCAAGCAGCACTCTAGGCTAAGTAGCTGAGCAGCTATTAGACTAAAGTTTCAATCAAATCATCGCAGCCCTGGATGTTCTGCACCTAACTTTTTGGAAATTCGACCTTGGACAGCTACGAAAGTCCTATCATTCCATACAAAAGACGTGGGGTCGTGTGCCCAGCTGAATGAGTATTCTTTGGCTTGTCACAATCTTTCCCCTCTCCCTGAAGATAAAGAATAAACTTAGCATATTTCAAGAGACCTATATCAAAGGGTCGCGTCAGGAATGGTGGCTTTCAAAGTAGTGTCTTCTTGGGGCTCGCCAAGCCTTTCCTAGCATAATTCATATTCGACTCGAGGTAGATGATTGACCTTCGATTTTGCTTAACAGATGAGCTATGGTTAAAATAACAGGGCAATCTCACAAGAACAAGGTTCTCTACCTAGTAGTACTTCGCTAGACTATCATTTGATCGTTAGAGCAGCATATTCCTACACAAGATTAATAAATTAGTCACAAGAGGTACCCCGTGTCGCAGAAATACTTCACGCTTGACAAAAATACTCAACCAATCGAAGTCAAAATCAGACGCTATTCGAGTGAAGTCTTGTTTGATGTATTCCGCGTCAAACTTTTCCGGAATTCGAAAGGCAGACGCCACACTCTTCAAGTGTTTGGTTTGAACACCAACACTAACTACCACTGACAAGATCCCCTCTCAGCTAAGTATCGATGATCAGGAGCGCCTCCTTTGATGAATTACTTCCTTTTCATGAAAATGGACATATCCTTCGAGGCTTCTGCCAAGTTGGTCTTTGTAGGTCGCAGAGGGGGTTCAGCCCTGCTCCTCTGAAGAAAATTTTCCCACAAGCGGAAGTCACCTTTTTCTCCTCGCCTCCCCCAACTCTTCTTCTTCTTCATCATCGACACAACACACAGCACCAATAACACAACATCTCCATTAACTGCGTATCATGGTGTATCATCAGCCATCCGTATACTCTTGTCCTCGTTCTTCTTCACTTGCAAGACCTGATGATCGCGAAGCTTGCTCGATCGTTGGTAGGGCAACGCGACGAACTCTCCATCAGGCAGATCTGATCTCGCAGTAAGTTATCCCATCTGATTCTTCCAGCTCCTCTACATATTCTATCTATCTATGGTCGGTCCCGATCATGTTCGTCTGCCATCACTGTTGCGATTCTCAGGCACCCCCTAACTTGCTTCTTGCTTTTAGTGACACAGTAACTGGGCGAAAAGAACAGAAATACTAGATCTGGGCTACACATTACAATTCTCATCCCCTGAAGAGTACTTACGAGAGACCTCAGTAGATGGAAACACGAGCAGAGAGCCATGTCCGTTACTCCAACGCAGAGCCAACGCTCTAGGGTCACAATCATTCAGTGAGTCCATCAAATGCGCAGCATACTTTCAATGCTAAAATCACACCATCTAATCATCCTCGCTTGCTATCAGCTAGCACACCGTCTTCTGAAAGACACATCTGTGCTGAAAGATGCTGACTCGCTACTGTGTCAGACTCAGCAGGATTCTTCGATGATGCAGCACCCATCTCCCATACCACAGATCTCATCCAATTGATAGGTTAAGTTGCGCAAATAAAGGCAAAGGGACACCCACAACTCACCACGTTACGAAGCAGCAGCAAGGTATCTGCCGCTCAGTCCGCTGCTCTTTTTCATCTAGCTTAACCTGTGCGAATACCGGCACTTCAAAGAACCGAATGCTGAAGAGAATGAAGTGTCCGCAGGTATCTCGATATCTAAGAGAGTCACCATCGCTCGACTTCCCTTTCAAATCGGTTCAGCGCAATTTCTGAGCCCCGCCAACTTTCAAAGTAAGTCATTTCCTCGATTTGAGCTTCTTCCGTCCCATCTATCCCCATTGCCTCGCCGAATCAAGCTCCAGTCACCACGGCTAAATCTTCAGCCTAGACCCACGCCCCGGATGGGATCAAATCGGCTTCGCAAGATTTTTCAGCTTGCAGGTCTACTTGGCAACCGCACACTGCCTACGAAAGAGAAGACCCGCCGCCTGAATGATGAACGCCGCCGATCTTCAGGTGGGTGAGTCATGTGCTGATGATTGACATTCGAAGACTGATGATAAGTTTTTGTGTAGTAGACATCTCCTACAAACGGGCCTTCTTCTTGTCACGATTGGCACCTTCACTCCTCCCAAGTCTCTCACGACTGTTCGGTGAATCAAATTCTCCCGTGCTGCCATACCACAATTTTTGTCGCATGCTCGCTCAGGCAGAAGTTGGACCACGAAGACCACCGGTTTTGGAGCTTCGACCAATCTCTCCAAACTGACAGCTCAAGCGCAACTTACTCATGCAGGAAGCGAAAGTCATGTGGCAAAGAAGTAAGCGCTTGTTGCTTTGCTACGGTCCTTTGATACTCAGTGCGATTTGCAGATTTTGTGGTATGGTCCAAGTTCCTCGCCAAGTTCCTGGCTATACGCAGGCTGACACTATCTCGCTTAGCACTCGGCGAACGTAAATAGTTCAAAGGCCGAGACCTCATTGCACTATTCGAAGATATCATGCAGATGGCTGTTGATGGGTTGAGAGTGCCTCGGTATCTCGATCGTTTAGAGTCAGCAGCGACAGCGGTATAAGTACTTGGAACTCAGGGAAATTCAGCATGCCTACCCAATATTCGATTCAATACTCGACGACCCCGAAACTCAGGATCCAGCTCCTTGTCATAGGTATGTTTTGCCATATTGCGCGAATATCAGCGAATGCAAACCCCAGAGTATTATTTGGAACAATTGCAATTACTGCACTATGCTGGCTCGATATCGGTGCTGACTTTTTGAGTAGATAATCCTCGACCGCGCTCTCTCGGGTCGCAGCAGAATCATCCGAACACTATTCCGCAACATTCCGTGGAGAAGCGACCGATCAATTCACAATTTGCACGCTTCACAGCCAAGGGAAATTCGACACCCTTTCGTACATGTTCCTCGTCGGGATCAACCATTGTCAATCAGTTCTTGGTCTCAAAGTACTCTTGCACTTTCGGCAGTAACTCATTCACTCATACCATCCTTCCCGTCGACGGGTTCCGGCGTATGCTTTGGCCGAGGTGTGGCTCGAATCGATCCTCTCGTTATGATCTCGTTACCAATGGTTACGCCGTTGAGCATGTCTACGTTGTCCAAGGTTCTGGTGGTAGTCTCCCGCCATAACCTGCTACGCTTGCGGTATTTCGCTCGACCCTTTCATGGACATGCTTCTTCCAGGCATACCCACCTAGGCCACAACAATCAGTGTGGCGACTCCTATGCAGGCACGAGTTACCAATGTACCAGCAGTCACAGCTGCTAATCAGGGGAGGACCGATTAATCTTGCTGGACGAGCTTTGTACAGGTGCCAAAGAGGCAATGAAGTTTCTTGCCAAGAACAACATTCCAGTTTCGTTCTCTGCCGGAAGCCGAAAGCTTCCAAGACTCATCTTCTTGCCGGGATGACTGCTCTCTGCTCAACGATTGGCATATGAGTGGCTTCTGTTGATGAAAGAAGTATTTATTGACAACGGTGTTGTGGTTGAAAAGTATGATGTTACTAGAATTGCCGATCCTCACAAGATTGATGCACTACTCTATAGATGAGGTAGCAAGACTGAATGCGTCCGAGCAAAGGATACTGTGGCTATAATCCTGTCTTTTGGGATTGAATCTCCCTTCATGGAATATGCTTTGTCGAAGTAAATTGACGGAGGTACGTTGACCGATATTACTGACAACGGTTCAAGAGACGTTTCCTCAAGCTGGATTCCATGCGACATTCCTTTTCTGTCTCCTCATTTTCCAATAAGCATCGCTGACCACGGTTTTTTTTGCAGAGAAAGAAGCTACAAAGCAGCTGATGGCTGGATTCCAAAATGGTCTGGACAAGATCATCGCCAAGCGACACCCGCATCCTCTGCCCAGGGCAATGACATACCTCGCTTACATGTTGCTTTGGTTCGGTCTCCCCATCTCTCTGCCTTCTTACAAAAAGCACGACTTCATCGCAAAGGCCATCGCCAGACATTCTGGCATGAGGGATCTCTCGGAGATCACAGTCCTTGGCGAGAAAGTCCTCTCGGCCATTGAAAAGGACTCTAAGCAGGGCAAGATCGTGTGCACCATCCAGCAGACGATGCTGCACCAGACACCAGAGTGCAACGTCTGCTGGAGGAGGTGTCAGAGAAGGTAGACGAGGTTGCGAAGCAACCTCGTCTATCCGAAGTCTCAAGGATCTGGAGGTGTTTGTGTCCAGGCTGCTCTCTTCAATGCAAGTCTTCTACTTCCGAGGTGGTATATTTGAAACATGTACTGACTCCTTCGAAAGACACTGAATATCTATCGTGACACGATAGCGAGCAGTGTATACTTGAGAGAAGTGTGAAGAAGAGTTTAAGTGTGTACTGATCATTCAGATACGTTGATAGATTGTTCAGATCCTTGTCGTTGATCACAAACGAGGACATAACTCTGCCGATGTCTTCCCCTAATATTTCTCGCCAAACACAACAACATTCGCTAAACTCTTTTGGGTAGTAAGCATTTTCCCGGCGATCAAAATTGTAGTTAGCTTGTTGACGACAATACGCTGAATACCCCCAAACTTCTGTGTCACTTTTCCCGGTCTCGATCCGTGTCTCCTTACCAGCATAATCCAGGACACCGCAACCTTGTGCACACTCGAATGACAGCCCATCAATCTAAAAGAGCACTGGAGCTTGCCAACTCAAGCTCGAAGAAGTACCATCCCCCGAAACAAGTCAAACCGGGAGGTCACTCCAATTGCTGTTCAAGTGTGTTCGTAAAGTGCAAGAGGAACACCCCAGCAGAAATCAATCCAACAACGGCCGTCTGCTGGGGTGGTCCCTGGGTCCTCATCCTGACTCTCCCAAGGTCAAAATCTCGGTAACTGTCATCTCTTCCAGCGGTGGAATTGATGAGCCCATGATTCTATTAGAAGAGTCTCTCAGTACAAGCCTCTCAACTTAGCTTCTTGGGTCGATCCCGCAAGTGGTTTGTAGAGATCACCATGGCCCAACAAAGATCGATGTTCCGAGGTCGGTCCAGTTGCTGTTCAAGTCCATCTTGAACCCAGTCAAGAGATGAATGCCGCACCGGGGCATTGGTGGGGTTCCAGCATCGTTGCATGGAACAAGATGATCAGCAATCCAGAGGCAATGGACCCGGCATCATTGCCCCTGCTCGCAGCGCGGCCATGTCTACGCCTATCTATCTCACCAACAATAATCGCTACGGCGCTCTCAGCCGTGAGCAGAGTAGCGGCGATGATGAGATGATGTTCAAAGGCCGTCAAAACTTCTGAGATACCGGGGATCAGTCCAATTGCTGTTCATGAAGCCGCTCCAGCGCGCAAGCGTTGTGCATTCTGTCCTGTCTTGACCGATATATCCAGCAGAAGTTTATTAGCACGAACCCAGAGCTTGTTGAAAGAATCGCCATAAGCCGAAAAATGAGCTTCGAGGGCACTTCAATTGCTGTTCAACAAGCACTTCATTGGGGGGCGCCGCGGCGGCCTTGTGCTGCAGCGTGGCAAGAGTAGAGTGAACTGGACCAAGTGTGAGTTTAACCCCATCCTGTACAGCCCGCTCATCAACCATCTACTATGTAATCGAGCAGCGCTTCCCCTTACTTTGAACCTAAAAAAAGTAGGGATAAAGACCGTCATCGCCACAGATGGCGAGAATTAGAATCGGTCCTTGGGGGGGACCTAGGATAGCATTCTCCACCTGCGAAGTGTTTAACTAACTTTGAGTTACCATTTAGTCACTTTGTTCCCAGGCAAATTCATTACAAATGTCTTAGCCTCGGAAGCCTCAGCTAAGCCCTATGCCTACCACCGGACGATAATGACTGTTATCATCATCCTCCCCGCCCTCCTCGTTTCGCCACAAATAACAATGCCTATGGCCCCTCAAGGCTGAGCCTGGAAACGACGACGATGAGAGATGATCTGTAAGGATCGTCGGAAATGGCCATTGAATCAACAATGCCAAAGGGGTCTCCATCGAAAATGCTGAGTCCAAGGAAGCCTCCTCGATATTTCTCGACAACCATACCGAATGGCTACAAAAACAAAAAAGTGCCACAATGACGGTATCCCGCTTGACTCTTTCATACTCAATTATTGAGTATATCAACGATCTTGCAAGGTGGGAACTTGAATACAGGAAGAAAATCAGTTCAGAAACCTTCCTGGGGACGGGTTCCCACCTGACAAGATCGAAGAAGGCACTAGTCGTGGTGTCTTCGTTGGTCAGTTTCGCAAGATAATCGGCCTCGCTACAATGCCGTTATCCCGCTTGACTCTTTCATGCTCAATTTTTGAGTATATCAACGATCTTGCAAGGTGGGAACTTGAATACAGGAAGAAAACCAATTCAGAAACCTTCCTGGGGACGAGTTCCCACCTGACAAGACCGAAGAAGGTACTAATCGAAGCCTCTGCTTTCTTGTTCAGTTTTGGCAAGGCATTGGCCTCCGGAGCTGGAGGTCCAACTGCTACGGTTGAAGTTGTCAAGAAGCTCGTAGGAGGCGGAGGTGTGGGAGATAAGGGCGATGTCTCTTCTGGTGTCCTCAAAAGACTAGTTTGCAGCCTAACCAACTGCCTAGCCTGTTCGAGCCTGAGTGGGAAAGTTCTGAAGTCCGTCAAGATGTCTACCATGGAGAAGAAGGAGAAGATGCTCGCAGGAGTATTGTGCGTCGGTATCCCGAGGAGATCTAGGTGTTTTACTTGGACGAGACAAACTCCTACGTCTTTGCTGCTGAAACGATGGACTATGCTTCTACTGAAAGCGGAAAGCGTAATTGATGAAGGCAATATCTTCTCAAGCTGCTGGAATATGGGTGGAGGAGGGAATGCTCGAGAAGGATCTTCTCGTTCAAAGAAGGTTTCTAGAAGCTTTTCTTATCTTCCTGTAAGTTTGACCGCCTGGCTAGAAGTGTCATTTGTGAGGGTAACTAATACCTTCCAGCTTTGCCAGAAGAACATGATGAGTGTCTATGGGTGGAACAGCCACTCGAAAATGCAGCGATATCGACGACTGAGAAAAAGGAAAAGTTGGAAGCCCATAGGTTTGCTGACTGGCTGTCATGGAGAAAGAAGCATCTCCGGAACAAGCATATGCTGAGGTTAATTCCTCCCGAATTTGAGAAATATACAAGGTAGATTACTTGTTTCCAATTTCAAAAAGCGTTGTTGATAAAGGCAATAAGTTTCCCCTAACCGTTGGAAGGGCAAGGACCGGATGGGACTTCCTCCGTCCCTCCGGGGAACTTGCTAGCCCAACCAGCACGACCCTTGGTGCAGACACTGTCGAACACTAATACAGTTCAAGTACGTATAAGTCTTTTGACAATAACCGTCTTCTCATGATCAACCTTACTTTGCTCGAGAGTTGTAGCTAAAATACCAGTAGGCACGCATCAATGCTATTGTTCAGTCATTTGCGTCCGATGCTCTCACAAACCGACGCGAGAAAGTTTACTGTGATAGTTGGATCCATGACAAAGTGCGGCTTTCCTTTCTTCTACCGATGGACGGTATAGCAGGTATTCTGCAAATATGGCGTTTATTACCCTTAGCAGAAAGCGTGGTTGATGAAGGCAATATGTTCACCTGTCTGCACCGGGGGAGTGCCCCCTCGAACTCTTCAAGATGTCGACGACTGAAAAGAAAGAGAAGTATGCGGACAGTGTGTTGTTAGTTATCGTGGATAGAAGTACAAGACACACAAGCCATGGTCACAATCGGCGAGCATACGAGAACACCTCGAGCTGCTTCATCATGGGGTGTATCTGTGTCGCCGGTCCACCTTTCGCTGTGCATATCTCCATGGATAGCATCAAACTTGTCAGGGAGCTTTACCTGCTCCAGCCATATCGATAATTCAGCAAACAGCGTAGTCGACGAAGGCAATATCTCTCTTGCAAAACCAATTTCTGATCCCGGTGACCAGTTCTTCGGAACTGGATCTGCGGACATGTGCCAGAAGGGTTCCAAGAAAATGGGCGGAAATGCTTGTTGCCAGGGAGTCAAATCTGTCAAGTACATGAGCGCTGGTAAATATTGTGGAGTGTACAAGGAAGTCGTCGGCATAGACCAGTACAAACAACAGGAAGCCAAAGCAATTCAGTGGTGGACCCGCTCCGTTCGAAGAAGAGGTATGTTGACCATTGTACCACTTGAGTACAACATGCTGTTACTGACAGGATAGCACAGTTGTCAGTCCACTTAGAAGTCCCCGTTGTAGCCTAGCAATGTGCTGTCTACACTCTGAAGAAGGCTGGGAAGCTTCCGCGCTTCCAAATGTGCACGCTCCGTTCCGTGCGCGGCCAAAGAAATTTCTCACGAATTTGAGAAATATACAAAGATCACAATTGTGATCATGGAGCGGCCTTCTGGCCTCGTGAGTAAGTTGAATGTCTCCCTATGCTATCAAGCTATTTTAAGAGATGCAAATTCAAAACCTCTTTAATCGTTTCGGCTCCGATTTCGTTCTAATGGGAGAGTCCGACTAATGTTTAAAGGATCTTTCGTCTCACTGGTGCTGGGCTGGCAACGCCCGTGAATATGGGATTGCCAGCCAACGTCGGAATAGGAAGCCAGCAGGGCTGCTGTTTTGTGTGTTACCGCCAGCAGAGAGCGTGGGTGATGAAGGCAATATCTTTAGTGAGTTGATGTTTCTCCTGCTCTGTTTTTGAGGTGCACTTGATTATCCACTAGCTCGGTCCTAGCTTCAAATCTTGCACAAGCTCCTTCTATAACATGAAACTGACAGATCACGCAGTCACAGTCTGCCTCGATACGAGATCGTGCTCTGACTCGTGTGGGGCACATGAAGATTGGTTTCTTTGTTTGTCAAGTGATCGGTGGCGGTGCTGCTGGTCCTCCGATCGCAGTTCATAGCTTCCTCAGCCTTCCTGGAAGGGCAAGCAAGCTTTGCCTGCTCCAGAGCATTGGTAAGTTCTCCCAGCCCCAAGAGGGTGTAGAGATTTTCGCAAATTTGGAAGCACTTATCGAAATGAAATATAGAAAACGAAGCTGACTATGAATTGATCCAGTCTTGAAGCACGAGACTCTAAGAGAAACGGTTCCTTCCGCCTTTCAGGAAGGGCCGCGTGTGAGTGGTCATGGAAATCGTTGGTTTTTATAAGGAGAACGCTGACAAAGGGGGATGAGGTTTGGGATATGTTTGAGAATGTGAGAGTGACGGAGCTGGGGAGTGGGGTAGTAGATAGTCGGACAGCTATGTATTTTTAAATGAGTGTTTGATGGATCGTTGACGAGCAGTTCGATGAAGGCAATTGAGCAGAATTACTACTTCTCGGCTGAGAAAGACTCGATAGACTCAGAGCAGGACGTGAAAAGGAAGCAGAAATATGAGTATTACGGAAAGTGCAGGTAGAGTGGCGCGAAGAGCAGGTACCAAATAATGTGACATGGCATGATATCAAGCTGAGTTGCTAACAGAAAGCTTTGTCATCGACATGACTGCTACAGTAAGAGAAAGTAGAAATATGCTTGGCTTGCCATTCGAGACCAAGCCAACTCATCAGCAAAGCAAACCCTATAGAGCAGTCAGAACTCGTTGTAAAATCCGCAAATAAGGCTATAAAATTAAGAAGTAAGGCCACGGGATAGCCATGTGGCTTGAAACGATTCCTCGGTCACATCTTCAGAGGAAATCTGGACTTGAGGTAACACACAGTAATCATCATACCATCCAGTCTTCCCTTCACCGAATACACGAACTTGCTTCATCTCGACTCCGAAAGCAACTCATGAAGCAACTGGCCTGGTACCTAGCAAGAAGAGGCCGACCGGGTTGCCGCGCCCGTATTCTATGATAGAAATACAGGTTTTCGGATATTATTTGTTGCATGGATGGCTTCTTACTGGTAGATATAGCGACGTGCTTCCCTTTTCAAGTGCCAAGTCCTGAATGGATTACTGTACAGTACAATGCGAGCGGTATTTTGGAGTCTTTCTCCCGTCTTGGGGATCTCGATGGTTGCGAGGGAGCGAGCGGATGGAAGGGAGACGGGGAGTGATGAGGTGATATGTGAGTGAGTGAGAGTGAGATTGACGCGTATCTTGCGCTGTTCTTCTCGCTCGGGTCGATCATGGATGGGATCGATGGGATAGTTCACGACGCGGGAAGGAAGCTTGTTTACCCCGTTATTATGATCGTATAATGTGACTGAAGTACGGTGTGTGAGGCGAGTTAAGTCGGGTTGTGTGTGGTGTGCCTCGAGGGACCTTTTGTAGATGTTGTTGACACCGAAGCAAGCGTCTTTGATTCCCAAGTTGATAGATATAACATCTTATGGAAGTTAGTCCGTGAGTCCGTGACTGTGAACCTCGAAATTTTATCCCGTCCTCCAGAGTCTGTTGTGGTTTTGAAGTTTTACATTGTCAGAGTTTCAGACTCGTTTTGGGTCTTTTGTAGAGAGAGAGAGAGAGATGGATATATTGAAATATCCCCGAGTCGAGTCGGCCGAGTCACAATTGAGCTATGAGCTGTGAAGCTGCTCGTGATTGATACCACCTCTACTTATCGTTCATCCATCCGTTCCTTGGCAACCTCTACTCCTCTCCTCTCTCTCTCTCCCTCTCTCTCTCTCTCTCTCTCTCTCTCTCTCTCTCTCTCGGGCCCATCCACATCCCCATCCCTATCCCCATCCCATCAACCGGGGCCATCACGTGCTGGGCAGACGTCATGCTGCGTTGCCCCAAACCTAAGGGCCGGATGCTTGTTCGAGGTGGCCCGTGCGTGGGAGACGAGGAGAGGACAGGACAAGGACAGGTCAGGTGAGCGAGGGCGGGCGAGATGGCTCTACGAACCGACCCTCCCTAATCATCTAGACTCCTAGAGCATCGCATCTCAACCTCACTTTACTGCACTGCTCTTGACTTGCTTGCTTGCTTTTCTTCTGCACTTCCGGATTGATCACAGATCAGAGCGTGCTACGTGCGTGCGTTTGCATGCGGTGCATACTTGCATATCAACAACAATATCAACAACGACGGCGACAACGACAACATTAGACCCGAACAAAGGCAGACAAGACAGAGAGCAGACAGACAGACAGACAGGTTACGTACGTGGGGTGCTGCGTCGCCCTTGCACCGCAGCGAGCGTGGATACGAGGCGTGCATCAACTGCCACCAATCACTGGGCCAGGCTCGAGCCACTTGCTTTACTGTACTGTACGGAGTTGGACTGAAGAAGGTGTGTCCTCCCGTCTTATCGTCGACCCATGCTCTTCCCTGTTGAGTTGAGCATCCCCGCGTGGAGTGTCTTGATGAGTGTCATCTCTAATGAACGTCGGATTTCTACAGTGAGGCTTTGAACCGCTCTGGTTAGCTCGAATACCCGGAGTTAGAGGCAAACGCTGCTCAACATGTCGGAAGCAGGCGATAAGTTAGTATATTACTCCATACTTCCCAGATCAACTTCCCCCCTGAAATTGAAAGAGACTCTGGCCTTGTGACCCTCGCTGACGATGTCAATACTTAGTCACAAACGCAACAAGTCGTCTGCACTTTCCTTGCTGCGACACAAGAAAGATACGAAAGATACGAAAGATGACGAGAATTCGGAAGATGGATCCTCGAATATGCCCATGAAGAGCCCCTCGACGACTTCGCTCACCCACCACAGTTCGCAAAGACACCAGGCGCAGAAGCAATCAACAGGTACTACCGGCTTGATGCGAACAGCATCAAGTGTGCAAATGCACCGAGCTATTCCGCCGCCAGCAAACCAACCGCAAGAGAAGATTGTGTCAATCGAATCCTCCGTGAGGAAGTTTCGTATATTCGAGGCGCTGCGAAGCGGTGACACAGCAGCAATTGCCAAAGCAATTCGGGAATCAGATGGCACTCGCAAGAGTACTTCCAGTTTAACTGGGGGATCAGCTGCACTTGAAGATACTACCATACTTCATCTGGCAATTCAATGCGCTGAGGTTCCTGTTGTGGAATATGTTCTGTCAGATGGAGCTGGTACAATTGATATCAACGCACGAGACAAGGAAGGAAACACGGCGTTGCATCTTGCGGCCTCGCAAGGGCGTGGGAATATAGTACGACTTCTTCTCGATCAGCCTGGCATCAATGATTCTGTCGCGAATTACCAAGGTAAACTACCCCTTGATATGGCACGGACGCCAGACATCTTCCAGCAGCTACAGCTTTCGCGATCCATCTTCGCGGATGGCAAGATAAGACAGGTCCAGGCTTTGGTTGCGCAAGGAGATTATAAGCGCTTGGGAGAGGTTCTGGAAGAGCCAAGAGTGAAGACGGTCCTGGATATTAATGGAGGGGAATTTGCATCTGACATTGGTATCGTCCAAGCTGGGGGTACACTTTTGCATGAGGCCGCGAAGAAGAAGAACATGGAACTCATCCAGGTTTTGCTACTTCATGGAGCTGATCCATTCCGCCGCGACCGGAAGGGAAAGCTGCCCCAGGATGTCACGAAGGATGATAACACGAGAGCTATGCTGAAGCGTTCTCCAGCGGCAGTTGCTGCTCAGCGAGGTATTCAAGAGAAGGCTGTTCTAGGAAGCTCTCCGCAACCTGGAGGCTCTGGTTCTTCACCGGGAGATACTCTTGCTGGAAAAGATGGCCGTGAAATGAAAGGTTACTTGAAGAAGTGGACGAACTACCGGAAGGGATATCAACTACGGTGGTTTGTGCTGGAAGATGGGGTTATGAGTTACTACAAACACCAGGATGACTCTGGATCTGCTTGTCGAGGCGCCATCAATATGAAAATTGCTCGATTGAACATGGACCCGACAGAGAAGACCAAGTTCGACATCATCGGAAAGTCATCTGTCAAGTACAATTTGAAGGCCAACCATGAGGTCGAGGCTAAGAGATGGTTCTGGGCTCTTAATAACTCCATTCAGTGGACGAAGGATCAGGCCAAGGAGGAAGAGAAGCAGAACCAACGGAGCGCAGAGCTACTCAGACAAGCAAAGGCTGAACATTCCGGCTCCTCAGGAAAGGAAACTCTGAACGAGCCCAATGAGACTTTGGGCGCTATCGACATCAGGAGAAACAGCACGCAGACCAATCGGCTGCTTCCGCAAACCAGCGCGAGCAAGCTGGCGGGTCACAGGGTTACTTTTACAGGTGGTACAAGCGTGGCAGACGATGATGAGGTAACCAATTACGGTTCTTACGAGCCTAGCTACATGGGCGACATGGGGAAGGTTCCAAGTAATACTGGACCTAGCGGAGATGATGGCTATGATGAGGATGAGTACGGTGATGGCTCCAGCGACCGAGAAGCTCCAGCTTCTAAAGATGCTTTCGAAATAACAGCCCAGTCTGCGAAAATGCAGCTAGAAATGCTGGGACAGGTCAATGCTGCGTTCCAAGCCGAACAAGTCAGAAACCCGAATCTTCTCCTCTCCGACCCCGTTGCGATGCAAGCATCTCAGGCTTATGATTCCTCCATTCGAACCCTGAGTGGACTTTTGGGATCTTTGCTCAAGATTTCGAAGGACCGGGACGCTTACTGGCAATACCGACTTGATCGAGAGGCTGATATGAGACGCATGTGGGAAGAAAGCATGGCTCAGGTTGCTCGAGAGCAGGAAGTCCTTGAAGCAAGAGTTGGAGAATCAGAGGAAAAGCGCAAGTTGACAAAACGAGCTCTCCGCGAAGTCATCGAATCCGGCGGCAGCGTTGCTATAACAAGCAGACCGGCAAGCAGAGGAGAACCGCTGAAGGGGGAAGAGGCTGCAGAGGCTCTTGATGAAGTCCCTCTTGACGAGGAAGGAAAGGCTTTGAGACGCCCATCCACTGCCAACAGCTCCCTGCGGCACAAGTCGATCCTCGAAGCAGTTGGGCCTCTTTCTGACAGTGAGGAGGAGGCAGATGATGAATTTTTTGATGCTGTTGACGCCGGAGAAGTGGAAGTCGCTCCGATGCTGCCGTTGCCGCCTCCTAACCCACCTGTACACGATGAGTCCGAGAAGGGAGAGGCGATTACAGCTGACGCAATCGATCTGAGTTCTTCGTTCAAAGGTTACGAGAATGGGATTCGTAAGAGGCTTAAGCTGGATGCTGATGATCGGCCGAAAATTTCTCTTTGGGTAAGAAACACGTCCATAACTACTTTTTTCAAGCTGCTAACGAAAACAGGGTATTCTCAAGTCTATGATTGGCAAGGACATGACCAAGATAACACTTCCCGTGTCGTTCAACGAGCCTACATCAATGTTGCAACGATCTGCTGAGGATATGGAATACGCCGACCTGCTCGATATGGCCGCTGCGAGGATGGACTCTACCGAGCGTATGGTTTACGTGGCTGCTTTTGGTGCCAGTATATATTCGTCAACTATCGGTCGTGTTGCCAAACCTTTCAATCCACTTTTGGGTGAGACATTTGAGTATGTCCGTCCTGACAAGAACTACCGCTACTTGATCGAACAAGTCAGCCATCATCCACCCGTTGGAGCTATATGGGCGGAATCACCAAAGTGGACGTACTGGGGAGAGGCTGGAGCCCTATCCAAGTTCTACGGCAAATCCTTCGACGTCCAACACCTTGGAACCTGGTTCCTCAAGCTTCGTGCAGCGGATGGAACCGAAGATTTCTATTCCTGGAGAAAGGTCACAACCTCCGTCACTGGTATCATCACTGGCTCTCCTACAGTCGATAATTACGGACCCATGGAAATCAAGAACTGGACTACCGGCGATACCTGTCTGGTCGATTTCAAAGCTCGTGGATGGAAAGCTTCCAGTGCATACCATATTACTGGTCGCGTCAATGATGCGAAGGGTCAAACAAGATTCAGTCTTGGTGGACGATGGAACAATAAGATATACGCCCGCTTCACACCCGGCTATGAAGCCACGGTCGAAGAACCTAAATCCGGAGGTCACCACCGCAGCAGTGCTAGCGATCCAAATCAGGCTTTCACAGTCTGGGAAGTCCATCCCCGACCAGGAGGTCCGTTCAATTTGACGTCCTTCGGTGTTACGTTGAATGATATCAATGAGCAACTCCGTCCTTGGCTTCCACCCACGGATACAAGATTGAGACCTGATCAAAGGGCTATGGAGGATGGAGAATATGATTTGGCAGCTGAAGAGAAGACTCGCGTAGAAGAGAAACAGAGAGCTACAAGACGGAAACGGGAACAGACAGGAGAGGAGTACAAGCCGCGGTGGTTCGAGAAGAGTAAGTGTCCGATTACCGGAGAAGATTTCTGGCAGTTTAGTGGGGAGTACTGGAAGGAGAGGGAGAATGCTGGGAAGGGAGAGGCTTGGAGGATGGTTGAGGAGATTTTCTAGAGAGATAGTATGCAGGAGCGAGGGGTTGACGAGGAGAGAGGACGACTGCTTTGGAGTCAAACGTGTATATAGTCATAATGTGGAAGTTGCAGAGTGGATGAGACGTGGATGCATGAATCGTTGCTTTTGTTTGTTCAACCTGTAATGTATACTGAAAAGCGGTTTTTGAGGATGCATGAGTTACCTTGTGTGGACCCGGGATCGGAACACTCTGTTGAAGTAAACTTGTTGTGGTCACTGTTTGTTCAAGTTTTTCGAACACCGATATGGTGGTCTTATCTTGTCCACTGCTCATTGACTCTGGAGGGCGGGAATACAGAAGGTTAGCCGAGGTAAAACGCCAAGACCAATGAAATAGAGCTCGGAGCTTCACCAAAACAATTATATCACCAACCACATCCCCTTCAGCACCTGGACCACCGCAACAATGAAGCGTATAACCCAATCCCACCTCCCCTCCCTCTACCGACACCCTCGTCCCCTCGTGTCGCTCTCGCGAACTCTCCACACCTCGCCCCCAACACCCGCAACAGTGCAACCTCTAACCGCATCGGGCCCACCACCCAAAGTCCCCGTGCCCAGCGCAGAACATGTCGATTCACGGGTTGCCAGACGGAGGAAACAGGCTGATTTGCTGAAGAGAGGGTTGGATATGAGGGCGATTGCTAAGGGGAGTGGAGGCGGGAGTGCGAAGACGAAGAGGTTTTGGAGGGAGGTTCATGTTGTGCATGCGGAAGGTAAGCTCAAGCATCCCGCGGGTCCAAACGAGAAGTTTAAAGTTCTTGGAATGGAAAGAATGGGTTTATTTGTTGATGAAGAATGTATATGCCTGACAATTTAATGTACAGATGGTCTCCAGATCCACCTCGACACACGCCCCCTCCGGCGCCCCTCGAAACAAATCCTCACAATCCCGCCTTCCAAACCGCACCTCGCTACAGCAATAGCTCTCGAATGGGACTTGTTAACCAATGCCCAACAAGCGTTCCAACACCATCTCATCCCACTCACCTCTCTCGTCTCTCGCGCCCTCGACATCGCTGACGAAGACGCTCTGCCCTCATCCGCCGAAACAGTCTCCGGCCATGGCCCCATCAGGACCGGCATCGCTGACACATTGATGCGGTATCTAGACACCGATTCCCTGCTCTGCTGGGCCGAAGAAGCGCAGCCCGATCCGCCCGGCTACGAAGTACACGAGAGCAGGAAAGCGGAAGGGCTGCGCAGCATCCAGAAACGTACCGCGGTGCCGATCATCAGTTTTCTGACCGAGCGGGTCTGGCCCGGTGTGGAGATTGTGGAGGTTCTTGATGAGGGGAGCATCTTCCCGAAGAGTCAGCCGAAGATGACGAGGGATGTTATCATGGGCTGGGTCATGGGCTTGCCGGCCTTTGAGCTGGCGGGCTTGGAGAGGGGCGTCCTCGCTGGGAAGGGGCTGCTTGGAGCGGCGAGGTTAGTGGTTGAGTGGAGTGAGGAGATGGGGGAGTTGAGGAGGGAGGGGGAGAGAGCGTTTGGGGTTGAGGAGGCGGCTGTTGCGGCGAGTTTGGAGGTGGATTGGCAAACGAGAATGTGGGGGCAGGTGGAGGATACGCATGATGTTGAACGAGAGGATGTTAGACGGCAGTTGGGGAGTGTGGTGCTGCTTGTTTCCGGGGAGAAGGCTTAGATTCGCAGGCAGGGCTGAGTTTATGAAATTGAATGAGATAGATGGTTCGGTGTATGATAAGCACCGAAGGATGGTAGATGGAAGATATGAAATGTAAGAGAGGCGGAAATAGTAAGAAGATGTATAGATATATTGTATAGTACAGTACAGATGGTAAAAAAACAGCTTGGGCAGGCACACAGAGAGAGAGAATTGAAGATGAGGAATGGTGAAAGGAAAGACAAGAAAGGAGTCTTGCTATGCACCCCCAGCAGGATGTAGAAAAGAGGAGTGCGGTAGAATAGAATAGATACAAGAGAAGAGATAGGGCAGTGGAGAAGTTAGGATGATGGGGGGAGGGAGAGGGGGCTTCATTTAGCAAGTAAGTAAATAGGCAGGTACTGAACTTGTGCTGATGTCTGCAGGCTAGGCTGGTTCACGTGATGTTTCGGACTGGCTGGAACTTGGAAGGCGATTTGGCGGTGCCTGGGTAGCTGGAAGTAGCTGGAAGTGTGTAGAGAGGGGAGATGTTAGTCAGGAAGGAAGTGCTGTGTAGATTAGACTGCAAGGTAGATGTATCGATATCTGCTAAATCCGAAAAGTTTTTTTCCTCGCGCTGGTAATGGTAATGGTTATGGCGAATTTTTTTCCATCGCTCGCCTGTTGGGCTGGCTGATGATCGCGATTTCTTTCAACTGTGCAGTCAGCCAGCTTTTGTTTCTGAGGTCATGGTGTATAGTTTGTAGTAGTGTTATGTCTATAGGTAGGAATGACAGATTTATACTTATAGAAATAAGCACTTTCTAGGTGATGACATATACTCCCTCACGCACTTTCTCACCACTCGGACTGTGTCTCTCGCTTAACATGATGTGATTCGGTTAATTGAAGAAAGGGATGGATGAGTGTAAACACAGTAGCTTTTACTAGGATAAACATCTCTCTCTTCATCGCGAAGACCAGTATATGGAAAACCCCTGGATTTAATTGCTGCTACAACTATCCACGAATGCCTCGTACGGATCTTTCCAAGTAGTCAGTAAGCTCGATATTCTTCGCGCAATGAGTTTCGTTTCGAAGTCCATCGCCTTTTCGAGCTAATATCAAAGTTGTTTAGAACCCTGCCTCATGGAGCACCTGCATCAATACCCGTGATCGAATTAATATGGAGTTCTTACTCTTAGCAGCAATCTCTTGAGGTAGAAGAAGTCGCCAGAACTAGAAGGGACGAGTTCCTATTGTGTCCAGCCGTGGGTGAATCCGCCTTTGTTACAACATGTCAATGAATACTTTTATATTTGAAATTTGAAACTAAGCTATATATACAATCGGACTCTAATGCTGTATTTTCTTATAGTAACAAGTACTAGTAGGGTATGGATTGTATTGATAAAGCTGAGATATAACTCCGCTTTACAAAAGGGCTTTGCAAAAAAAAAAAAAAAAGCCTAATCTATTAAGACTCAGTCCTCTTTGACTCTGGTAGAAAAATTATAGAGGGTCAGCTTAAAACAGAAGCGTAACGCTGCAAACATGTGTATACGTAGGTCAATTGGAGGGCGAGCGTTTCATAAGAACAGTACATCGCTGGAAAATCGCCCAGTCTCCGCTTGACAGACTGCGGCGCTCAAGCGTGCGATTTTTTCGTGATTGTCATTCGCCGTGGACCAGTACGCTAGCACCGCTTACATACACCCGCTTCTTGGACCTCTACCCCGAACTCCAAATACAGATCTGAGTGTTTGCTCTGCCTGGTCTTTGGATCATCCAATGTTATCATGTGTGTCATATGAGAGGCTGCGTCTCTTTCAATGGCACTCGCCCTCTGGTAGCGCCTCACAGCTGCCGAATTTTTCGAACAGTTTGCCTCTCTATATTCGAGCTCGATCTTCGCAACAGTCAACGAGAATTCTCCCTTTCCGTGGATTTTGCCTACGATACTCTACGCTTCGCTACCAACACTGAGATAAATGAATACACGGCTGCTGCTCTACGCCCTGAGCAGGCGAAAAGGCAGGGATGTTTTCTATTACTTGGTTGTCGAGCTCTCCAGCTGAAATCACTTAGTATCAATTGCGAATCTCATTCCTATATTATTTGCAGAACTTCGAGCTCAGTAGTTGCATCATGAGCGTCTTGTTTTGGATTCTTTTGAGGAACAATCTGCTAACGAGAAGTTTTTAAACAGCGTCTTCCCCTAAGTACTTGAGCCGAGCACAGTCCCAGAAGCATCATCCCGAGTATCCAGCAACTCCAACCAACAACAAGCTCTGTCATGGTCCCTTTGCTACGCCAAATAGGGAACCGAGCGACGATCCTTATTCAGGGAAACGGCGCCGAAGCGGAGCTACACGAAGCTTCAACTCACAAGTCACGCATACTATCTCCTGCGCTTCTCTTTGCTGCCTCTCCCGGCATTAAGCATTGCCTGCTTTATTTGCTCTTGCCTCTCCGCCTCCCGCTCACGTTCCTTTGCCTCCTTGGCTGCGTCACGTTTCTCCTTGCTACGTCTACCTGCTTCCACTGTGGTGTCTTCATAGCGGAGTTCTCGCTCGAGGCTGTCTTCTTTGGCGATGTCTTTGGAAGAAGACATACTTAAGGAGGCTTATGTCTAGAGTCCCAAGTTAGAACTCGGGTGACTAGATTGCAGGGGCCTGGATCATCGGAATGAAGAAGAAATCAAATACCTGCTCGTGCGGTGTGAAGCTGGAGACTTGAAAATTGTTAGGCACTAGCAAAGCGTCTCTTGTTTGTTGGACCGGGAACGTGATGTCCGTCAGCGGTGGTGAGTAGTTGTTGTGAAGATGAAATGTCGAAAAATATGCGTAGCTTTTCTGAGCACATAATCAAACAGACCGGAGCAGTCGTGAGACTTTACACTATTTGGGCTTCTCTCTCTACCAGGCAGCACTCAAGAAGGTTTCCTCTCCCCATCAGACTGCCGCTAGGCAGCGGTCATGCCTTTGCTTTTAGCTTTTGGTAGGCAGAATCCGGCCTCCAGTAGGCCGGTGTGACGGTAATTTAAATCTCGTTCTACCAATCTCGCGCCTGGCCCAACAATGTGGCCCTTGTGAAGTTGGTTCTGGATATCCATTCGTCTTGTGAGACAAACAAGCGAGCAGGGGCATGACATGGCTTGATATTGGTCTAAATTGACAAGAGTACGAAGGCCCGCGGATCAAATGGGATCGAATGCTGCACGCCATGGTAAGCGTTACGACCGCTTACACACCCCGATGTTACCTTCTCCGGTCACTGCCCCTTTTGCGCGCGCTTATGGCTGCTTCTGTGTGCTCAGATACAAATTAAGCGCCATCAGGGGGTCTGGAGGTTCGTGATCACGGGGTTGAATAGCCTGTTTAGGCTTAATTTCCTCGCTTAACCTTAACCCCTAAAGATAATAGAACACCTCCCCTCAACGTTAGCCCCACCCGTGGCTGGCCACTTCCGGTGTAGCTTCCCAGGCAACCATTTACTCTATCTGGGTTCCGATTGTTAATTAGCCCATCTGTGCTTCCCAGTTCTTGAAAGAATGTACACAGGCCGGCAAAACTTTGACAATGTCGCATGGGACAAGAACGACGATGCCGAGGAGGAGTCCCAAATGCGACTTCGGAGGAAAGACACCTGTCGCCAGGTCGAAAGCCTCGTTGAACAGAAATGCGGCAAAACTGCTACACTGGTATCACCACTAGTCATCGGTGGCCTAAATATTCATTACAGGATCCATCTCGAAGGCGAAGACTCCTCCTCTGATGTCATGGTGCGGCTGCCCTGGCCCTCCGCAGCCTGCTTCCCTAGCGAAAAAGTCGTCTACGAGGCAGCGACGGCGGAATATTTGAGACTGAATACGCACATTCTAAATTCCCAAGTACTCTACTATGGTCGGAATTCCAACGTCGGGCCGTTCCTTATCCTCCGTCGGATCGAACACCGAGGAGACATGACGGACGCTCTCGCTGTTCCTGGTTTGGATCCCAATCTGACTCCAGTTCTGAACTTGGAGCTCCCCGAGAGCAAGCTCCGAAGTCTGTGGGGAAGTATCGCGTCGTGCTTACTGGAGATAGTGAAACCTACCTTCCCTCTTATCGGCTCATTGATCGAGGTTGACGGATCCTTCAGCATTGCCGCTCGACCTCTTACTCAAAACATGAGCAGTATGACCCAGCTCGCTTATATTCCCCCATCTATCCTTCCTCCGGAGCATGAGACCTATGCAACAGCCGACGAATGGTACGTAGCGTTAGCCAATATGCACTTGGCACAACTCATCTTCCAACACAACGACCTCGTTTCGTCCGAGGACGACTGTCGAAACAAGTATGTTGCTCGTCAGCTATTTCGAAGACTGGCTAAACAAGGTCGTCTATCAACGTTTGGGTTCGTCCAAGACGATTGGTCCGCCTACGTCAAGACGATGCATCCAAAGTGTCCGGCACCAGACAAATCAGGTCCCTTTCGCCTCTGGTGTGATGACTTCAGACCGGCCAATGTCCTCCTAGGCCCTGACGACGACGTGGCTGCCGTGATTGACTGGGAGTTCACATATGCTGCGCCCATGCAGTTCAGTCTCGACCCTCCTTGGTGGTTACTGTTTGAAACACCAGAAATGTGGCCTTCTGGTATCGAGGAGTGGAGCAGGGCTTACGAGCCACAGTTGAAGATATGGCTCGAGGCAATGGAGGAGGAGGAAAAAGGGGCTGAGTTTCTCCACGCCCTGCCGCTTTCGGTGTATATGCAAGAGAGCTGGAAAATGGGCCGCTTCTGGCTCAACTACGCAGCTAGAAAGAGCTGGGCGTTTGATGCCGTTTTTTGGACGTATTTGGATGAGAGGTTCTTTGGCGAGCGGGACAAAGAAGTTCTTGATAAGGACTTGTGGAAGACGCGACTGCATCTCCTAAGGGAGGAGGAGCGACAGACCATGGAGCCGTTTGTACAGCAGAAGATGGAGGAGTCTCAGGAAAGAAATCTGGTGGAGTGGGACCCGGCCGATGCAAAACATCGTTTATCAGGGCTGTTGTTTGATTAAATGCGTCTCTAAAAGGGGCTAGGACGTCCTACTTCATTCTTAGGGTAGTGATCCAATAATTCCTGTTCGTGCTTCGCAAAATGTCAAATCGTGAGTCAAATTATGACGTCTGCCAGGCTGCCTTTTGGGTGGAACATTCAAAAGCTGCACAGAAACATAATATAGACGTACAATGGTGAGATTATAAGATTTGAATTACTACGACATTCATCTATGTGTGGAGGATAAAAAAGATGCTCGCTACAGAATTCTTAGGACGATGCATATCAGGCACGCGAGATACTTCAGTTTCTGACGAAATGGTCATGCTTGATATCTCTTCACTGATTGCTTCTTGTTACACTTCACCGTTTGAGCGCCTCTCTCAATCACAAAACGTGACTCTCAAAACAGTTGATTATTTTGTTTGTTTCCTATCATGCTGCAACGCCCTCGTCGCACCGCTTGTTTAAATTATTTTTGTTGATGTAGAAGGTCACTCCGTTTTTTGCATTCCTACAAGACAAGTGGAAGACCACAGTCTCAAGGTCTCCTCAGCAGATGTCTGCCAGGGATTGCGAAAAAAACGATCGTTTGATACGTTCATATCCACTCATGTGGCTATAGTATTCCGTCCAGCCACCGTGAGGCTCCTCCATCGTTCGGCTTACGATTTTATTTCCAGTCCAGAGGGCGCGAAAGCTTTGGGATCCCCAAGCAACACAATATCATCCTCCGTGCAACTTCAGATGTTACGAGCTCCGATTTGGAACTTTATTTACTCTACCCAGAACAATTTGTGAAATCTACCAGTCAGACTTGAGTAGAACTTTGAGCGCTATCATCCATAGCATGTCGGTCTGCGCCGATTCCCTAAACAAGAAGTACGAATTGCTGAACGAGTTGTGAAATATTATGACGAAGCTCACATTAAGCATGCTGGCGAGACAGAAGACGATGACGTAAAAGATCTCAAGAATCTTTGTCTCGATAGCGAGCTGTATTAACAGCAGGCAGTCCACACCAATTTCTGGTTCGGGTGCATCGATAGTCAAGTGCTTGAGTATTTGCTTAACAGCCTGCCGAAGATCAACGAGTTGCAAGGTTGAGAAAATATTCCGTCAATTCTCATCTAAATTCACATGGCGGAAATCTATTTTCTTGCTAGGAGAGGAACCGAGGCATACAAAAAGCTACATACGTTGGTATTATGGAAGCTGAGGGCAATACTCGGAGTGCGTAAAGTTAGCCAGTGACGATTCGTGGCAAAACGTGAATTTGCAGATGACTTCTTGAGGGCAGTTGTACATCCTGACTTGTTTGAAGACCAGATTCCTGAAGTTGTGGTTATTCTAGATCTTGACGGCTGCAGACACCTGGCGGAACCTTCAATTGACGAGCCTCTGCCGAAGGATTTAGAAGGTTTAGGAGTTTACATGCACTTTGAGTCTGTCTATTGATCAGATTGTCGCTGGGTTCTGAAGCTAATCGGATGAGGTAACGAATTTGGGTTTTCAACAAAAAAAGGCTTCAAGCGTCACTTTCAGCCTCAAGTATTCCCAAAGTCTCCGAAGCTGACATGCAATTCGCTAGCCATAGCCAGTGCCGCTTAGAGCGGTCAATCGATGACCGTTCTGCGTGCAATGGCTGAGCAGATACCTTAGGTCGTAATCTACAAGAAACCCAAGTATTTTTTGGAGTAATTTATCTCTTTCCCTATACCGATGAGACGAGGCTCCTATGGGAGGGCAGTGTTGACATCTCGGCCCACTTGAGCTATAAGCGAAAACACTAAGAAGAAGCTACCTTACAGGCAAGCGCAGGGGCAAAAGAATCGTCCGGTAACTATCAGCTGACAATTACTACTTTAAATAGATCTCTTAACAAGGAATCACCAGGTGACGGGTTTTTGATAGTTCTTTTTAAGGAGTCCTATATAAAATCGAAAATCGTACTTTAAGGGAATGATTCAAGAGCTAGGAACAGTACCAGAATAGCAGATACGGGGCAAGTATTTAATGACCCCCTTTTCTAAGGTACTAGGGAGTACTAAAGCCTATGCTTACCTGGAGTATACTTTTAATGAATCGACCGAATATTAACTCCTTTTAGGTACTATATTAAAGTTGATAAGCTAGTGTCGATATCGAAGTTGAGGGTGCGACCGAGTGTTTTTGCTCTAAGTATTTGATCAGGAAGGCACGAGGAGGCATCAACTCTAGTGCCGTCAGAGAACCGTCCCTTGGTGATTTCCTGTTCGGAGGACCATTCAAAGCAGGAGCCGTCTAGTGACCGTCACTTGACAGTTGTTCGCCATTCAGAACTATTCGTTTACCCCTGCCTTTGCCCTTGCCTCTAAGGTACTCATCACGCAGCCGTTTCCCTGGATGGTACAGCAAAGCACTACGCCATTTCGACCAAGAGGAATAGTTTGTCAGTGATTTCTTCGGCCACAACATACCACTTCATTTTTATTGTTGATTGAAAACCCGCGAATACATTATATCCTCAAAGTCAAGAAACCCTCGTCACCCGGACTTGCCGAAGCGTCACGATCCTTTCCGACAGATACAAGTACCGAATTAGCACCTATAACAGTCTCGACAGCGGATACGCAGCCACAAGAAATACCTAGTCCGCCGAACTACGAAGACATGAAGTGGAATAGCGCTGCTACATCCACGACAAAAGGTGCTGAAATGGCCTGTCCAGTCGACTTCGCAGTTGCTGTCGGATCGAGGTTCGCAAGGTTCGCCAAGCTACCAGTAGAACTACAAATGATGGTCTGGGAGCTCGCCATCGAAAAACTACCAGCACGAGTGGTGGTCGTAACTACGAGATTCCGAGAACGACATATGCAATGCAGCAGTAGAACACCACTAGCTGGGCTGCTACGAGCTTGTAAAGCTGCTCGTAAAATGGCATTGAAGTTGTACAGCGCAAAAATTGAGTTGGAAAATCGCACTATCCGGCTCGATGGAGATAAAGATATCCTTTTGCTGGTATATCCTGAAGGGGGGCTCACAAGAGTCGGGGCGTTGGGTACAGCACACAATGCCCAACAAGAGATGGCGAGTTTCTATGATTTTCTGTACCTACAGGCTCATGACGACAGGTTTCGCGAAGACCCCAAATTCGTAGTGAAAGGCGTCAAGAGGTTAGCTATATGTGAGCGCGATGATGTTCTCCTCGAAAAAGCTGCTATCGATCAGCTTGGCGGAAGGAAAGACCGATTCTTGTTCAAAGCATTCCCTGATTTGCAAGAGTGTTTTGAAGTTCGAGACAGTAGGGTGCCATTGGAGGAGACAATGCAACTTTTACAGTATACGGATCAGGATGTACTTCTGCGTCCACGTTGGATAAGGATCCAGAATTCTTCGATTCCGAAGGTTCTAAAGGAGGACGATGTGACATTTTGGAAAGCGGAGGTGTTGAGGCCCTATGTCAGTCCTTGGTTCCCTCTTGGATTACCACCCTTTTGATGTATCAAATTGCTTCTCAAATGGACTTCGGGACCTTCAAATCAGCCAATAGGGCAGTACTAGTCGGTCATTTCGTCGGGAGGCGAAATGATATCACAAGATGCATTAATACGATACTGTATGATTTGACTATTTCCTCTGTATTCTATGGTGTACATCGTAGTTTTGTGATCTCATGACGTTGAATTGAATGCGCACTTATCTTGCTTGACCTGATCATTTTTGACCGCCCTGGAGTTGTTTGATAAGCTTTGCTTTACTTCGCTTTGCCTCGAACTGAATACGAAGGTAATACTGGGGTATGGCGAAATCAACTCTAAAATGATTTGCGAATTTTAGCCTCACCTTCCCTGCGCTTTACTGTGATATCCACTTAACCTCATATTCGGACCATCGAAAAAACTAAAGAACTTTTCTTGAGTTCCCAAATCAAGTTGCCAAATACTTCAACGCAATATTAACCATTCAGTAGTTACGCAGGTTCGCAAACCACACCTATTGCAATATGTATTGTGAAGCGAGTGTCCTCTAAGGATCTCTCCATCTCATCTATCAAGGTACATTTTAATGCAGTTGAAACAGAATCGTTTAGTACGTCAGATGCTGTGAGCATCGATTTGCACTACCGGGTAAGCGGACAGTCTCATAACAGGTAGATCAAGAGAGGAGACTTCCAACGACTTCGTACAAATCTGCGAAACTCCCTCTGTATGGATTTGAGCAAAAGCATTGACTGGAAAGTACTCTGCAGACAATCGAACGTTCGCTGAGAAGGGTAAAAGCCAAGCATCGCAGAATTAACCGAAGGACATGAAACCAAGACCTGACCCAGAGTCCTGGATCTCGAACATTGTCATTCAGTGCTTGCACTGATGCATCTTTTTCGCGGGAGACAATGATACCTCATGGCAAAGGTAGCCCTTAGATCTGAACTGCACTTGCAAGCACATCAGAACTCGAAATCTAAATCCATGGCGCCTAAAAAAAAAGGCAGATGGAGATCTCGACCCAAAATTTGAAGGGCTGTAAAACCACTAACATCTATCGGCATTGCTCAGTTCTCAATGTCGAGAACACCTCACCAACGAAAGTGCATTGTCCTTCGATTTGAGGGTGAGCTTCCTTAACAAATGGTAGGGTTCCCATTTCCACACGTCCTAATATGTACAACCATTTCCCCATATCATATACCAGTCTTCACCAATCCCGTGACCTTCTCCTCGATCTCTTTATCCGATAAACCTGGTCCAATCAGCAAAGTTTTCCCCTTGCAACATCTGCCATCTCCAATGGCTCTTCAAAGAAGCTTGGACAAACTCACCGGCCAACGACTCGCTCTTCTCCTGTCCGAACTCTGCTTCCTGTTAGCCCAGTCCTAGCCTAGCATCTTCCCACCGACCACATCTCCCCCAGAGCTGGCACAGGCGTGGTTCCACTAACCATATCTTGCGTAAACTCTGGGTTGCGTACCAGCTGCTTCGCGGAGCATGATCGGTGTGTGTGGGTTGTTCTTCTTCATTGTTGGGTATGCGCGCGCGAGGAACGATCTGCCAATTGGCCGCTATCAGCATTCAATATACCAATTCAGTTCGAAAGCCCGGTAGCTCTTTGAATCTCAGGTTTCCATCCCTAATCCTGTTTCCTAGAGATCCTCGGACCTTTCTCCCTCGCCCGTCCGTCTAGATACAAACTCACCTCGTAGCACCACTGTGCTCGCCCGTCTGGCAGAACAGAAACCGCACCTCTTTCAACGTCTGCGAGAAAGCGTATTTGGCCGACATTTCTGTCGTCTTTGATCTTTACCTCCTGTCGTTCGTCGTAGTAGAATTCGGTCAATTGGCGCGTAACTCCTCTGACTACCGAAAACGACGTTCAGAGCTCGTCGTTAAAGCTCCCTTGCATAAATGCACAAGTAGCGCAAAAAGCCATATGCAAGTAGCTGCCAAGATATGCACAATCTGCCCGCATTTTATCCGCCGAACCTCAACATTTCCTTCCAGGTTCGGTCGGAACCCCATGAAAGCTCGAGAGAACATCCTCATTTCTGGATCTCAATCTCCACTCCACGGTTCAAACTCGCATACGTAGACCCATTCAATTGGATCCTGTCCTCTCCCGCGAATATACTACGAACACAAACAGTTCTTGGACCAAATCAATCGAGTTCGGAAGCTTTCTTTATCAATAAGATACATCGAGCCACTCGTCAAAAATGTCTGCACCTTCGACCCTGATGCGCGCCGCGCGCCCAGCTTTCCGCTCTCAATTCTTCAACTCACAAACCACTGGAGCTTTCAGGGCGAGCAGGAACAGCAAGTTCGGTGGATATGGTCGCACGGGGAAGAGATGGCAGAGTACGGCTGCGCCAGAGGCGGCTGCTCAGAGCTGGTTCAGGAGGATGTGGGATAGTCCTATTGGATTGAAGACTGTGCATTTCTGGTGAGTTTCCACTGCTCTGAGTTGGTGGAATTTGGAAGCTGGAGGAAAGTGAATGGGCTTGGGGAGGGGGATAGAGAGAGGAATGAGAAGGTGGAGATGGACATAGGGTGTAGTTGAACGTGTGCTAATTAACATTATAGGGCCCCTGTTATGAAGTGGTCAATAGTCCTAGCAGGCATCTCAGACATGTACAAGCCAGTCGAGAATCTATCACTCACTCAAAACGCAGCACTCACAGCCACTGGTCTGATCTGGACACGATGGTGCTTGATTATCAAGCCAAGGAACATCTTGTATGTCTCCATTCTCCACCAATTGACTTGCTTGATAGATGATTGGTCAGTCGACTAACAAAATCCCAGGCTCGCAACGGTCAATTTCTTCCTCGGAATGGTCGGTATCATCCAAGTCGGTCGCATTACGATGCACAACTACAGCAAGGGGAAGTCGGCTGGTGACCAGATCGAGGAAGCGAAGGAGAGTGTGAAGGATACCGCAGCGGGATTGAAGGAGGATGTGAAGGAGACTGCGATAGGCTTGAAGCAGGAGGCGAAGAAGGTCGTAAAGTCCTAGAGCTTGCGCATGACATTTGAAGTTGAAGATTGGAAGAGACAGACGGGCGGGGTAGTTGGAAGTGTACGAAAGCGGCAATGAGAGGCGTGCTCGAGAATGGAACACTGCATAAAAGAAGAGGGGCAGAGAGACTGTTATATAGGGTTCGACGGGCATTTGCGTTACACTTCCATGCATCATGCTATGCGCTTCTTCTGCTATTACAGATATCTTTCAAGAGACTTTTTCATTAGGTCAGGCCTGCGAATCCTAGGTCTCTTAGGAATCCCTAAGCACTCTTTGGTTACTGGTTTGGAGTGATACCAAGTGACCTGTCCTCACTGAAAGAACATGGTGGCGTAAGAAACAGACTCTAAACACTTCCTCCTCATTCAAGAGAGGCGATTCGGAAAGGCCGTCCCCTGTCGAACCAGCGGTATAACCTTTATCCCAGCTGTCCCTGGGAAGGATTTGCCCAACCGTATAACGCCGTTGACTCCATGCAATGATGCACATCTCCTCTCCATATAGTCTCACAAGATACCGTATCATATCAACAGATTCCTCCTCTCTTCCTACTCGTTGCAATCCAGGGTTTTAAAGATCGTCATAGACTTCCACCAGGCACAGGCTTGATCCCATCATTTCGCATCTCCTCCTTCCGTTTCCGCATCTCCTCGACCAACTTTGCTTGTTCTGCGATCTTGCCGTCTCGGTTTTTGCGTTCGTCTTGCTCAGCTGCTACCCAGACTATTATCTTATCAGTAAATGATCCTCCAATGCTCCTCTGTACTCCCCACTCCTTTTCTCATTCTCTGCCCCCGACACAATTACTTTCTGCCCTCCTCGAACATCAACCATCCTTTCCAGCTCTCTCCCACGCCCGCCCCTCCTTCCATCCCACCACCTGACCCCCACACCTTTCCAACCCCCTCTCTCGTCCCTAACTCCACGATAGAATATAGCACTCACTCGGTCTATCACTCTTACTATACTCCCTCAACTTCATCGCAAAATGATCAAAGTCCTCCTGTTTCTGCACCCTGTTCTCCAGACTCCTCTTCTGCAACTCCGGGTTATATTTCAAGAAGAGTTCTTCTTCGGTTGGCGAGACCCAGATGACGAGTGCTGGGCCGCCGATGCAGCAGATGCCGCCTCTGTGGAGATGTTAGTCTGGGTTTGCGATTGATGGGGGGAGGAGGGACGAACGCGGCCAGCATTTTACCCCACATTGCCCAGTTTGTTGGTTTGGGTTTTGGTGGCATTGTAGCAGTGAGGTTTGGTTTGGAAGGGCTGGAAGTTAGAGAGTCAGCTGGGTTGGAAATTTTGTGCTGGGTTGTGGTATTGCTGTTTGTATTGGTGTAGCTCTGTAGATATGAAAGTATGAAGGCTTCTGATGATGATGTTGATATTTCTACGGCGGAGCGGAGGGGTGGGTCGTGCAGATGTGGCTGGGTGTGGCTGATGGGTTTCCTCATACATATATAGACTTCACAAGCTACTTAAAAAAGCCCAGCCTTCCATTTCAATGGTAAGTCCACCATTTCAATGGTAAGTCCACCAGGAGCGATTGGAGATTCAAAGGAAGAATCGGCGAGCTATCACTTTCTCTGACTCCGGTCCTAGAAAGGAAATCACTTGGGAAGAAGCTTGTCTGGTTTGATGTTTGCAAATATCAGATCTGGAAAGAGAAATAGGAATGCTATGCGGCTATATTGAGAGCGAGTGCTACAGACTCATCTCATGATCCTGTGGCCCGTAGGATATTAAATACTTCGATTCGACTCAACATTCAATGTATATCGTCTTGTACTTTCAAGTCCTTGAAGACCGACTTTGAAAGCGGCTCCACGAAGTTCAAGGCGTATGAGAATGACTGATACCCGACTATTATCAGAGCAGCTTCACGTGTTTCCTCGCTACAAAGCTCCACCGTATCATCTCATGTCGGTGAGGCTGGAAATGAGGATGGAATCCTCCGTTTGATCGTCCCCAAGACTCTCCATCCGAGTGGGTTTCAATGCCACAGGCCCCTGTCGTACTTGTACGTATACGATTGCAGGCTTCCTTCTGCTCCAATCGTCGTCGGCGCGATTACAATACCACCCGCACAGGCACAATGACAAGTTCTGCTACAGTCTCGTGATGAGAGCTGAATGATCCAGTTTGTGATCATTCAGAAAGGGTACCCCTTAAGCGAAAAAAAACCTCCCGGAAAAGGGGCCGGTCAACCTTGATAGAAGAAGCGAACATGAGCATGAGATGTCATCTCAACGAACAGCTGCGTCCGGAATATGAAAGTTTCAAGAAGCTCTGGAAATAAGAGCACAGCCACGGGCCGTTGTATGGACGCTGCGGACCCCCGGATTGATGAAGGAGCGTGGTATGTCATGCGTCCAATGATAGGGACGTGGTACCTGACTTACTCGGTACGATAAGTAGTCCGTTGCAGTAATTAATGTAAAATACTAACTAGCCCCTGATCACGTTGAGACGTGAGGGTGGGCAACCGACTTGACTTCTTTGTGCGACTAAGAGAGGACAAGGAACAGGAACAGGAACAGGAACAGGAAAAGGAAATAAGTGAATGAATGAATGCCCTACGGAGTAGTTTCCAAGCAGCAGCTTCCGAAAGATATACGCTTGTCGTTTCAATTGTCTCCATTCACATATTGAAACACTCAAGAGCTAGGTTTTAATCATGACTTTTGATCATCTTGACTATTGAAGATAGTCAAGATATCGTTATTGTCCTTGGAAATTCTATTCTATTATTGCTCGCTCGCTTCCCTTCTTCAAGCGGGTCTCGACCTCCCTTTCCGCAGCGGCCCTTATTGTATTGTATCTCAGGCTGGACAGCGCTGCCCCACCACCACCACCACCTCCACCACGGACTCCCCTTGTAACGTTCTCAGGCACTGCACCTACGAAAGCAACCGCACTGTGCTCCGTGACCAGAGGCAGAGGGCATCATCTTCCTTGGGTTGCTTCGTATTGCTTTCATTGCGTTACCTCGTTTCCTCTTCGTAACTCTGGGAGCCTGCTTTGTCTGTCAGCATCCCACGGAACAAACATTACCCCCTATCATAAAAAACAATACGAACTAGACGACCTTTTCGACGCTTGGCTGGTACTTATAGTGCCGTCGTCCCCTCGTTGCGAGAACAGAGACGGCAGCATCAACAAGCCAAGACCGACCAGCTCGTGTTGAAGCCCGAAGATTCGCAGATCGGGATCAATAGTTCTCGCCATCGTGCGGCTCCTATTGATTGAATCCTGTAGCAGCTGGGGATATCTGCGATCGCAATACGAGGTGAACGAAGAAGAAGTTCGAGGTTCGAGTTCGGCTTCGAGGTTTCTGAAACAGGCAAATTGAAGACACATCGAACCAAACAACATAATGGCCTACGACCAGAGACAGTACCAACCCCCACAACGGCCTTACAATGGGAGAGCTGCACAGAGACCTGGACCGCCGCAGGGCTATTCTCAACCTCCAGCGCCTGCGCAACAATACGCCCCTCAGCAGTACGATCAGTACCAACAGGATGGTTACGGTTACGATGACTACAATAATGAGTATGCGCAGGATGGAGGATATCAGGATATGAATGGAGGGAGAGGCAATGGATATCCACCTCAGCAAGAACATTATCGGAATGGTAGAGGGGGTGGAATGCAACCACCTAGAGGGGGCGCAAGAGGACCACCACCTATGCAGAGACCGCCGACAGCAGACCCGGCTAGAGGACAAATGCAAAGACCGCCGACTTCTGATGGAGTTCGAGGTGGTTATGATCCCAGAGGAGGACAAGGTAGAGGTTATCCAAACGGCGGTCCTGTTGGAAGAGGAGGAGGGCAAAGACCGCCCATGGACAGAAGTGGAAATTCCGATCCTGGATGTAAGCATGCTTTCAGTTGTATTCAGGCTTAAGCTGACTTTTACCAGTGAGAGGACCACCAGGGCAAGGTATGCCGGTTCGAAAACCGTTAAAAACCCCGCCGATGTCTCCAGAGGAAACTGCATGGGACAATCCATTTCCTTCTTTTCCTGGCGCGAAGAAGAAGACGTCTGTTTCGGAGGAACGAGATATACTGCAAAAGATGCAAGCTATGGATATGGGAAACCCGCAACCGCAAGGCAGACCTAGAGGTAATGGGAGTCAAGGCAGTCAAAGGGGCGCTCCCATAGACGATTACGGACGGTCTTCTTTGGATAATCAAAGACGACCTCCACCAAATGAGTATGGACGAACCTCTGCGGATAGCTCCAGAAGTGGACAAGGCAGAGGCTACCCTCCCCCAGGTCCACCCCAGCAAGGATATCCTCAAGACAGGAGGGGAGCGCCAGCTCCAAATCCAGGATATGGAGCGCCCCGACAGAATGGTTATGGAGAGCCTGGGTTCAATGATGGATATGGTCCAACATCACCTGTGAGGGACTATGGAGGACCCTCGCGGAGCATGACTATGCCCAACGAAGCCCCAGCACCAATGGGACGTCAAGGACCGATGCCTATGAATGGATCAGGTCCAAATGCACCATACAATGGTCCTGCAGGACGAGGGGTCCCAAGACCGTCCACAGCTGGGTCAAACCGGCCTCCTCCTCAACGAATGTATCCTGACCAGGCTTCTTCAGTCGATCCGCATGCAAATGGTGGCAGCAACCAGGCCTATGATAAACAAGGACGCGAAAGCGTAAGCGATTTCTACGACTCGTACTTTGATGAGACTCCTTCGTCAGAAATGTCACACTTTGACGTAGCTCCGGGTCCTGGCAATCATAGGAGAGGAACTTCTATCGATGGACATATCCAAAATCCGATGCCACAGAGAGCATTCCAGCAAGGTAAACCCATGCAATTACCACCTGATGGTCGACATCGCGCTCAATCTCAAGCAGCTGTCTTTGAAATGGCTGGGGATGCTCCGGCAATTCCGTCAAATGGTTATCCGCAAGGACATTTTGATGATGGTTATGGCCATGGGTACAACCAACCACCGCAGCCAAGATACGGAGGTTATGACAATCCAGTACAGCAAAATGGGTTTACTCCCCCTCCTCGTAGTCAGTCAGCAGCTCCTGGCCCAGGTCGCGGAGGTCCTCCTCGTCCCATGGGTGGCCCTCCATTAGGACCCAGACCAGGGTTTGACGGGTTTCCAGTCGGCCCAGCACCTGGTGGAATGGTACGAACGCAAACGATGCCGACCGATGGTCTACCGTCTCATCCGCCGCCTGTTCGTGCGGGTTTAATGCCCAATTCAGTAGCAAATCAAGCCAACAACAAGCCACCTCCAGTCCGCAATTACAACAATAACTCTCCTGCTCAACAAGCACCACCTCCACAAAGCAATGGTCCTCCACCGACCGGCGCACCAGGTGATGCACCTCCAGTCACCATGGCTGAACTCGAGCAGCTCAGAGTTACTATCAAAAACAACCCAGCCGATCAAAAAGCAGCTATGCTTCTAGTACGCCGCCTAGTCGAAGCCTCAGACATCCTCACCCCCTTGATTCCTGATCAAAGATTACGCAACAAAGCTCGCGACAAATACATCATGGACGCCCACAAACTGCTTAAAAAGCTAGTCACGCAACAAAATCCAGAAGCAATGTTTTACCTCGCAGATTGCTATGGTCGTGGCGCTCTCGGTCTCGAAACTGACAACAAAGAAGCTTTCACTTTGTACCAATCAGCCGCTAAAGCAGGCCATGCAGCAGCAGCTTACCGCACAGCCGTATGCTGCGAACTCGGTAATGAAGAAGGAGGCGGTACGCGCAAAGATCCGCTCAAAGCTATACAATGGTACAAGAGAGCTGCCATGCTTGGTGATACACCAGCTATGTATAAGATGGGCATGATCCAACTGAAGGGATTGCTTGGACAACCAAAAAATCCGAGGGAGGCGGTTGGGTGGCTTAAACGTGCTGCTGAACGTGCTGACGCTGAGAATCCTCACGCTCTTCACGAGCTGGGTCTTTTATATGAAGCACCACAAACGATGGACAACTCTGTAGTGCGCGATGAGGCATACTCCTTCTCCCTCTTTCAGCAATCTGCCGATCTCGGCTACAAATTCTCGCAATTCCGTCTCGGTGCCGCTTATGAGTATGGCTTATTCAATTGTCCTATCGATCCTAGGCTGTCGATCACGTGGTACTCGAAAGCTGCTGCTCAGGAGGAACATCAGTCCGAGTTGGCATTGAGTGGGTGGTATTTGACCGGGAGTGAAGGCGTATTGCAACAGAGTGATACGGAGGCTTATCTGTGGGCAAGGAAGGCTGCTATGGCAGGATTGGCAAAGGCGGAATATGCGATGGGATATTTCACTGAGGTCGGGATTGGAAGTCCGGCGAATCTGGAGGATGCTAAGAGGTGGTACTGGAGAGCTGCTGGTAATTTTCATCCATTATGTGAAGATTCTGAATGTTGTGTGCTAATATTCGTGTAGCTCAAAATTTCCCCAAGGCGCGAGAGAGGCTTGAGGATCTTAAGCGAGGCGGTGGGAAAGCAGGAATGAAAGCTAGGGAACGCATCTCGAGATCGAAGGTTGGGAAGCATAATGAGGGTGAATGCTCTGTTATGTAAGGGATGAAACATCGGGAAAATGATACAGCGTCGAGACTTTAAGGGGTAGAAGGGTGCGAAACGGAAGCCAACAAGACGACCTCATGGATTCACGAGAAAACAATACATAAGATGACTGTCGTGCTAAAGCAGTCCAAGGATTGAAAGATGATATATGGAGCATAATGCAGAGAGTGGGATGGGCTGGACCTGGACCCATACAGGAGATTGAAGGCATGTACACCATGCTATGGAGCTGGTAATCATATTCGCGCGCACTGGGTGGACGGCTTGGGGCGTCTATCTTCTTCTCATAAAGTGGATCGATCCATACAGGATTTTATGGTTGCTCTTCCATGTACATGTACAGTAATTATGTAGCAGAAAGAACGAATAAATTGAACTAACATATCAAATCCTTTTCTTCTGCTGTGCATATCAATGACATGGCATGCCGTTTCACTCTTCACCGTCGTACATTGCTTTCATGAACGAAGTAGCGAGCGGGTTTCTTTCCATACCTAGTGTTGGTCTATGCTCATCAGCTTACTTACCTAATCATTCATCCAAGACGCTGCGCTGCTGCGATTAGATTAGATTACATTAGATTGCTTGCGTACCCATCATTTGCGTGAGCAGTCAGTCGGTCAGTTGCAGAACTCTATCACTTGTAACGGAGGTATTTTCGGTTACGTGGGAGATGAATGAACGCAGCCCTCCTCTCCTGTTCATGCCATCCAGAAGGGTACTAGCGCGTTCTTTCGCTCGCTTGGTTGGATGTTCGTGGGGCTTGTTCGATGTCGCGATTTTGGGTTCGAGGGATGGTATGGTATGGTACGGTATGGTATGGTACGCTGGCGTTTGGAGCTTGTGTGTTGAAGAAGGAGGAAGAGAGAAGATGGGAGGAGGGGGTGAGTGCTTGGGTTTTTTGGGGGAGGGGAGCGGGATGATGGTTTGGATGAGAGGACTGGGAGGGTTTTTTTTGACTCGTGAGGTTGGGAGGGAGGTAGGAAGGTATGTATGTATGTATGTATGTATATGGTGATTGGAGGGATTGTGGAGGAAGGGAAGGTAGGTAGGTAAGTGAGTGGGAGGTCGAGTATTTGGCGTGAATGTGGATGTGGACTGGCGCCGTTTCTTTTCATTTTGAGATGTTGAGATTTTGAAATTTGAGGTTTTAGATGAGCTGATATGAAGATGAGATGAGTATAGAGAGAGGTGTTGTACTCGCCCAACTCGTCCTGATGGTATAGTAGACCTCAGTTGTTTTGTCCTGTTCCGATTACGCTTTGGGCGCGACGCGATCCACTTAAAGTGGTTGAGCAATGGAATGTCAAGCAATGTAGCCTGCTAGGAGTGTGTACGCTATATCGGTATTGTCTAGATTCTCATGGTGGAATTTGGTTTCGCTCCAAATATTGACTCGCTCGCTTGGAGTCACCTCGGTTACCGACTCGCATTCCTCAGCCTCTCGCTTCAAATTAATTTGTTCAGAGAAAATTTCTTAGGGTAAAGAAACTTCGCCACGAAGACGCGGCTACAGCATTCTCACGTCAGGAGCTTCAATTTAATATTGTGATCCATCAACATTTGTGTACGCTCTTCTAAAACTCACGTGATTCACGAGGAGAATTTTTCCCTCTAGTCAGTCATCCGGTGGTGGGTGTCGACGCCTTGCGCAGCTTGGCATGAATGACTATTGCCACTTAGCAGGGACGTGATTCTGCAATCTCTCTTATTCTATTTTTGATGTTGAGAGCATTTCAACTTTCCATTGCTCGCTTTGCAACTTTTGCTTGAACTCGGATCTCAGGTCTCTCTTTGTACGCACAGGATTGTACTTGGCACTCGACATTCTTATCGCTTCGCCACTGAAGAGAGTTGGGTGACTCTTTAGCAAACGAACAACTTTTCAGGCATCGGAATCGCAGACTCATATACTTACTTGAGGAAGTTGACGGTGTCGACCATCACGAGTTCCATTCGCACAAAACTTTATTTGATCTGTTCAAATTTAAGAGAATGTCAAATATTCAGCCGACCTCGGAGGAGAGGACTGACTCACTCGATCTCGAGAAGAATACAAAGCCAAAAATTGTCAATGCCAACGACTCAGACTTGCCAGTTACTTTCAAACAGAAGATAACATGTTGGTCGAAGCTGATGTCCATGGGTATTGAAGAGCGTGGTATTGTACCTGTGCCCGTGGAAGAAAGGACGAGTGATCGCTTCGTGGATATTTTCTCAATATGGTTCACTATGAGCGTCACTCCTTTGGCGTGCGTATACATTCCCCCAGAATGGTAGCACAGTGAAGAACAATGCTGATGGTATGTTTAACTTGTAGTATCGTCACAGGAATCCTCGGGACCTTTATCTTCGGCTTAAGTCTCAGAGATGCATCACTCATAACGATATTCTTCGGCATCATCTGCACTGCGCCAGTCGCCTATCTCTCGACTCTAGGACCGAAAACGGGGATGAGACAATTGATTCAAGCTCGCTACAGCTTCGGACTCTACGGCTCCTCCCTTCTCGTCCTCTTAAACCTAGCTACCATAACCGGCTTCGTGATAATCTCATCCGTAATAGGCGGCACAACACTCGCCGCCATCAATCCCGACAGCATCAGTACCCCCGCCAGTATCGCCATCCTCTCCATCATCGCGCTCTTCATCTCTTTCTGCGGCATGAAAGTCTTGCATCAGTATGAGCGCTATGCCTGGTTTCCTGCTGTTGTTGCGATGATAATCGCTACGGGCTGTGGAGGGAAGACGTTAATGCAGCAGGCGAAGAAGGAAGAGGCAAGTACGGCGATGATTTTTAGTTATGCAGGTGTGATTGCTGGGTATTTAATTCCTTGGGCGGCGCTGGCAAGTGATTTTGGGATTTACATCAGGCCGGACGCTCCCTCGTAAGACTCCTCCTCCGTTCTAGACTCGTACGTACTGACATGTCAACAGTAAGCGTATATTCGCCTACACCTACTTCGGCCTGCTGATCCCAACTGTTCTTCTTATCATTCTTGGCGCCGCTATCGGGGGTGCCATTCCCAACAATGCCGAATGGGACGCTGGCTACACCGCGTATTCAGTCGGCGGCGTCCTAGTAGCCATGCTCTCCTCTGCCGGTGGATTCGGTAAATTCGTCGCTGTAATTCTCGCCTTTTCAGTTCTAGGCAATATGTCCGCCTCCATCTACAGCATCTCACTCAACTATCAAATCCTCCATCCTCTTTTCCAAAGAGTTCCCCGCCCTCTCTTCGCAATCCTAACCGTCGCTGTAACGATCCCGGTCTCCATAGCAGCGGCATCCTCATTCTTCGCTGCATTAGAGAATTTCATATATCTGATTGCGTATTGGAGTGCTAGCTTTGTGGGAATTGTCATTATCGAACACGTTGTATTCCGGAAGCGAGATTCTAAGAATTATAAGCATTCGATTTATGATTCGAGAAAAGATCTACCGACGGGTCTTGCGGCATTAGGGGCTGCGGTGTTGACGTTTGGACTTGTGATTCCTTGTATGAGTCAGGTGTGGTGGACGGGACCAGTGGCGAAGGTAACCGGGGATATTGGATTCGAGGTCGCGCTGGTGTTGAGTGCTGTTTTGTATGTGCCGCTTAGGAAGGCGGAGATTAGGATTAGGGGGAGGTTGTGATGGATGGGCAAGGATGAAAGAGGTATGGTTTCCTTTACGAGACATACATCGGAGTACCCGCCAACCAACTACACGAGGCCATTCCCTAGAATGTCTGTGTAACAAATGAGAATTGGACATTTCAAGAAACCGTATTTGCGTGTACACACTGAAGCTTTTACGATATCCAGGAGAGCAGGGCTAGCGCGGGTAGCCAAGCCAACGTGTTTGGCCCAGCCCAGCCCAGCTAGCAAGAAAATTCACAGCATCAACAGCATGTACTTGTACGTAGACGTCAAGTATATCGCACTCACGGAGAACACTAAGTATAAAGATAAGATAGATATATACAGTACCTGACGAAGAGAGCATGACTGAGCACTTTAAATCACGAGGAAACTCGGAAATCATTAACTCTACCGTATCTAGCAAATTAGGATATATTAATGTAAATCCGCCATCGAATCTCGATTTCTGCTTAGGATGCGGCCATTTCCGAGTAAAGAGCCAGGTATAATGGAATGAAGATTTAATTGGTCGTGTGTCGATTGAAGGGGGATGCCGTGATCATTGAAGGTGTGTCATTTTTGGTCTCGAAAGGAGGGAAGGAGAGAAAGCTGTATCGACAGCGCTTCTTTGATGATTTGATTAATGATTATACTATAGTTCATAGCTTATAATCGATGGTTTAGTTCCTTAGGAAGGCGTACATTAGCAATTCTTAGCCATACCACCTGTAATATGACCACCCATCATGCTATCTCAGACAGTCTTTGAATTCTCATCGATATGGACACCAAAAGCCTGTGTCGCCATAGTGTAGCTCTTATGCACGGCTGCACTAGCATAAACGCGCATCTCCCTCTCATACGCCTTCGTAATTCCCTCCTTAAAACCTCCTGCTTCATCTAACAATCTCCCCAACAGCGCTGAGTCCTGCACCGCTGTATTTGCACCTATTCCACCAGCTGGGGTCATCGAATGCGCCGCATCTCCAATAACAGTGACTCTCGGCTCATTCTCCCATTCCGGCACACCCGTCGGAGTCGAGCAAGTGATTTTCCAAAACGCGGCTTCATGCGAAATCATCTGATCGAAAAGTGGCTTCAGGCGAGGATGCCAGTTCTTGGTGAGGTCTTTCGCGATATTGGCTGCTGTCTCGCCGATGATGGAATAACTATCATTCGGAGCGTCGACGACACCGGGTTCTCCACCTAGCGTCCAGCCGAAATTCAAATCCGGGTTATCCATATCGCCGGACCGGACATTCGTGATACAAAAGACCTTTCCTCTGGGACTTGAATTGTCGGTCATTCTCCAAACCCCTTCTCCTAGGCCTTTGAAAGCAGAAGTTGGTGCTTCACCATGTATACCCCTAGCGCCTGTGTCATAGACTTTCAGCGCTCCTTTCGATACCTGTCTCGCGACTTTAGAGTAGATTCCGTCGCCACCAATCAGCATTTCTCCCTCTTCCGATCTCGAGCCGTCGGCGAATATGGCGATGACACCGGTGGGCGTAGTTTCGTAGCCCGTGATCTTATGCGACCATTTGACGAACGGCTCACAATCCGACATGAAGATCTTCCTCATATCACCTCTCGAAATCCCAACAATACGTCCATCACGTGATACCAAACTCTCCTTCTCAATCCTCGCCTTTCCATTTCCCTCTTCCTGCTTCTCGGGTATTGGCTCATCAGACACAATTTCTCCGGTAGTACCATCGAGATGGACGAATCCTCCTCCGCCAGTCTTGCCACAGGTATCCCAGAAGACTTTCCATTTCTCGGGACCGAGGACCGATTCTATGGCATTGAGACCTTCTTTTGAGAGACGGAGCCGGTAGCCTTGTGCGCGGAAAGAGATCGAGGCGTCGCGCTCGTAGATCTGGAATGGGATCTTGGCTTGGAGGAGGGCTTGGCCGAGTAAGAGAGATGATAGTCCAGCGCCGGAGATAAGGATGGGTTTTCGTGCTGAGGACATTGTGAAGAGAGATCTGGTGATGGGGAGGAGGGAACGCATGCAAGGAGAATTGTCTACAATTTGGATCTTTATTTCTCGGTGGATGGGATGCGGAAGTTATATTGAATATCGATTATTAATGCGGATGTTATTGTTGTATGTCCTAAGCGCGAATCATCGATGACATTTGGACTCCCCACATTTGTCATGCGTTCGTAAGCTTCAAGTTGCTGCCGGCGCCAATGATTAGAAACCCCCAAATGCTGAACAAACATCATATTCGTCCACCATACTTCATATATCTGGAGCCTACTGGATGACAGTGAGATTTCAAATCTGAGAATAAAATTGTAAAGTATGGGACTTCAGTAATGCCCATCAAACTCGATTCTATTATTGGTATCCTTCGCACAATCGACCCGCTAAAATTACACAGAAACAACGACCGACACCATGAAACCCAGTCTCGTGTATGTTTATGATATCTCTAAGAATCCCAGCCGAATGACAAGATCTAGCTCCAAATCTACGGAACAAAACAAGCCGCAGCTTCTCTTTCCCTCGGACGCCGACACCCCACTATGAACAAATCTACCAGGCTAACAGATCTCTGATTTCAACTTCTATCGCTGATACCAGACTAGATGTTTGAATAGCCTGCAGGCTTCAGGACACTCAGCTCGTCACTGCTGGGCTCATCCCCGTTCGTGTTTTTCTTTTCCTTCTTCGCCTTCGACTGACCGGCCATGCCTGGAAAGTAAATTCCTGGGAATGCGACGGTCATGAGGATGCAAGCAATAGCGATCATTCTATATAATTGTCAGTTTTCTGGGAAGTGCTAGGACAGTCAGTGTTTGAGGATTTTTTTTTTACTCACGCTCCATCAAGAATCATGAAGCCAATCTCGTCTCTCATCAAATGGTTCTTCCAGCCACCGGCCATTTCCGGAATCCTTTCACAGTGTTAGCGCGACCATTCAAGAATAGATTGTACTGCGAAGGACAACATACCGGTAAATACAACGGGTCAAGATCGCGAGGAACGCAATAATGAAGGAAGACATGTAGAACTGGAAAGCTCTTGGTCCCCTCTTCGAAGGCTCGCGCACTATCTCTTTTCTTTCTCCTCGATGTCTATAGAGGCTGAACGCGAAGTCGATAGCCAGGCCAGCACAAACAACCATAACAACAGCCTGGAAAGTTACACCGGCCACCATAATGTTGTTTCCCATGTCGAGCATCTTCTTGTCTGTATTATCTGCCGAAGCCTGAATACCACCTCCGATGCATTGCGTCAAGAACCCAATAGCATCACAGGTCACGAATATCCAAGTGTACAGCTTCGGGGTAAGACGCGAGTATTGTGGTCCATAGTGTATGACTAGATGTTTGAGGGTGAGGTAGAGACCAGCGGCTAGAAGCGAGGGTGAGACGATGAGGAGTAGGATTTGGATGATGAAGGGGCCGCTGTCCCATGGATTCGAGTGCATCAATACTCGTCCCACATACCCGACAGTTTCACCCAGGCATCCGAGGGAAACGACGATGGGAAAGGCGCGGAGACGATATTTGATGCCGAGGAAGATCTGGGCGAGGGCGCAGATCCCGAAGATGGCTACCATGATGATATTTCCACCGAGATTAGGGTAGTAGCCATAGATCGTAGCTTCGACTGGACAGTCGAGAGAGATCGCTTTGCAGTCTGCTGTGCTTGACATTGTGATGTTGGTGAAGATCGAACGGCAAAGGGCAGTTTTTAGTTTTGTATTGGGAGAGAATGAGAGAAAATGATTGTGTGCAGTCGATGCTGACGGAATCAAAATATTTTACAAATCGAGAGGCGGCGATATTTCTTTATAGCAAGCGTAAGCGTTGAAAAGATAAGCTCGCTCGCTATTCGTATTTCGTACTTACAGGTCGGGCCGCGCAAGACACGATGAATGGCTGCGTGACTCGAGCCTCAACTTTCACGCGTTCTTTACGCGCGAAGTTGCATCACAGGCTGGGCATGGCATATCCAATCGTTCGTCCAATCCTTCATTTAGATATCATGCCTTCCTTCGAGATCATCTTAGATACCGTTGACTCATGACGGCATTCGGCGATTAATATCCCTTGGCACTGAGTTACCATCAAATATGCTACAAGCGTATATATTGAAAACCATGCGGCTCGGGCTCGGGACGGGGTTGACTCCGCCCACGTCAAATATTTAAGATGCTTGCTTACTTAGAAGCGATGAGGCTACCAATAGCAATGCGCACATTACTTTAGGTTCCTGAAAACGATCCACTCTGTAGCCAGTCTCAAATGCTTATATATTCGCTTACCGTACACTAGAAGGAAATACGACAAGCGAGTTTCCGTGCCCGAGCTGCGCCTGTCTGATCTGACGACCGCTCGCGGCGGTCGCGGGCTGGGCATTTGGTTTTCCGTACACAGAGACTCGCATTCTGTTTCTTGTTGATAAGCTTTGCGAGCTACATGATCTTTGGGGTCGCTCACGAAGTAAGAATTCTATTCGTGAGATTACATCCATCGATCGCTTCAAACGAAACATGCCTTCTCGTCGTGCTCACAAGAAATCGCGGCTCGGGTGCCTGGAATGTAAGAAGCGAAAAGTAAAGGTACCTATCACAAACGTGCTTCATCTTGTGCGACCCTCTCTTACTGACGATTGGAAACAGTGCACAGAGGTACGGCCCTCCTGCTCGTATTGTATACGGTCGAATTGTCTTTGCGTCTATCCCGATCCAACCACCAAGGCCGTGGTCCCCAAGACACCACCAGACTCCACTTCGGGCCTTTCTCCGCAGACTCTCCAATCATCTGAGGAGGCTGTGGACACGTTCGATATGCTAGACTTGACGCTTATGCATCATTTCACAGCGGTCACTGCCCTCTGGTACGTCCTGTCTCCTCCTCCAGTGCTGGGTTAGTGAAATCTGCATGCTATCACTCAAGCTCCGTCTTGACCAAAAATCTACAATGTGCTCTTCGAGTTATCATGCACGTGAATACATACTCACATACGGGACAGCTTGTTTTCCGGGGAACAACAAACATTCGTCTGGCAAACCGACATCCATTTGAAAGCCCGCACAAACCCGATCCTCATGCACGGAATCCTCTCCGTGGCAGCTATCCACCTAGCCTTTCTAGAGCCCAGCAACGCTCTTCGATATCGTGTGCGCGCTTTCCACCACCACGATATCGGGATTAGACTCTTCAACCAACAGCTCAGCGACATCACATCAACCAGCGCACACATCCTATTCCATTTCGCAATCATGGTCGTAGTATGGGCTTACGCCTCACCCATCATCGCTGAAGACGAATTGATGCTCGATGATATCTTCAGTCAGCTGGAGTTGGCGAGAGGGTGCAAGACTATCTTCATGCTGCACTGGGATAGTATCAGGCATACACTGATCGGGAGTATCACGAGTCTCACCCCAAGGCCGACGCCATATGAAGTTCTTCTGCCACCTGCTGCATCGCGCGCTTTTGAGCATCTGAGAGTCAAAGTCACAGATCCGATTTATGAGCCTGTGATCGTAAGACTGGAACATATGTTCATGAAAGCTTACGGCGAGCCAGACGATGTGCGAACTGCGTTTGCATGGTAAGTGGTCCTCCTTTCTTACTCTTCTCCACTTCAAAAGTCCCAAATTCGGTCCTCCATCTGAATTTCAAGAAATCGACCAAAACATACGTGCTAAATGTCAACTAGGCCATGTCTCATTGACGAAGAAGTCTGGAGCCGCTTCAGAGCCCACGAAACAGCAGCTCTTTTCCTGCTCGCCCACTACGCGATGCTTCTGGAGAGGAATGAGGGTTCATGGTGGTGGATCAGTGGGTGGTCGAGAAGAATCTTGAGCGCGGTAGAGAGGGTGTTGAGTGTTTCGGATAAGGAAGCTCTAGGATGGGACATTTTCCTCGTACATGTTGAAGAGAATAGGAGGGAATTCCTCGGTGCGTCTGCTGCAGGTGTTTGATTTGATTGTTGCTGTTTGTGCATATACCCCAGAGTCATTCGGAATCGTTATTTTTTTAATTTTTTTTTGAGGAGGGGAATACTGTAGTGCAATGAACGCTGGCTGGCCAAATTGCAGCAATCTTAATCTCACGTTCCCAACTCGTATCTCCAAGGACGGTAGTAATCACATTGTACCGTACGTACATACAGCTATGTAGTCAGCGTAAGCCAGGTATACCATAATATCGTAATTTCTTGGTCTCAAGGTCAAGCATTGGAGAAATGATCTGATTGGCAACTGTTTGATCAGCTGACGGGTTTACCTTGAATAGTTCTATAATCAGGGATCGTAAGAGGACGGTTCTCTGATGGTTGATGGTTCTTAGGTAATAGCCCTCTATCCTACAGTAACAGGTTCCTCCCTAATCAAATATTTAGAGTAGAAAGACCTAGCTGCACCCTTACCTTTAAATATCGAAGTAAGCTTATTTATTGACTTTGACGAAATTCTTGGGGGAGAATGGTTGAGGTTCGGAAGATTTAGTAAAAGTATAGTATCGTGTAGTATACGTAAGTGTGATTACTAGTATGACCTAGAATACCGTGGGATAGTCGAAGCGGGGTAACTAAAAGAAGTCTTTTCCTTGCCTTGTACTGTGTCTGTTATCCGGAAGGGACTCTTCCTAACCTTCTGAATCGGTTCGTAGCTCTAAATCATTACCTGATAGCCCTGGTAGGAACCTCCTCATCGTGTACCGTCATCGACCCGTCGCTTAGTGATTCCCTATTTAGAAGACGATTCAAAGTAAGAACTACAGTATAGCCCGATAGTCACTGAATACTTTCGATGCAAATACAGGGGTAGAGGAATAGTTCCGAATGGCAAAATGGCTGTCAAGTGGTGATCACTGGACAGTTCGGCATATGAATAGAGGTACAAAAACGGAATCATCAGGGGAGGGTTCTTAGGTACGTGAATTTTTCGGACCTTCGGGATCGAAAGATACACAGAGGAAAACTACTCAGTAAGGTGAATCTGAAGATTCGGTGTCGATGCCAGCCTACCTATCGACTTCAAGGTAATACTGAAAGGGAGTTGAGATTCGGTCGATTTGGCAAAATCATACTTTAAGAAAGCAAGCTGAGCTGATTTACCTCGGCTTACCAACTGATCATTATAGCTACTAGCATAATCTAATTGTAGGAAGTGTTGGATCACGTGTATGTCGCAGCCGTGCGAGGTTGCATTGGCGCTAGTAGAAGCAGTATATCTACTGCGTCTACCCACGTAAGGAGATTAGCTCCTTACCTAGAATTACATGAATAATACTAGAGTCAAGACCAGTATATACACTACCCCTGTGATACCAACACTAATGTCGTTGAAGGGGAGTAGGTAATAAAACCTTGAGCCGCATCTGTTAATCAGTACTGTCCCTAGCTTTTGAATCATTCCCTTGGAGTAATGTCTTCGGTTCTGAATAGTCCTTTTAGAAAGAGACTGTCAAAGGCCCGTCCCCTGGTGATTCCCCTTTGGTACCTCCATTCATATGCCGAACTGTCCCTAGACGATTATTTTACCACTGCGTTTGCCTGTATGGTAGTACTAATTATATGGTGTCTATATAATCAAGGTAGTAGCGACTTCCAGATGAAAGAATATATCTAGGGTTCAGCCAATCCTGGGTCCAGTCCCCGGGACGGACTATAGAATGGACTAACAGGGTTTCTGATCTTGAAATAGTCGTCGGTTACACATGCTATATTTGACATACTACGTTTGATATTCGACACCGGCAACTGTCAATGCTCGAGGTTTGGCGGTAGTCTGTTAACTCCATATCGTTAGATACGATGCTAATCCCCTATGACGTTCCGAAAAGTCTAATGTGAAATGTTTCCATCGGATGAGACCCGGGCCACAAGAATTGTCAGTGGCGTGGATTAAGCTTCAGAAGTGTTAGATACTTAATGCTGCGGGGTGCGGGGTAAGCTGTGACATGGCTCGAAGCAGAATAGTTGTTCCCAAGAAAGCTTTCTTGATCGTATTTCTGAATTACCATCAGCACGCCGTGGCTTTTATTCTTCCCTATGTAATTGAAGCTAGAAAGAACGACATGAGGAAAATAGCCATCAGATCTACATCAGTCCTTGTTTACATTCCCGAACTGAAGTTGCCCGGTAATTGTTTACATCTCGGCTCAAGGCCCGAGCCGGTAGCAAATTCGCCTGCCTTCCGTAGCCGAGATGACTTGAGCCCTCCCCGAAGCTTTGACTCGAACTCTATCCACAGGTCCAACTCTACAGTATTAGACGACGAAGTACAAGTCATGAAAGCCAGGAGAAACACATACCTGACGTTTTGCGAGATGCTTAACATTTTGCCCGATCTACGAAATGCATGAGACTTTAAGTGTCTCGGATGATAATTAATGTGCAACTTCCATCACTTGTACGTCATTGAAGCGTCACAAAGACTTTGTGCATGTCTCATCCGTACAGTAGAATCATCCACTTTCATTCATTCATAGCTTCAACGGAGGCTCCAATGGAAGAAGTCTTCAAGGATGGGAAGTACTTGCAGATAATATTTACATTCTTGATATCAATATTTCAAGCAAAACATCAACAAATGCCTCAAAAAGAATGGAAGCTCCGATCCCCAGCCAACAAACGGACCCCCGCGATGATCGCAAAGATCAAGAACTCAAAGGGTGGGAATCTCCCGCAACTCAGAGGTCCACAGAGGCTGGCCAGGCTGTTCTTAAAGCTGGGCGGATGCACCAGTGACCTATCAGTAACGCTGGCGCTGTCACAGGGGCACGGACAGACACTACCATCCTTGGTTTGGAAATGCCACTACAGCAGGACATGGGAATCCAGGGCCCTCTATCGCAAAGCTAAAGCCGGTTTTGGCACATCGGTGGAATTGACGCCTGTAGGGATCCTGGATTTGAAGATGTTTGATTGGCACATGTCACGTATTTTGCTTGAAGCATGCCTGCGCCACAGCCTATCTATGGATTCATTCCGTGGGATAAATGGGAAAAAGGCTGATCTAGGCTAGCCATGCCACAGCTGGCTAGGACTCCTGCGACACAAAGACCATGGGTGGAGATGCAGTGAGGGCATTGCTGTCCCCTCATCTCTCAAGCTTCTTTCATCGTCCTTTCTATGCTTTCTCCTTTCTCCTCATTTCAATCGAGTTTTCAAGTCCATTGCTGTACTTCTATACCACCAAACTTCTCCATTATAGCTCGGTTCTCGTTCTTCAACATACTTACACAGCACCAGATTGATGTTGAGGTGTAGATAAGCATGGAGTCATTAATGACACCTAACACGGAGCTCTTCTATGCCTTCGTCAATCTGGAAGACACTCCTGTGCCGTGCGATGTACCAGAGGAAGATGTGTTCGCTCGTGCCTTCAGACAGGCCACTGTAGCCAAACCACAATCCAAAGAGAATGGGTTTGGCCAATATTCCGAGCAACATTCCGCACAGAACTCCCCTCAAGATGTTGTTTTTGACGATTTCCTTACCAAGGATTTCGATGGGCAGGGAGACACTTCTCCGTCTTCAGTTAGTAGTTCTTCGACAAAACGATTCCGAACACCAAAATACAACACGACTTTCGCGACCCAACAAGCCGACAGAGGCAATCAACAAAACTTCCCGAAAATCGTGCCGGCGAAAGAAATTATCTACCAAGCACCGCAACAAATCATCGATGCCAACCAAAACGAGACGTCTGCACTCTCACAGCCATTCAGTGCACCAGCTACAAACAGCACTTCACATCCCCCACCAAATGCTTTCCATGACCAACCCAAACAACCACGACGACGAAACACAAAACGGAAACTACGAACTGAAGAAGAGGAAGCGTCCAGACGGACAGCGTTCCTAGAGAGGAACAGACAGGCAGCACAGAAGTGTCGGTCGAGGAAGAAGAGACAGACGAATACCCTGGAGGATGACTTGGCTGTACAAGAGGAGATCAACGCAAGACTGAAGGGTCAGGCTGAGGAGTTGATTGCGGAGCTGAGGCATCTGAAGGAGGTTTACATGCAGTGTGAGCAGGAGTGTCAGCATGCAAAAGTTGGAGGGGAGGCCGAAAAAAAGATTGAGCAAGGGGATGCTCGGGTGTGTGTTAAGAAGGGAGACGAAAAATGTGCCGGAGAAGAAGTCAGGGAGAGCACAGTGAGCCAAGAACCACAAAAGGAATTGGTCGAGGCTATGGATGTATCATGAATCTTCAGTCAGGGCAGCAGTGGGAGTTTTCAGGCGCTTTTGATTTCGGGTCTTGGAATGCTGGGCCTCGTTTTGGTCATCAAGCTGGCGTTGAATGATGGGATATCTGAATGATGAGCAAGACACAACAGAAACGGCAGAAATACCCACCAATTTTCCGAATAGTGTTCTACGTAATACACAAATGTTGAGAGCAGCTTTCAGAACATACTATAACATATTATAATGGAACGTGACACGTGCTAGTCAGGTGCAAGCTAGGAGTAGGCCCTGAAATCATGTATATACAAAATGCTTCCTTCTGACTTCATTTTGCAAGGCAAATAATCATTATTTACTCTACCGGATCGTCTACCTAGTAAACCACTCAATGGTACTTTATGCATTCGCCATTGCTCAGTGAAAATTATGCGACAATCGGATCTTCTAACCAAGAGTATTTCGCCAAAGTTCTACACGGTGGAGAAAAATTAACCCTAAAATAGACAGACACAAACAAGTGACCCTCCCATATACACATTTTCTTCGTTACCTTTGACCGATTCGCTATTATGAGCTCTCCAACTTTCTAAAAGACCCATTTCTGCGCTTACTCAGCACGCTACACTGTCAAATTAACGTATTTCAACTTCAACTTTCATCTCAGCCTCCCCGATGAAATCCTCAAGTCCAAAGCTACCAGAAATACTTCAAACGCTAATGTTCAGTCTCCCCACCCTCCCTCAACTCTCAACCAACATGTCAACCCCTTCCTGCTCGTCCAAAATCTACACCAATCCCCGCACAGCAATCTACACATCCACTCTCTCCCCCTCACTGCTCTCAAACACCATTCTAGACTTCCACACATCGCTACCAATCTACACCGGTCCCTCACCACTGATCCCACTCCCCAAGCTATCCAGCTCAACACACATCAAAACCCTCTACCTGAAAGATGAATCTCAGCGCCTCACCCTCCCCTCCTTCCAACCCCTCGGTCTCTCCTGGGCAATCCATAACGGAATCCTCGCTGAACTCTCAGAATCCCTACCCTCTCCACTCTCACCAGAGACATCTCTCCAAGACCTCGCCACCAGAGCGAAAGAAGCGCAGATTAAAGTCATAGCCGCTAGCGATGGCTCTTTAGGTCCATCCGTAGCGAGGTTGAGCAAAGTCTTTGGAGTCGAGGGGATCAATACTAGGATATTCATCCCTGGTGATGCGCGAGAGGAAGTTGGTGAAGAGGTGAGGAGGGAGGGCGCGGAAGCTATTATCGTGGATGGGGATATAGAGGACGCGGTGAGAGAGGCTTGGTTGCATAGTGTGGCGACGGATGGGGTGATGGTTGGGATGGAGGACGAGGAGAACTATGAGGATATTCCGCGTGTGAGCATTTATTCCCTTTTTACTTCTTGCTGTCCTGGATAAGATTTTGGACTGGAAATTATTTGGGGGTTCTGAGGCTAGGCTGATGATTGGTGCTAAGTGGATCGTGGAAGGTTACTCGACGATCTTCAAAGAGCTAGATACGCAACTAGACGGCAGAATTCCAGATTGGGTTGTCGTGCCTGTGGGAAGTGGAGGACTTGCTCAAGCTGCTGTGACGCATTATAAAGCACCTCGCTTAGCTGAGAGTAAGAAGACCACTCGGATACTGACGGTTGAGCCGTCGGCTGCGGCGGCGTTATATACTAGTCTGCAACGAGGAGAAATCACTACTGTAGACGTACGAGAGACGATTTTTAAAGAGATGGGGAATGGATATGTGGCTCAAGCTGCTTGGGATATCCTAAAGGATGGGCTGGATGGTAGTGTTGTTGTAGAAGATGAAGATGTTACGAGAGCGAAGGCGAGCTTGAGAGGAGATGGTGTTGAGGCCGGTCTGTGTACTGCTGCTGTGCTAGCTGGCTTTCAAAATTTTCTAACAGATGAGGAGCGGAGGAAGGAATTGGCTTTGGACGAGGACAGTATTGTTATTTTGATTGGTACGGAGAGCTTAGTAGAGACGTGAAATATGTGGATTGTGCAGACGATTGTCTACCTCATTGTGGCCGGACTACCATTCTTATAATGCATCGATCCTATGAAAAGATCTTACATACATAACATCGATACTTCTTCCTCGTCAATCGAGGCATCGAGCCTGAGTGTTGTTTCTCATAACGTACTCAGTTCCCATCCTATACTCACAAACTTGAATTATCCTATACTCGCCCCATCATGAAAGGAAAGAAAGGAGGTCATTGAAAGCCACAGATATAGCTCATCAACTCCATGACAAGTATTCTTGCATCAATAATAGGAAAGGTTTCGTATGTCCAAGTACCTACCTACCTGTTTGAAAGAAGACCGCGTATAAGTAACAGGCGAGGAGCAAAACCCCCTCCCCAAAAAATCCGAGATACAAAGTCCTAGTAAACGTTTGAATCGACAGCCAGTAACTAACACATAAGCAAAGAGCAAAAAAATAAACAGTGACGTACATACAACAGTGGGTATTCGCTGGTGGTCACCCACCCAACTACTAATCCACCGATCTGGTGCTTGTGTATGGCAGAGCGGACGGGATGCCCAGTTCTCACCAGTCTATGGTCGTATGTGACAGTTGACCCCGTAGCTAAAGTTATATTTTTCTGCTAGTATGATCAGCGGGGATAGAGAGAGGGAGGGGTACATAAGCAGCCTGGAGCGTTCCGAAACAGTATCGCGAGATCAAACATGTGATTTTGTTCCTCGGAATAAGAAGTCAGAGTCAAGTTTAGCTACGGTTTGTGGAGTTTACTCGTGGAGACGTTGATGAATGGCAGTCGGTGTCAAGGGGGGAATGGGATCGGAACTATGCACAGTCCTCTCAAATGGTTATGTCAATATCTGATCTAGGTTATTCCGGTGATAATTGTGTGACTTGAATCGTAGAATATCGGCTAGCCTGGCCAGACCAGTGAGTTGTTTATGCGGGATAAAGATCCAAGATCTAGCATATAGGTTCTGTGTATTTTCATACTCTGGGATGGATGCAGTCTCGATATGTTTTCCTATATAGACAGATGGACAGTCAAAGTCGTCGTCACCAGATGATTTCAATGCATTTTATTTAACCAACATACGCAGCAGCAGCTCCCATCATAAACGCTAGTCTATTCGCAGTCCGAAATATCCCAGAAGTTCTCCAGGGTGCAATCAATCATATAACTCCCCCTCTTCTAAGCTCAACATGTGAGTGTGTAGCCCCGGCCGAGCTCTTCAAAGCTTAGCCAGCACAGCTTCCGCACTGCTGACGCTGACCTCCCGTCCTGGCTCCTTCTCAGCATATACGATCTTTCCATGATCAATAACCAGCGCATATCTCGCGGTACGCTCGCCCATAGTCCAGCCTAGCTTCTTCGAGAATGTTGCGTCGACATCGGAGAGGAAGAGCTATTCCAAGACACAAGAGATTAGCCTCGAACTCAGACCCAGAGCAGCATCGAGTATTCTGTGATTCCATAATCTCCCATCTTCTTCGAAAACTGCGGATCGGTGTGGAAAGGAAGGACTTACAATATCGTCATTCTTGATCCCATTCGCTTTGCCCCAGGCACTCATGACGAAAGCATCGTTGTACGCAATCGTAGCCACGATGTCAACACCCTTTCCCTTCAGCGCGGACAGGTTCTCGATGTAGCCTGGGAGATGCTTCGCTGAGCAGCCGGGAGTGAAAGCACCAGGGACGGAGAAGACTACGACTTTCTTGTCGGCCCATTCTGATTTAATCTTAGTTGGTTCTTGGACTTGCCTTGATTGTCTGGAATGGTGGGGTATATGGGTGGTGCGAGGTCAATTGTTGGTTTGAAGAGAATTGTATACAAAAATACAGTACTTTAGATCATAATAGGATGAAAGAAGGCCGAAGAATTTCTTACCTTTCGAAGCATCATAAGTAACCGGGATACCACAAGACGTGATGTCTCCATTCTCTGGTGTATATGGGACATAGCTGAATGTTGTGCCTATAGGCAGGGAATCACCGAGCTTGAGGTCTGCGGACATAGTGAGTATTTGCTGTTGAGATTGAATCGACTGGTACGTAAACAAGTAGGACGTTGTAGTGGCAAGAAGGCAGACAGGAGGACTGGTCGAATTGAAATGTTATAGTAGCTTCATTGTAAAGAGGGGAGGACCCTGAAATCTGACGTGGCGCTAATAGTGGGGTTGGTCTCCACGGGGAGTTCTAATCTGTTCCTTCCTGGCTTGGAAGGCCACCAAATAACCTTCAAGCCATTCCACTTTGGAACCGTCTGCAATCCATTAATGGGTCAGAATACACGTGATTGCTGGTTGATGTATTTCATGGCCTTCGTACGGCCCTTCGAATTGGTACGAGATGAACGATCCATCATAGCGTGACCTCCCATACCCCTTTTTGATTCTTCTCAACTAAGTATAGAAACTCTAAATATCTACCTAGATAGAGTCCAATTGAGCTCAACACCCCTGTCATCAATCGAAGAAGCTGACTGCTTAGTCAGCTAGGCCCAGTAAATGAAGTACGGGAACGTGACCCTCCACTTTTCGAACCTCAATGGAACCTTCGTCAATGTTAATCAAATCCCGCGGGATATGTATGCTATCAACTACGAAGAAGCTCCCTATTGCACCATAGGGATGTTTGCTTATTGGGTAATAGCGATGGGCTTCTTTCTGTACTTTGATTATTTGTCGCTGACAACGCTTGTCCTATCACACCTTTCGAGAGAATTCAACTGAGAAAGAAGCTCTCCTCAGTCGATATTAGACGCCGTTGAGAACAAGCTATAAAGTGTGAAATAGGAATGTGTAGAACGAAAAAAGCAGCAATAAATAAACCCGAGGAGCACGCCCTTGCGTCGACGCGAGAAAAAGTATTCGATATTCACCATCCCGGCATCTGAGAGAGTTGTGGGCTCAGCGTTAGTTGCTTATTAACACGCGCTCGATCGGGATGATTTAACACTGCAATAACTGTGCCTCTATGAGATATTTTCATGAGTATAAACTCCTCTTACGCTGAATCATGTCCTTCACTCTATCCTCAACTTCACTTCATCATCAGCTCAGTAAGGAATGACTCAAAATGTCCTCCTCCACAGCCAGTTCCTCTGCCTCAACGACCAGACCACCCCTCCCTCCCTTCACCGCGGCCACGGCCCATATCAAAGTCAAGGCCGCCCAAGATCTCTGGAATACCAAAGACCCATCTCTAGTCAAGAACGGGTATACGGCGGATTCTGTCTGGAGGAATCGCGATGTTTTCCTCCAGGGAACTGATGAGATTGTGAAGTTCTTGACGCAAAAATGGAGTGTGGAGAATGGGTATCTATTGAGGAAGGAACTTTTTGCTTTTACGGATGATAAGGTAAGTGAGAAGTTCGTGCTTATACTTTTCTTTGGGGAAAGCGGATGAGAGTCACGATGCTTAAGTGAGGGACGGCAAAATACAAAGCTGTCGGGCTTTGGCGTCGGAGTTTTTGTGATATCTCGGGCGCAATCTGGATTTTGCAGAATGCTGACTATGAGAGTAGATCGCAGTCCAGTTCTGGTACGAATGGCACGACAAATCAAATCAATGGTGGCGTACGTATGGCTTGGAAGATTGGACTTTTAGTGCTGATGGACGAATGAAGAAACGCCAGATGAGTGGTAATGATGTCAAGATTGATGAGGGAGAGAGATGGTTCAAGGACGGTGTTGATGTGAATTCGGTGAATATTTCGGAGAAACACTAGTAGAGTGGCCATCTTTTCTGTCGCTTTCTCTTGTGTCCTGTTTGGAGCGGAAAACGAGGTCGAGAGATATGAGCGAGCTTAAATGGCGGTGTGCTATTGTGCCATGCGCTGAATGCAGATTGCATATGGTGTGTAGATGGAAGCGTTGAGGAGCAACGATCCACAACTGCCTGTCAGAGGAAAATTCGCACTGGAAGAATGAATGCAGACAATCATCAAGGGTTATCTGCTGTCTCTCCTTCTACGACTGCTTGACCCTGAGATTTCCACGTGATATCTTTTGGATCGGTCATCTCAAGGGTTTTCGCCCCCTGTGGCCCAAGGCTGGATTCTTGGTGATTTGAAGAGCTCTAGCCTAGTTATTGAAACTTGGAACAATGCATGCGCATTCTTACGTGAATGGCTGACTCGATCGAGTCTTTAGCAATTACTTTGAACGGGTTTGCTGCTGCGAGCTGCTGGAAGTTGCTGCGAGCTGTGAGATTACCATCATTCCGAACTTTTATGAGAGTGCTCAGTCTTCCTCTTTCTGGTTTCCCGCTTGATTGTTCGGACTGGTGATTTACAGACATGTGGGTGTGAGTACTGAATAATCCTTGGTTGTGGCAGATCATCTCAGTTGCCGAAACACCCCACATTGAGTGTTCCTTACCTGACTTCCAACTCGACAAATGAAGTGTTCATGTATCGCGGAAAGAGCGATGTCGTGGACCAGAGCCTGGTTAGTTCCTGCTGCAGGAAGCCGTGGCGGTTGTCTCCGTTGCAGCGATGCTTGGCTTGACGAAATATGCTTCCATCTCATGAACTTAGGGTGGTCGAGTCGGTCGATTGGGAATGGTGATTTTGTTTGTCGGCACATGGCTGGGAATACATAAATTGCTTGGTTGAAACGGGACTTTCTGCATCGTTGGGGTTCCTAATGCGCAGGTGCTCGGGACAGGTACCGTCCCGTGGACTTAGCAAATACGGCTGGCGCCTCGCTGGCTCAAGTTGCACACGTAAGGCAAAGGCCCGACTGCATAAGCCGGGATATGAATGTCGTGGAGAAGGATATGGGTCTGCGAAGACGAGCCTCTGGAGCTTGTCCTTGGTCCACCGACTCACAGAATTCATCGAAAGCTCCGTGACGTGAGGCAGTACAGCCAGATACAACCTCATGTCGTGAGTTCAAAGCATAGATTCCTGGCCTCTTGATGGTTTCATATGAAGTTTTAGGCCACGGTGTACGAACTATCTCTTGTGTAGTACACCTTCCGCATGGCACAAACTATGGGTCCATCGAAGTCGGTTACCGGAGGTGACCACATTGACACACGTTGATGTAAAGGGTCTTGGTAGTATTTACCGTATGATAGAAACGGTTCGATGCAGAATACATGAAACATGGTCGCGACTTGGTTAGGAGGAACCAGTCCAAGTTATCATAGTTGTTGTCAGTACAGATTCCTTGTTTGATCCACTATATGCTTGCTTAATATATCTAATCGACAGAAAGATTCACTTACTGTGTAGTCGCCGATCCGGCAATCTCGACAAGAAGAGATTCCCCGGAGATCTTGTTCCTAGCGTCTATCTCGCGCGTAAGATGTTACTTCAAAGATCATCCATGGTACATCCCGTTTTGGCGATGCCGTAGATCTACTGAGCATCTGGAAAGCGGGACAAGATCTTTCTGCAGAGGTACCAGTGCTTATTCCTTGACGAGTGGTTGACATTCAGGGCGTGCTTGTTATACCAAATACCTCTGAATGAGGACATGTTGTGGCTATCCGATTTAGTGTTTCGAAGAGGTGCAAAAGCACGACACAGGCGAATAACCGATTATATTAGTAAATCGTGGACCCAAGCATCGTGGCGTTGCCTGATACATTCCACTTTTAGGCATTCAAATTTTTGTTTCCTTCGAGGATTTAACATTCGTTGATGTGGATCTGTTTTCCACCTCGAGCAAGCGAAGGTGAACTGGAAGATGAAGTCTTCTCGAGTAAGCCAACCGCGCTAGCATAATCTCGTCTCGTCTCGGTCAGCCTCTCTTCCTAGATTTCTTTCAACAACCTCAATATCGAAGTCACAACATCTCCATCTCCCAAAGTTTTTCATTGAGCTTCAAGAGCAGCTATTTATCTTCTGGTGATAGCGACCATCCGGTCAATATGGAGCTGCAGGAGAGATCCCAAGCTTCCAAACGTCATACTCGCCAAATCTCAGCACTGGATACCAATCTCGAACCATATGACAAGATCTCGATGTTGAACACCCTCAAAAACGTGTTTATGCTCCGAGAGCCTGGTTACATCCCTTCTCCTGCCGCTTTGAAGGACTTCCAAGACGAGATGAAGCGTAGATTGAAGCTGAAGTCAGGTGAAGGTGATGGTACTGGCCGCACAGAAAATCGCTACAGAATGATATCGATCCATCCAAGTTGTATCCCTGAGGATATCTCTTTCGATAGAATGATGGCTGGCGCGACGTTCCCAGTAAGTATTTTCTTATACCAACGCCCTTTCCAATTCTTCCCTTTAGAATGTCTAAATGTGCTTCCAGGACATCGCTAACTTCATTAGCCCATCAACATGGCAGGTTTCAAGGCGTTCCTCACCAATATCGACTACAATGTTGAGAACATGGATTTCTTGCTCTACGTCCAACACTATGCCAAGCTCTTCCAAGCCGTTGCAGAGGAAGAGAGAAGTGCCTTGAGCCCTGAATGGACCAGGCGGGACGAGGAGCTTGCAAAAAGAGCTATCATCAACATCAATTCCACCGATAAAGAGTCTCACGTGGCTACTGTCAGCGTCCCACAGGCACAGCTCAGCCTGCCCACTCCTCCCAGCTGCTCTGATGGTGAGACTTCCATGCCGGAAACGGAGTCCAAAGAGCAGCACTCCACTCCTCCTGCGACCTCAAAGGAAGACAAACACCTTTCCATCGGTAAAAGCTTTAGAAGCTTCTCTCCTCCTGCGACCGCCGAGGAAACCAAACACCTGTCCATTGGTAAAAGCTTTAGAAGCTTCTCCGATGCGGATATCGATGCTATTGCACCATTTGCAAAGGTTGAGAGTAATATTATGCCAGTGATTGATGACACTGATCCAGATGCTGAGCAGATTGGAGCTGAACTACCGGGTAAGTCGTCCTGCTTCCGGCTCATAAGTCCCGAATAGTGTCACAAAACCATCTCATAACATTCGAATACCTCCCACCTTCCAGTCCACATCTCCCTAATTCATTATGCCACATACTTATCTGATCGCACTAATAACACCTACAGTCTCTGTCATGAATCTCTGGAAGGAAAGCGAACGTATCGCAAAAGCCTTCATCCTCACCGACGGACCCAAGCAACTCAATCTCTCCAGCCGGGAACGCGAGCTCGTCTTATATGCCATTGCAAACAACAACCACCCCTCTTCGTTCGCAGTTGCTCTACGGGCTGCAGATAACGTCCTTCGGAACGACAGCTACCCGAAATTTCTCCAACTCGCGACCCCAAATATGAACCGGATCCGCCAGAAGTTTGCATACTGTATGGGCTATGTCTGCATCACTCTCGGTCTTGTCTACGCAGCCTCAATGTGCCTTACAAGCGCCCGTCGAGAGTGGCGTCTCTTTGCAGTCCCGCTCATAGTCATCGGTGTTGCAACCCTGTCCGCAGCCCGTCACGGCATGTGCCTCGTCCTCCACAGTTTCGGTCACTACCAAGTCAAGCCGTGGGAAGTCTACGATCCCGAACAAGCCGAGCGCGCACATGCGAACCCCGAGGTCTTCCTTGGCGGCAAATACAATAGTGAGAGCAAAGACTGGGTTCAGCGCTACAATCGTCGATACGCCATGCGCAAGATCTTTGATAAGGAAGCTCCTGTGGAGGACCCCCGCATCAGAGATGCTCAGAATATCATTTTCGGGCAGGGCTTGTTTATAGGCTTCATGGCGAGTCTGATTGCCATGGGTATATTCGTGTCACTACCTCCTACAAACTTCATCTAGCCTGGTAGACTCCTTGCTCGGCATGGCTTGGAATCTCATGACCGATTGCTGGAATTCTGAATGTGCTTTCTGTTTCTTGCAAAAAATTTGTCCCGCTGCGGCAACTCATTGGAATTTGAAGTCCTCGGCTTTACTGGTGGAGGATGTATGATGCGGATTCTAATGGCGCTGGATGTCTGCATGCTTACACCTGTGCTTAGCCTGGCTGTCCTAGGAAAAGTGGCTTCTTGTTTTCACCTTCAATCTTCCTTTCTGGAGGCAGGTTTACTTCTTGTTTCAGACAATCAATGGTGTATATGACTGAGCTTGCCGACGTAATTAGATATGAATGGAACAAACTTCAGGATCGCTTCAGAATCGAAAATTACAAAAATGTTGTGATAACTTACATTTTGAAAGGCAATTGAAAGCGACGAGAGTGTCAGAGGACGTTGGTAGAGGTATTTGAAGTCATGAAAGTTTTGAAAGACCTTTCCAAGAAATTAACAGAAAGTCGTGAAAATACTAGAGAACTTTAGATATCTGAAATCCCGAAACAACCAGGAGACTTTACTAATATGGTGTACGACATTTTCGGACGAGTCTAATCTGAGGGAGTCTCGCAAGTCACGAAAGTTTTTGACCTTGGAGAGAAAATATCTTACGGTCAGGAAAGTGCATCTTATTTTATAACAACAGGCCAAAGTCACAGCAATATTACATGTAATTTGCATGGTAGACATTGGCAACACAGTGACATCTACCTGCTGGTTCAATTTCAATACCGGTCGTGAATTGAGACAGCCCGATTTCATATCATCCGAATCCGTCCCAGAGACTGCCTGCGTAATATAATGCCACACCTACACGTAACTCACCTGAGCAAGTGATGTTCTCTAGAGCTCTGGATCACAAAGACAGCTCAGTACGTTGTAGGCAGCTTCAACCAGAATACGACTCCCATCCTCGTTCTACCACCATCGAGCAAATCATCTACATCTATGAAGAACGGAGCGAAAGTCATCTCACAATGCCATGAACCCATTTCATTTTCAATTCCTACCAGAGCTTCTGATACACAGCTAAAGCTTGACTTGGCTTACTGCGTTAGTGGATATTTGGAATCATCCGCTCGACGATGTCGAATCTCTATTAGTATTGAAGGTCCGAATCGAAGTCGATCAATTACTCGGTCATGTTGGCGCCGTGACAGACGCGCCATGTACCCTATTCGCTGACGAGCTCATCGCCGCTTTCCGGAGGTGTAGATTGTGCTTGTGGAGCGCGACATCGAGGATTGGTATTCGAGCTGGGATAAACTGGTCACATGGGCTTTCACTCCAATGGTGAAAGTAGTTGCTGTCACCGATCCAGGCTTCACAGGCAGGATTCGCAGACTAGCAATGACGTGGATGAGGACGTATGTTGGTGCTGGGACGTTAGACGAGGCGAGATTCAAAGGGAAGGAAATGCATAGGCTTTATTATGCGGAGATGAGGAGGTTGGTGCTAGAGCATAAGTTGGGGAGTAGTTGGGAACCCTATTGTGAGTTTCTCAGGAAGGAGGCGCCGGTCGAGGAGTTTCCCCACGTGAATAAGAGTGTGAGTCTAGGTGCTTTGTTTGAAGATGTGAAAAAGAAGGCGATCAGGAATCCGGAGAGGAGTTCGGCTCTTGTTGGGGCAGAGGTCGCTGCGGTGTGAGTCAGTGTGTGATGGGGTAATGAAGGTGAGCTTTGTTTAACATTATGAGAGTTTTGTCAAGATCTGGATATGATGTATACTGTAATCAAACAAGAGCCTGCGATCTGTTTCTCATTTCGATCCCGTCCTCACTCCTCGCGTAACTCATCATCTCCCTAATATCCATCGCTGTCTCGCTCTTCCTTCCCTTCTCAGCCCTGCGCCTCAAGTTCTCCCTCCACTTCCTATTCCGCTGCCTATTCATCGGCACAAACCACAACAGCCTCGCCGCAAGTCTGAGCATTGGTTTTGGTCCGTTCTCTAACCAGTCAAAGGCTCCATCCTGTAATCTGTTCTTGGCTTCCCATTCTTCTTCGGTCATGATGATGGGTTCGGGATAGATCATCTCGTATTTACCGAATATGGTTGAGGCGCGTCCAGACGCAGGTCGGTATCTGAATGCGACAATGCCAGTTATCAGACGTGCGAGGAAGGTCAGTGTTCCGAAGAGGGCACCGGCTGAAGCGGCGGCGTGGTAGTTGCTTATCGGTCTTCCTATTTGTGGTTTTAGGACGAGTAAAATCTCACCTGGATATTGGAGTAGCGCGTACCTTGATTCGAACACATTCGAGCGAACACATATGCACCCAATGCATCTGTCCCGATGAGACAGATAGATAATATAGGCCGTACGTAAGGTTCAAGATCTTCAGATCCGTCATCTGGCATTGTTAGAAATGATTTATATTTTAATACAACGAGTAAAAAATTTCGTTTACTTACCTTTCCGTTCAGGCTGGGGTATAAGCGTACGCACCGACTCAAAGATCAGTGGAATAGACGCTACCAGAGCAGCAATCAAGTATTCCTTCGGCGCTACAAACCCCTCAACATCAGCTTCATTCTTCATCTCAAACTCCCTTTCCCCTCTAAACAAAAGAAATCCTCGGAAATCAAATGCGTACTGTCATGCAAAACCTGATTGCAAACCTGCGCCACAACTACTAAACAAATGCCAAACGATGAAAACAGCAACAACATCAACATCCTCAGCACGAGATTAACTTTTGTCATGAGGACAACATCTCTGAACGTCGTGATTGCGGATTTAATCGCTCCAGTTTGAGCGCCTATTTGCAGGATTTTGGGGGTGGGAGACACGTGGTTGAGTTTGGCACCGAGATGGGCCGCTGCCGCGCCGGCGGAGACATTGAATGCTAGGTCTATAAGGGCGAGGAGGGAGAATGCGAAGACTAATTCGATGGTGAGTATTTGGCTGCTTTTGTATCCTTGTATACGATGTAATTGAGAGAAGTGAAGCTTACAGTATCGCCATGGCGCGGTGTTTACTGGTGCTGGTCCAAGTTGGAGGACATGTTGTTGTTTAGGCGGGTGAGGAGTGTCTTCTGCATTGTGTGTGGGCGATGTGGGAATAGTGGCTTGCTGATTGTCGGCCATCACTATGAAGAATCCCAGAATGTATATTACGAAAGATTAAACGGAAACACAATGACGTCGAGATTCAGAAAGATAATTGGAAGGAAGCGAGGACACGGGACAGGAAATGCAACTTTCGCACTCGCACCAAATAAATCAATATATGTGCACCTCCAGCTTTCACATAAAATTACCATAGAGCGCTACGCTGCCTATTAAGGCGTTCTAACCGGCCAAATCAGCCAAACTGTTTTCACATCGTATCAGAAATCAGCCCCGAAGTTCAGCTTCTTCAGCTCCTGCTCCACAAAGGGGCTCGTTTAAGCGTAACGATTGGTCGTGAATGCTCCATGGGGACGACTAAGCCCCATGTTAGCTTGGCGATATCTGAATCGGGTGCTTTTATACAGTACAGCCTTGTGGATCGATAGGACGGGCATTGGGGGCGACTTATTGGATACTTAATCGGTGAGGTATTTGGGGCTGGGGAGGAAAGTGTGACTGACATGATGGAGAAAACTGTGCTCGAGCGGAAGCGTTAGAATCACAACTTTTGAATTCATCCCATAATTATTCAGTAAAGTGCATAAAGCAAAATAACAAAATGAACACCACCTGTGAGATAGAAGCTAATTCCGACGTGACCGGAACCGGTGTATGTCGCCCCCTGGCTATCTCAACAGAAAAACATCATCGACTTCAGCTAACAAACTCCTCAGATCCGTGCATCGATCTACACACTCTGTCTCGCGTCCGGTATTCTCAAAACAATCATCAAGCACTACACCAGCCCAAGCTCCTACTCAGATTTCACGCGCTCTCTAGACTCTGCGCTTCAGCTTCAAGGACTCGCATTGTTGTTTACTGCCATCTATCAGACCTTCCGGCAACAATTGACGCTGTTTCATGCTATTTGCGTACTGCATATTTTGAGTCTGTTGGGATTTGGGTTGACGAGTAAAGGAGAGTATGGCACGAAGGGACGGATCCGAAGAATTGTGCTGCTGGTTTCGCAGTATCTCATCGCAGGCGCATTTCTGGCTTTTGCGGCATATAGTATGTTTAAAACTTTCCCCCATATTCCTTACTCACCCGGACTGTGTTCATGTGAAGAGTACCCAAAGATCAATGCCTTGTGAGCAAAGATCTAGCACCACTCAACCAGTATTTTGAAAAATTCAGCCCTAACTTTCCCTCAGTCTGGATCACAGCCCCAACATTCGGTTCCCAACCTCTCTGCAACGCATCCACGATATACGTCGTCTTCGGCGTCAGTATCAACGCCACAGAAGCAGTATTCCGCTATGTATTTCTCGGCCTCATGTCTGCTACGATCATCGGAGCCGCCATAGCCATGACATGCTTCGGCACCATCGCAGCTTGTCTCTGCGGTGTGCATCGCAGAGATCGCACGATCAGCAGTCAAGATATTGCGAGTGCTGGAAACGTTCTTGCGAGAGTGCAGTTCTTGCAAGGGAATGGCAAGAGCGCGAACTTGCAGGCTGAGGTTATTGCGGTGGGGATTCGGACGGGAGTCAATCTTTATGCGATCGTAACGCTGGAACAGACTATCGGACGTAATCATGTGGGGAAAGAGGAGAGAGATTGGAGCTTCGGGCAGGTATTGGCTATTTTTATGTTAGTGGGAGTTGCGGTTGAAGTCGTCAGTATCTTTTTGGCGAGGATGGATGAGAAGCGTAAATTGGCCAAGGGAGGGGATGCTGAAATGGCGGGCCAATTGAAGACGAATAATCAGGCGGGAATTGACGAGACAGAGATGCTGCATCCTATGGCCGGGGGAAGATAGGATGAAGGTCGTCTGGTAAAAAGAAAGCTTGATCTCATTATGGGAGGGATTCCTGTGTCCACGCAAGGATCTGTCAAGTTTGAAACTTGCGTTTGTTTACATCCACCTCGCGTCGCAGCCTCTCTCTTAGCTTCGGAACTCCTTCTCACCCCACCCATAACCTCCCCAAAATATTACCACTCCACCTCCCCATCACACCCCACCTCACCCCCCAAAATGTCGCCCAAAACCATCCCCGAAACCGCACCAAAGAACTCCACACCCCTCTCGGAAGCTTGCAAAGCAATCAATAAACAGAAGACAAACGCAGCGACGAAAACAACCACTCCTGCTTCTCATGCACCTCTTTCTCCTCTCAGTCAAACTTCTGCACCTCTAAACCCACCACCACCGCCCCAAAAGTCGCGGACTAGACATCGAAAACCAAAACGCCTCCTTCGCTCTCGCTCGCCATCTCCACCATCACCATCAACTATCTCCACATATCGACATGGCGAGTCAGCTGGTCGAGAATTAGAATCCGGAGCTAGGTTTAGCTATACAGAGAAAGAGGGGCAGAGGTTTAACGCTTGGGATAACCGTGAGTTGCAAATTACCCTGTGCTGAGATTAATGAGTTGATAAGAAATAATGACTGTAGGACCGAGAGAGCGTGATCTGTTGCTTGGAGGGGAGAGCGCGGTGGGGTTAGAGCGTACTGGTAATGGTGATTGGGAGAAAGGGAGGGACGGTAGGGAAAAGGTGTCTGTTGTGGATTCGTATGCGAATATCGTTATGGCTATGGATAGGAACGTCATTTCTGAAGGAGAGGGAAAGGAGAGTGGAAGGAGGGACAAGGGATGGGGAGAGGGAGAGGTAGGAGGTGGTAGGGAGGAAGAAAGAGCGGTGGATGGTAAAGAAGATGAAGGTGAAGGCAATTTGGTAGTGGATGGAAAGGATGATGGAGAGGACGATATTGAACTGAAGAGGAAGAGGAGAAGGACTAGGACTCGGGCTGAGCGGCGTGAGGTTTTGAGATTGAGATGGGCCAGAGAGTTCAAGGAGGTGAAGGAAGAGACAGAGGGACGCGAGGATGGTACTGATGAAGTGAAGGGCAATGATGATGGTAACGTTGAGACGGGATTGTAAAGTCATTGTATCGTTTCGATCATGATGATAGGGTGGAACAATCACAGAAATTGAACCATATTGTGAAAAGGTATTGGCAGATTAAGGTTCGATTCACTACTATCGCTCTATGGAATATCTCTGTTCTTCCTCTCTCTTGCCCTCTCTATCTAAATATTCCAGGCAAAAAACTCCCATCTATAACGCGAACGCCATTCTAATACCCCGAAGAAAAAAAGAGAACACAAAAATGAGAGTGACGACATCTTCTATGGCCATCCAAATGCCCAACGTTATCGGTCTCAAGGAATCTACTATCTCGTTTGCACATGATTACATCCGCTCTCCACCCATGAGAGGAAATCGACGACTGAAGGTACGAAAAAGCACTTTTTGTTTCATAAAGATGTGTGGGAATGGCGTCTATGATTCGTCGTCTGTGTCGACTGGGTGTGGTGTTCCCTTAGGAGAGTTAAGCCTACGGATATGTTAGCATTTGAAGACATTCTACGAAAAATGTGGGAGGGACGTACCATTCGATGTGTCTCAGTCTCTTTCGGACTTCTCGCTCCTTCAATTCCTTCTTGGTCATCTTCTTCTTCTTCTTAGCTCTGAAGCTCATGTCTCCATTATCCTCCGCACCACTGTTAGCCGCACTCGCAGCGGCACTGCTCACAGCACTGCTCATCGCACTACTAGCTACACTGCTGTTGAATGCACTTCCAGGTCTGCTCGAGTCCTCGAAACGATCAGCGGCGACAGCAAGGTTACCCTTGTGTGTGACGCGACCGTCAGCAACGTGCCATTGCTCAGGGCAGAGCGCACCGACGAATTCCTCGTTGTGAGAAATCATGATAACACCTCCCTTGTAGTCACGAATAGCGACAGCAAGACCTCCAAGAGAATCACGATCTAAGAAATTGGTAGGTTCGTCGAGGACGAGAAGATGGGGGTTGTTCCACATAGCACCTGCGAGGACAACCTTGACTTTCTGTCCACCGGAAAGACCACCGATCTCGTTGTGATCAGCGATCTCAGGGTCAAGACCGAGATCTTGAAAATGCTTGGAGATGACCTTTGGTGACAGCTCACGGAAACCCAAACCCTCGCGGGATGCTTCGTGATCGTCAAATTCCTGGATCAACTTGTCGAATCCGAGCTCAATAAGAGTCTCGCGGGAGATTTGAGTGTTGTTCTTTGGGAGCATGTTGAGCCACTTGACCTCGTACTGGTAGGACTTCTTCCACTTTTGACGTCCCATGATGGCTTCGATTTGGCGACCACCGCCGAAACCATCTCCTAGATTGACCAGCTTTGCCATTTGTGCCTTATCTTCGTCTGATAAGACACGAGTCTGCTTCATGTGGACCTCTCTATCATCACCGTTGGCGTAGCGCCATTGGAGATATTGATTGGGGGTCTTCTCCAAATGCATTTCGACGTGCTCCAAAGCGTGCTGCTTGATATATCCGATACGCAAGTTGGGGTGCTTCTCGACACGACCAGTGGTTGGGACAGTTTCACCTGTAAGCATCTTAATGAGCGTGGACTTACCAGCACCGTTTCCTCCGATGATGGCAGTTCGGGAGGACAATGACAATTGGCAGGAGACTTCGTGAAGAGATGGCTTGGAAGCTCCTGGATAGGTGTAGGAGCAGTTAGTCATTCGGAGAATCGAACGAGTGTTGGACTTGACACCAGTCAATATACCTGGAGGTGGGAACTTGAACTGGGCGTTGGAGGCGGAGAGGGTGTAGTAACTCTTTGCCTCGGGCTTCTGCTCGACGAAAGCTGCAAGGTTACCCTTGTAGCACGCAAGCTTCTTTCCTGGCTCGTAATGGTAGATATCCGTGCAGACCTCATCGAGGAAACCAGAGTCGTGAGAAACGATCAAACTGGTGATCTCGGTGTGGGCCTTGAGGTAGTTTTGCAACCACTTGACGTTGGCAACATCCAAATGATTAGTAGGCTCGTCGAGTAGGAGAACATCAGCTCTCATCAACATGGCTCTGGCCAAAGCCAATTTCATCTTCCATCCTCCAGACAAAGAGCCAACCTTCTCGGATTGACGACCCTCTGGCCCTGGTGTGAATCCGACCTCGGTCAAAACCTCAGAAATACGCTCCAAGCCCTGATCTGCGACAGCGGGATCCTTGGCAACAAACTGCAGGATGCTAATATCGGCATCCTCGCCCTGGTTGTGTTCGACGAAGCAGGTTCTGAGGACATCCTGAGGAGGGAAACCTTCGAGCTTGCCGGTAGCAATACTGCGCATAAGGGTGGATTTACCAGCACCGTTACGACCACAAAGACCATATCTGTGGCCCTTGAGGAGACGAAGATTGGTGTGGGAGAGGAGAAGCATGCCTCCGTAGGCTAAAGAGAAATCGGCATTCACAATCTCAATTTCTCCATCATCTTCCCTAACCACCTTTCCGAATTTTCTCTCATCTTCGGCAATGTAGTATTCTTGAACGGCATTTCCGACTTTCTCTGCGGCACCATCTTCTTTCATGATATGTGCAATGTAAGGGGCAACGACTGCAGCGACACGCTTGACCTCACGGTGGTTGACATCCTCAGCGACCATAGCACCGATGTAAGTTCTCACAATCTTGAAGGAGTCAAGATCACCCAGTCCGCCAGCCTTCTTAATCTCTGCTTCGACGACCTTTGCGACGTCCTCGGCACTAGTACGCTCAATAACAACGCTGTTGGCGCTACCATCGTCATCACCCATAGCCTTGTGGATGACAGCTAATGCTCTTGTGGCCAAATCTCTCACTTCTGGCAAGGATGCTCGGTCCTTGACGGACTTCACACCGGGGCTCAACTTTGGCAAAAAAGTTCTGGCCTCGATGGGGTCGTGAACGAGCTTGGTCAAATTCTCTACGACGACAACGGTCTGTCTAAGAACTTCCTGAGCGGTGGAAGGGGTGTTCAAAGATCTCTCCAACATAGGAGTGAGGAGAGCAAGAACTGGAGCGGTGACAATGGCAACAAAGGTGGTTTGGGAGAGAGCGTGGATAGCCTTCTGAAGGGTCTCGGTAGAAGGGTTCTGCATGGTAGCGATGATAAGGGGGATTCTTGGAGCGACATCATCGTTGGACAAGAGGGTGGTCAGAGAGGTCATGGTTGCAACAGCCTGCTTCTCAACCTCTGCCTTCAAATCGTGCATGCCGGCCTCGACAATCGGAATCAGCCCACCCAGCTTGGTACCCATTGATTCTCGGAGGATATCTTTATCGTTGGCTTCCTCCTTGCTGCTGCCGACTTCCAACTTGGCCTTATCTGCCATCTTTTGGAGCAACTTATATCCTCCAACGCTTCCTTGCCATTTTCCGGTGGCCTTTGACAGGTAGGTGGAAAGGGCTGGGAGAAGACCAACGACCAGAGCCTCGGGGCTGAGGTTCTTGAATAACTCGTCCAGTCCGTACTGAGCTGACTCACGGACGACTGAACTCTTGTCAGCCAGTGCGTCGAGTGCACAGGCAACCATTCCTCCATCTTGAATCATGAGGACGACCTCGCTGATTCTTTGTTGGGGTGGTAAACGCTCGAAAAGAGCTCCCAACAGGTTCTGGGCGCACTCTCTCTTCGCAACGCTCTTCTTATCGGTGGCAGCCTTTTTGATGGCAGCCAGAACACCATACTGCGTCATGCCACGGAACCCAACAGAATTGAGGAACAGATCACATAAAGCGTATGCTGCAGACACCGAAGCATCTGATGTAGCAGCAGTGAAAATAGAGTCCAAAACACCGTCAACCTCTGCTTGTGTCGGCGCTGGGCCGGCGGCCTTCGAAATCATAGTGGGAGGCATTGAGCGGGGAGGCGAAACGGGATGGGGCATTCTTGAGCGTGCGACGCTCTTATGAATTGTAGCGACTGGATCGCAGGACTCAGACAGAGTGTTACTCTTGTGCTGATAACCAGACGATGTCGAAAAGTTGGCGGGTGAAAATTTGCGTAGTTATTTCGAAAAGAGGTCTCTTTGTTGGAGGGGAACCTGGAACGTGGCCGCGGGGCTGATTGCGATTCGAGAAACGAGAAACGAAAAAACTTCTTTCTGCTAGAGCGGAGATTTTGGAGTGGAGATTTATCTGACCGGGCAGATGGTTGTAGAGGAGAACAAGAAAACAAGAAGTTGAAGGTCTGCGAGTTGTGTTTGTCTCAGCCGCGAGTGGCAGAAGACGAAGTCGTGAGGGGGGAAAGGAGCAGAAGTTGGGGTTGCGGATAATTCTGATCGGGCGCAAATTTATTTTTACTTATCTGGCGGGCTGTCCGGTAATCATAGCGTTGTGCTTTGTCCTTTCAGGCTTAGCGCAGGAAATATTACTCAGCTGAAGGAGGATCTCTTCATTGGTCAACCATGAGCTTGGTATAAAGCACGTGCAGTCCGACAGGAAAGTAAAGGTCTTCATCATCTAAACCAAATTCTTCCAGATATTTAACGCACAAGCAAAAGGCGTCCCCAATTGTTGAGAGCAGCAAGGGAAGAGCAAGGGAAGGAAGGAAATGTAGAGTCCTAATCACGTTCCTGGAAATTCTTTTCGAACACTTCGAACCCGGGCCGTCGGTATCCGGTGAAGCGAATTCATTTGTACATCAGGTACTTGCATCCTCACTCATACTTTTTGATGAAGACCCAGCAGTAAAAGAAGTATTTCGGTGACTTTCAATTGATGGTGCCTACTTTGAATGGAGTTTCAGAGAGGCAATCTCCTCCAGGGGACGGTTCTTTGACGATTCCAAATCAAGAACGTTCACGTCGGGTAGCGATTTCAGAGCTAGAACAGTTCTGAATAGCAGATACGGGCTAAAAATAAAAACGTCTTTCATTTGATTTACACTAGTTGCTACGCTCCCCTAGAGTGAGTTTACTTAGCTAAATTGAGCGATTCTCATCTCCTTCGAAGTACCTTCTACGTTGAAGGGAACAATCTAGTATCGATGCCGGAGTTCAGAGTGTGACTAGCTAGGTCTTGTTACACTACCCATAGGTAAGCAAGCATTCCATTAGGAAGGGCCATGAGGGCCACGAAGGCCATAACGACTGGTAATAGTCTTGTCCGAGCTTCGCTTCACCTAGAACCCGGCTTTTTGAGGTTCTCTGATAGAGTAATAGCCTTGACGACACGCGAAGGATCATTACCAAGCATTACGGCCTTCGTGTCATGGCCGGTACCGTCACGACACCGTCCCCTAGTTGTTCCTCTCTGCGCTCCATTCAAAGTAGGTACCATCAGCTGACTTTCCAGTTACCATTCAGAACTATTCCTTTGCCCAAAATATATTTAACTCTAAGATAGGTACTCCTTGATACCCTGAATCCTGGACTATCTGGGTATTATGATGGGGACGACCTCGGATTTCATTGTCTTGGTCACATGATCTCTATCACATGGCGATGTTGGCTCCCGAGGCAGAAAGAAGACCAACTCTCCTATATAATCACAATTATCATCCATGCATGTTACATTTCATTAGATTTCTACCCCTCCCTCTCAGAACGGTTGATAGTCTCTAGACAATGAATAATACATATAGAGTATAATCCAAGCTATGAGCACCACCTGGGCATACCTCCGGTGCTCGCTCCTCTGTGACCTCTGATGTGCGAGATTCGGTGTTCCTCCTTCTTTTCCCTCCATAGTATGATCGTGATTCAAACTTCACTCGCCTAAATTCTAGTACCAAGTGAAGTCCTAGAATAAGTTCGAGATATAGGCGTATTCGTGATCGAATAATTGCGAGCTAGACTGCAGTCCACAAAGACGGAGAATAGCTCAGCCTTAGCTGCAGGTCCCATTAGCAAAGTCAAGTGTAAGCAGAATCGTCTATAAACCACAGAGAGCAGGAAAGGATAAGGAGTAAATTGTCACCTTTTAACATGCACTGACTATCTCTAAAAAGCTGATCGTTATTACAATCAAATTAACCATCAAGACTCTCGACTTACTACTATCCCCCTCCCCCGAAGAAATGTTTCCGAAAGCAAGAAAGCTTGATTGGAAAGAGGGCTTAAAGCTACCGCAGGACAACCCTTTCAATATCACACTAAATTTGTATAACTGGTGTGTTGGGTCTACTTTCTAGATGGTTTCATTGGATAATCAAAGCACGGAAAGACAATTGCTCTATTTGAACCAAATCATTGCGAAGTCACTATGATATGTAGGGTAATTGGATGATTAACCGAGTTCCTTGAATCTTTGTCGCCATAGAAGGACAGGTGGGTGCGGGCTCTGCAACCTCCCTCCAGCAGACAAGTTAATCACGATATCATATCCACGGGGCTACCCTACTTAAATAGTAAGGACAATTGGTCTCTTTTCGGCCTCGTGCTGGTAAGTACACCAAAGTCAAATTTCAGCTGTACTGTAGTAGAGGCGTCAGTTTTAACATTTATTCAGGGGGTGATACCAGTAGTGTTAATAGCGGAACCATCTCCAAAAAGCATGTAAGCGAGTTCCCACTCACAGGAAGGGATCTGGTCATCAAGCTATAGACTTCCCTTTGTTCACACTCCAGCATCTCCACCCCTGCCTCCCTGGGCGCCGCATTCTTCAACACCTTAAAGCAGAGAATCATTACATTCACTACATGGACCCCGCCATGGGTAAAATGGAAGGACAAGGCTTCCAAATAATATCCCTTACTGCGAGGCCTGACAGATAAAGCCTTCGTTCTGCGGGCAAACTCGCTAGAATACTTACGACAAATAGCTTCAGGTGGGAGACAAAATGATGGACAGGTACTGAGTACGTCATTGTGAATGCGTAATCTCACAAGGGTCTTGAACGTAGCAATTTGTTGTTTTCCAAGCTTTGTAAGCTGCTGATAAGTAAGGGCTTCACCTGCTTTCGACAGGAACTCTCTTATTGTATCCCTACATTTGCCAGAGTTATCGACATATATAATAACAAATATCCAGCCTTAGCTATTTCTATTCGTCACCTACAATTTAGAAGTTTAGAAGCTACCTTAAGGAACTTTGGCAAGGGTATTTGAGTGCCCAGGAATAGTCAAATGACGGTCAACGAACGCCGGACAGTTCAAAGTTTTTCAGACCGTGCAAGAAGGAATTACAAGGGGAAGAGTTACTAACAGTTATTACGCGGGAGTTTCCTTACTCCCTCTTGCTTGAGTACGATACAGAAACACTCAATTGCAGCTCAAGATTCAGTACCGAAATCAGCCTCATGAAACCAACGCAGTCAAGACGTCGATGATCGAACGAATTAGCAAGAGTTTACTCAGAAAAGCTACTAGTACTACCCAGGGTAGTTGAATGATAGTAATCAAAAAAGTTTTTTCCTTGCCCTGTACATGCCCTTCCGGGTCGGGACCGTTCTCTGCTCTCGATTTGTTCCATTTCAAGAACGTTCTGACTTAGTACCGTCAGAGACCGGTCTCTACTGATTCCTTTCTTGACCTCCATCCAATACCGAGCCGTCCAGTGACCGCCACTTGAAGGTTATGCTCTGTACAGCTGCGCTTACCTGTAAGGTGTAACAATAGGAATGGTGTTATGTATGTTTTATACACATGTAATGTAAACGAATCTTTTATTGACTTGATCATGTGAAACCACCTGATCGTGCTAGTCGAAATCTTCTGACCGCCAGACTTAGAATAAGACTGCCAAGTTATAGGAACATTCCTTGCTTACATGTTTCCACAGTAAACAGTACGATTCCTTGATGCGAAAGTATCTAGAGGTGCTTGTAATCGGGAAAGTTGGACAAGGAAATACTCCGTGGATTTATTGGGAAATAGCCAGCGATTGCTAAGTATACTTAATACAGTAAGTCTTGCGGGAACGGATACCACGTATCAGGTAGCAAAACTGTAAATTAGACGTTCGGATGGGGCTTTAAGCTGCCGAAGCGATTAATCGTCGGTCCGCCTCCAGCCGAAGATTCGGGGTTTTTTTCTTAGGATGTCGGATTGTTCGAAAGGTACAAAATAAGGTTGCGCACGCAACTGTCAGCCAATTTAAACCAGAGTCCTGCCAAGCCTTCGAGACTTTAGGCCGATTAAAATTTTGGTGAGAGATCATCGGACATCGTACGCAGTAAGTAATCGGACATCCTAAAAACCCCGACTCTAGCGGAGCAGGAATTAGGGAGCGACGATGATTAGACCTTTCCTCCCAAAAAACCGTCATGTCGTATTACTTCTTCTATCCACTTTCCACTCTCGTGGGCCTTGGTGAAAAATGCTTATCATAAGGATAGATAGAATGTTTGAAATGCCTTGCATTCTAAAGTTGACATGTTTGACATCTCAGTATGGCTCAAAAGGAGTTCACGCAGAGTTCAGGTGGAGCAAAGGATCAGTGCACAGGCACACCCTCTAGATCTGATTCCGCTTATTTACTCGTTTAACCAATTGCTACGTCTCCTTCGAATGCTCCCTAAGACTCCCCCTTTAATCAGGCTTACTCTAGGGAGCGGTACTCTGAACTAAAGCTCTTAGTCTTCGATTAAAGCGCCTAGGTAATTACTTTATGCTGTGAGTACGCATCTCAGAGGTTCTAGAAGTAGGGAATTCGGAAGAGAGTTTGAGATCAAAGGAGTAGATACTTGTATTTCTCTCTTAAGTCTGATTCAGGTGAATAATGCTAGCTAGGGCTAGGTAGTTCTTACCTTCTAACTTATTATACTCTGTGTACAGATTGCATAGCAGATAGGATAATTAAACCCATACACTGAGGTGTGCTTCTAGTACGGAGATACAATCTCCTCCAAATTCAGACATTTCCCGATCACGGAGGTACATCTGGTGTTTTTAACACCCTATATCTGTAGGGATCCCTTACCACTTGACACTTTTCTTGATTGGCTGTAAAAAAAAAATCTGAGTACTGAGTGTGCATAAGCCACAGCCCAGAGCACTCACTGCTACGAAAAGGAAAGCTGTAGTCCCCCTGTAAAAACAAAATGTAAAAAATACCTTCCATACCTCCGCAGACGATTAGGCATCCGTCATTAATGAGGCTGATGAGGCTCATGCTGAAAGAGACAGGGTCGGGGGTTTTTAATCCAGCCACGAGTATTGAATTCTAAATGGCCTCCCCTGCTTCGACCTACTCGGTACTCCGTAGTTGGCTCGGATTTGCCTTCAGAGTGTGCGGGGGCCTAAGATCTGTTACTTCCGATTGCCCAATATCTGAAATTGGCCATGAGAGGGTCGATTATCCCCTCCTGGCTAAGATTTCTGGCCTATGCTAATCGGAGGCTCCAGCTAGGCAATCAGATACACGTGATATCAACACTGAACAATTTTCGGAGAAGTGGGAATAGAATGAACTTGAAACTTCTAGAAATTATGACGCAGTACTCAAAGACCCTCCCCTTGAGGGGCGATCGGAAGCAAGAAGTTCTGGCCTGAATTATCCACAATCTGGTATGTGCTTCGTAATCTTACCAGGGGATAATCCAATCGGATTGCCAGAAGATCTAAAATATCAGGTTGAACTTGAAACCATGCAATATTCCCTCGAGGCGATACTGGAGAGATCAAAGTGGGTTTGACTTCCTTGGGTATCTGAGGGCCTGATTAAGGATACGTTGAAGTGTCGAGAAGTAATTTTGCAATTTCCGGAAGCGAGATTTTTGAATGTTGACTTCTCTCTATTTCAGAATGCCCTGATGCATACTATTTCTTATCCTTCACAATTTTAAGCAGAACATCATAGTTGAAGGGTGCTTTATTGTATTCTAGCCATCAACCCCTTTCTTTCCGAAGGTTTCTTTCCGAAGGAGTAACAATTTATCATATTACGGTAAGATCGTGTAACTTGAACCACCTCGCGAGTTACTTCTGCTACAATAAGTTCTTTTATCATAATTACGGATCTGTAATGAAGAAGTCAAATTGCTGTTTATGCAGCTAGTAGTAGTCATATTGAAGGAGCTTATTTCATACTTGGTGGTGAGGGTAAATACAACCACCCCAAGCCTGTTGCGTAGTTCTAGCAGAATCTTCCCCATAAATTCAAAATCAGACTGAGATTAGTTGGATACCTGGACGGTAGTCCTTACGAAGGCTCGTGCTGATAGAGAAAGGATAAGGGTATATAAGTACACGCAAGCATACAACGCTGCGGAGGCTATCACATAGCACGGATAGAGAAATAGGATTTTGACTATTTGATTAATCTCTAATACACCAATCGGATCTAAGTTTCGTATTAATCTGTGACGGATAACATCTTGGCTTATAGAAGACGATATTGGCTAGTCTCAAACATTGGTCAACCGGAGATAACGGATCGTTACATGATGCTTCGAACAGTCGTACCCTCATATCCAAGGTACTTCAAACACATAATCAGTCCAAAGTATAGTATAATTGCCAGGTAAATATTCCTCTGTCCTATCTTCTCCTCCTGCAAGTTGCATCCACACTCCTTCTCTTCGTCTCGCACGTTGCCACTCTTATGGATAATATGGCGAACACAGAAGTAGGGAAGGCCTTCCCGTCATCTCCCTCTGAAGGCTCAATAATCAAACCAACAAAGGGTCGCTGGCAGTCCGCAATATCATACTTCGGCACCGAGATTGAAACCACACACGCCGACCTTCCACTTCTAGCCTGCTGTCTGGTAGCCGGTCTTTGCGACAGCAGCGCATATAACGCTTGGTCTTGTTTCGTCTCTATGCAAACTGGTAACTGTCCCTACCCTCTCATCCAAACTTGATACTAATTAGGTGGTTACACAGGCAATTCCATCTTCCTCGTTCTCGGCGCATCAGATCAACCTCGCTCCGAACCCAATGAATGGCTTAAATCGCTCGTTTCTATATTATCTTTCCTGCTAGGCTGCTTCACCTTCGCAACTGCTCAGCGCATAAATCCGAGAAGCAGGGGAAGACTCGCTTCTTCTTTCGTGGTTCAGAGTCTGTTTATTATTATTGCCGCGACACTCGTACAAGTAGGTGACGCGCCTCTATCCGACGGAATAGTTACCAAAGGCGGCTCGAAAGTCAACCTCTACGAACTTCTCCCCCTAGGCTTCCTCGCTTTTCAATTCGGCGGGCAGATTGTCATATCTAGGGTACTAGGGTTCGTTGAGATGCCAACGACAGTGCTAACACTCGTATATTGTGATATTGTGAGTGATCCGAAGATACTTGCTAAAGACAATGTAAAGAGAAATAGAAGGGTTGGAGCGGTTGTGTTTCTACTGATAGGCGGTATTTCGGGAGGTTGGATTAGTAAGAGCAAGGCCGGCATGTCGACGTGTTTGTGGATCTCGGCGGGGATTAAGATGTTCATCGCTTTGTCTTGGTCGTTGTGCAGACCGAAGAGTGTGATTCCAATAAGCCTTCAGTTAGAACTTGGTCCGACCTACTCATCAGACGTTCAATTCAAACTCACTACAATGAACGGTGCCGATACACCATCGACACTTTGGTGCTCGAACCCCTCTACATTCACCGGACCCAGTAATGCCACTTCCAGATGCTCGACTGCATACTCATCCGGATCAATCAATCCATTTCTCGCCAAATAAGCTGCCTCCGGTGCCGTAAGATGTTCGATATCAACATCTTCGAGCGGATCAGTTTCTGACCCGGAAGGCCAATCAGTCAGTGTCGACAACGTGGAACTTCGTCTCGATGGTGGTAAAGTAGGAGATGGCAGTGCGTTCTCATCACCAACAGTCCACCAGTTGGCATTGATCATGCTCATGCGAGTCACGTCGTTGTCTTGGATGTCAGCTACCACAACGACAAACCACTTACCTGCTGCTCTCCCGCCTCGTCTCCTCCAGCGACTGGAATATTCATGGTGGACTCAACTTGACCCTACACTGACATTCTCGGTGACAAAGCCCCGTAGTACGCGTGTACTATGCGAAAGCTGTTGGCCAGCTCTCTCCTGGGCTCCTCAGACACGTCCTGCTCTCCCCAGATCATTCGACATGTGAGACGGGAATCGTTGATTGTGATTTCGCTGCTGCTTTTCTTGCAGACCGGGCGGAAGGGGGAGAAGATTCTGAAGGATTTGGATTTGAGGCAAGGTGAGAGAGTGGTCTGCGTGTGCAGTCAGAGCGTATAGGTTTTGTGGAAAGTGCGGCACATGTTTGCTGCTGTCTGTAGCGGGAAGGATGCAGAATTGCAGCCGCGTGCTGAGGAACAGGGTCGAGGTGACAGGGAGGGAACTCATGTCTATACGTAAATGTCGGGCACGCTGTTTTGACTTGGATTTTGGTTATCCTAAACAGCTATAGATGTGAACAATCGCAATAGACAGAGTTCATAGAATCCTGTCTGAAAATAAAAGTCTACCATGGTGAATAAAGGTATAGAGCTCGTCGTGACGAAGGGCAATGGAGCGTTGCAAATTCAGGCTCCTTCATACATTGCAAGCCTTTGTCCACGTTTTCTTCTCACAAAACGTTAGTAAGCGAAACCGAAACTTCCACTACCCGGAGAAAAGGAGCTGAACCAGAACCTCTTGAGAAGCGTAGTTGTATTATAGAGAAGGTTTGGAAACCTCAGAAGAAAGCTATAGAAGTAGAGGTCTATACGCAACTAGCTACTAGAGGTCTAGTGATATCATAAGTCTACTACTATATAAGTCTCGCCCCCGAGACCTCTTTTCTGGGCTATATTACGCTATAGAATACCTATAAATATACATCTCGAAAGCTATATACTCCTAAAACTCCTTTCAGATAACTCCCCTTCGAGATAGAGAATATCTTAATCTTACCTTAGGACCTTATACTTATATATCTTAACTCTATAATCTATACGATAATTTATAACTCCTGAACTTCTATATATATTATTAAACTCCCTACTCTTACTACTATACCCCTAGTATAGAATCTCTAGCTATAACCTCTATCTTTCGACTTATTCTTAGCTCTACTAGCAGAGAATATTTACCCTTCTTAGCTCTAAGGTTTCAATAAGATAGTAATCTTTCTTCTTATTTATTTACAAGATATAAGTTTCGCAGATAAAAGGGCTTTATTTGATCGATATGAAAGTATCGTAATATTAGTATTCTATCGATTTACTATAAGGTATACGATTTACTATATTCGCTACCTATACTAGAGACTACGAAAGGACCTCTCTAGCTTAGACGTAGCTTTTACCTAGCTATAGTATAATCGTAGAGTATAACTATAGAGCTAATCCTTAGATATTACCTTCTAGATACCTTTAGATTATATATCTCTTTCCGTCTTATTGTAACGACACAAGACTCAAGGCGGTATACAAGCAAGAATAAACAAGTAGGGAGGCTAAGAGCGATCTTATATAGTCTGGTACGAAGGAAACAGAAAGATGCAGAGCTCTGAAGGAGTCTGCACCTTCTATATATACAAGGAGGGTATGCCTAAGGCACCGATACTGGCCCGTATCTGCCACGTATACCATGCGCCGTCACACTTATTCTCTCTAGGTATAAGGCTATATCCACCTATTCTAATTTAGTAGCTTACGCCTTAATATACTCTAATACCTTATCTTCCTATTCTTTATTCTCTTTACTATTAGCTCCTCAAAGCACGTTAGAGAATCCTTATAAGTCTAGTTCTTAATAAATCGCTCTAATATAATATACGAGAAAAGTAAGGTCTACTTCTAACCTTAGCTAATACCTATAGTATATATAAAAAGATAAGTACCTAAGAAACCTAATCTCTCTCAAATTTATTTTAAATACTACTTTTTAGAGCTTAATAGTATAATTAGAACCTATCTTAGTTATAGCTTACTAGACTAAGTTAATAGCCTTCTCTACTATACCTATAGACTTCTTATGTGACGCTTGCTCTAGAAAGGTCTCAAAACTACCTTAGTAATAAGACCTCATATTGCTATGAATATAAAGTAGTAAGAATCACTTAAGAATCTATAACTAAAGAGCTAAGAAGTAGAAGTAAGGAGAGAAAGTATATATAAAAGGGGCTCTGCGGAGCTCTCGGTAATCTCGCTTAGTATATCTGATTAGGAGTACTTACTAGTCCTACTAAGTCTATACTAGTTATATGCTATAACTATCATACTACTCCCCCCTCCGAAAAAAAGCTCGTCCTCGAGCGCTATACTATCTCCTTATTATCGTTAAGGTAATCGTAATCGTCTATTCTATCGTGGAAAGCTTTCAGCTAATCAGGGAGCTTTATAAGGGGACTTGCTTACGTCGGGTTATTAAGGTAGAATTACTAAAGCTTTATAAGAGCGTATTTGATATCTGAAGTATTATGACGGCGCATAGTATACGTGGCAGATACGGGCTAGTATCGGTGCCTTAGGTATACCCTCCTTATATATATAGAAGGTGCAGACTCCTTTAGAGCTCTATATCTTTCTATTTCCTTCGTACTAGACTATATAAGATCGCTCTTAGCTTCCCTACTTATTTTATTCCTACTCGTATACTACCTTAAGTCTTATATCGTTATATTAAATAGAAAGATTAAGACCGCTAAGGATAGTATTAAATAATATCTCACTTAGAAAACTCGATTCGAACGTACGACTTAAAGGAAGCTCTTCGCTAAGTTATCTCTACTTACCTTAGATTTTCGGAATCATACGGAAATAGTTAGTACTCTTAATTACGAATTCGATAGTTAGGTTTTCAAAATAGCTAAGATTCTAGAGATCTCTTAGATAGCTAGGAATTTGAATATAATTTAGCTTTAGAAGCACTAGTATTACTACGAAGTCACTCTCGGATACTTCGAAACTCGTTCCTTCGTGCGTACAAAGTAAAACAGCAGACGAATTTTAAGTAGAAACTTCCCTATAAGCCTTATTATTTATTATCCCTTTACCCGACTTTAAGTTTCCGAAAGTAGCTCTAATAGCGAAAAACCTTACTTTTAAGCTAGGACGAAGTAGCTTATCACCTTAGCGGAAATTACCGGAATTCGACTCGTAATCCCTATACCCCGGTATAATTTATCTCTCTTAGTAGAATCGACCTCCCTCTACTAGAACTTTTAATTTAATACTTTCTATATCTACTTAATTAAGATATCTAACTCTCTTTAATCTTTTAGCTTCTTTAGAATTCGATTTCGACTTTCGCTTCTCTTATAACTTTCAAGTGTTCTATCACTTTCGCTTAGCCTCGCTTACCTAAGGCCATGCCTCCTAAGAAGGCTTAGCTAGCTTATACAGCTTCACCGGAATACCCTCGTAGCCCTTCCGATTCCGTACTTACTATGGAATTACTTCAATCGATTAAAGACTATTAATTATAAATAGAATCGACTACTCGGGAGCTCTCTATTAGTATTAGTCGAATTAAGTAGATATTTACCGAGTTTTTACGTACTTAGGTATAATCGGTAAACTCTGGACCTTCGGTAAACTCGGTATTATAATTACTAATAGAACCTACTCCTAAACGCTCTTTAATTAATAATTTATAGACCTTTAGTAAATCGCAACTAACTGAAAGTATCGATAATCTTAATATAGGGATTAACTTATCTTTTAGCTAATAGCGTGCTTCTATTTAGGACCGACTAGAAGTCAATTTAGACTAATACCCGATTACGCGTGCCTATAAAGCACTAGTCTAGAGCTCTACTTCCGGCCTTATAAGAGGTTACTTAGAACTATAGTATCTCTCGGAAATTACGCCTTTCTCCTCTGCTAAAGAGATAATTTTAGTACTTACTTCTTACTACTTTTCTGGACTCGAAACGGAGTAATACCGGACCGAATTTTATAAGCTTTTAATAAAAAAGGAGTCCTTTTTATAATTCCGTGCGAAGTTCTAAAGCTTAGTAATTCTCGGAGGTATAGCTGAATTAGAGTAGTACTTTTACCTCTAGCCGAAGCTTACTATACGGCTACGTATAGCTGCCGCTCTAATTAAGTACTCTTAGAAGACTGATTATTCAGCTATAGTCTCTTCTCTTACGGCACTCGATTTAGAACTCTCTCGACTACCTTTAATACCTCGAGCTGCCCTAGCTCTACCGATAAGTAGTACGTCTTCGGAGCCCTTAATACCTATCGAGGAAGTATAGTATTACTACTGTAAGAAGTACGGTCACTATAAGGGCGATTATCCGACCTTGAAGACGAAGAAGAAGTGATTTGCAGAAGGAATGATTTACGTCTTACGCTTTAGATTAATAATTACTTAGATTTTGTTTAGAATTCGACTTGATTTAACTCCCTTTTCTTTCGTTTTTTATTTACTTTTAAAGGCTCGAGGGCGAGCCTTTATCTTGGAAGGGGGTAATATAACAGCGCATAGTATACGTAGTAGTATGACAGCGCATGGTATACATGGCAGATACGGGCCAGTATCGGTGCCTTAGGCATACCCTCCTTATATATATAGAAGGTGCAGACTCCTTCAGAGCTCTATATCTTTCTGTTTCCTTCGTACCAGACTATATAAGATCGCTCTTAGCCTCCCTACTTGTTTATTCTTGCTTGTATACTGCCTTGAGTCTTGTGTCGTTACAAGTAGATACGGGCTAGTATCGGTGCCTTAGGTATACTCTCCTTATATATATAGAAGGTGCAGACTCCTTTAGAGCTCTATATCTTTCTGTTTCCTTCGTACCAGACTATATAAGATCGCTCTTAGCCTCCCTACTTGTTTTATTCCTGCTCGTATACCGCCTTGAGTCTTGTGTCGTTATAAGTATTATACCACGTGAGATCGACGTCTTAATTCAACTAGGAGACGCGGTAAGAGAGGTTACCGCGCTACTTATAGCACGCTACTACGTCCTCTATTTCCTATTCGTTATCGCTAGTGATATTAATTAGTAGCGGCAGTAGTGACGTTTATCTAGGTAATAGGTTATTAGTATACTTATATAACTTCGACGTAGGGAAGACGTTATATACTTTTATACTTATAGGTAGCTCTAATCGGTATAAGCTACTTATCTTTTTAAGTACTCGGAATAGTCTATTAGTCGGGAAGTCGAGCTTTTTGCTTAGCTATATAGATATAAAGTAACGTATATTTAATTATACTAAATCGTCTTTATCGAAGTCGACTTATCTATAAGTGCGATTATAGGAGCGTGATATCTTTACTTAAGAGCGGAGGAGATTTGCCTGCGCTATAGTCTATATAATACGTAAGCGTATAGCGTAATTAACCGCTTGCTAAGTATTAAGCTTATTAGTAAGAGTAGCTAAATCAGGTAGATTAAGTTTCTAATTCTAGTCGACGCGCGGGGCGTAACTATATACTACCTCGAAGGGTAAGAGACCTCCTAGAGAGTCGTGAGGGAGATTTATTTAAGCGTAGTCTATAATAGGTAAGAATTCCGACTAGTTATCTTAATAGTAAGAGATGAAAGGTCGTAATCGGCGCCAGAGGTATTAGTTATAGATTTCCGTCTAGCTATCTATCTAAGGGTAGTCTACTGAAGAAAGCTATCTTTTAGTACTTAGAATCGTGCAAATAGCTATCTAAAAGCGTAAAACGAATTAAGGCCCTCTATTAGACGTAATTATTAGTAGAGCTCCGAAATAGTAGTATACGTAGTATAAGTAGAGCTTTATAAGGTCGCGCGTATTAGAGGTCTTTCGGCATAGAATACTAATTACTTATTTACTAAAATAGTCTATAAATACAAGGACGTTATTATAGCTATATTTATCGCGATTAAAACTATAGTAATTAACTATAATATATTCCTAGGGACGTAATAGTACTAGTAGAGGTTAAAGGAGGCCTAGTTTCTTATCACGCGGAACTTATATTCGTTAGTAAGTATAGTAGTTACAGTAGTACTAGTTAATAGTTAAAGCGATTCCGTACTAGTAGTACTATAATAATAGGAGTTATAAGGTCTTCTTTGCACTTAGATAAGTAGTTTCTAATTAGTTATATACTTCGCGTATAAGTAGCATGCGAAAGTTTAAAACGTTAAGTACGATTAATCTTCTTTCGTAGAGTAGAAGATCTTTTTCTATAGTTAGTTTTTCAGGAGTAGTAGAGAGAGCTTATTTCCGTAGTACTTAGAGTAATAGCGCAGTGCGATTAGCTTTAAGTACTTATTATACTATAGAGAAAGCTAGCGATAGGTCAGCGACTTCTAAGGCGTTAATAAGTTTAAAGCTATCTATAGAGTCAGAACTATTCTGAAGGTTACTCGTAAACAGTACTAGATCGATTTAGTCTTCATGTAGTAGTTATTATAAACGTTAAGCTCTTTTAGTATCGTTTTAATTATCTAATTTATCTGTTCTGCGAGAGAGAGCGTTAGCGAGTAAGTTATACTTCCCGGGTCGATAGGTAATTATAGAGTTATAATCTGCGAGTAGCTCCGCTTATCGTGCTTATCGTGCGTTTAGCTATTTAGAGGTTATAAAGTACTTAAGAGCTTTATAATTAGTAATAACTCGGATTTAATATAGTACGCCTATGAGCTTAGATCTCTAGTTACTAAAAGATCGTATAATTACGAGCATTTCCTTATCGTGGATAGCGTAATTAAGCTCGGCTAGTAGTATAATCTTAGAGAAGTAAGCTACTAGGAACTACTCTTTATTATATTACTGCGATAGTATACCTATTACTACTCTATTACTAGTATCTGTTTTAATTATATAAGGTAGATCTTACTGATAGTAATAGAGGAGAGGTGCCGAAGTAAGAGCGTGCTTTAGGTAGTCAAAGGTATCTTTATACTCTTCAGTGAACTGAAATACAATATTATTTTTAGTTAGTTATATAAGAGGTTTTACGATTATTCTATAATCCTTAATAAATCGCTAATAGAAGTTATAAAAGCCTAAGAACGATTATACGCTCTTAATTATCGTAGGGTAATTCTAAGATCGTATAATATTAACCTTTTCAGGGTCTACCTCGATCCTAGAAGTAGAGATAATAAATCCGAGGTATTTAGTGCGAGTAACGTTAAATTTATACTTCTTAAGGTCGGCTTATAATCTAGCGTCTTATAATCGTTATAATACCTTATATACATGTGATTAGTGCTTAAATAGATCGTCTGAATAAATAAGAATATTATCTAGATAAGTAGTATAGAAATCGTCTAAATAGTCGAATAAGATATTATTTATATACTATTAATACGTCGCAGGGCTATTAGTTAATCCGAAAGGGAGTACCTTATACTTATATACTCTATAACAAGTCCGAAAGGTCGTATACTCTTTAGAGGCTAGATCTATCCGAATTCGGTAGAATACCTAGCGAATATCTAGTTTAGTAAAGATCTTAGTATTAGAGATTCTAGCTAGCGTCTTGTCGATTAATAGAAAGGGATATCGGTCTTTCTATATAAGGTTATTTAAGGTATAGAAATCGATATAGAAACAGAGACTTCTATTCGCTTTCTTAACGAATAGTATAAGTGCTACGTATAGAGCTTAAGACGGCTCGATGAAACCCTTTAATAAGTTATTAGTAATATATATCTTTATAACTTCAAGTTCTTCCGCTAATATCTTATATAATAGAGAGTACTTTAGACTCTTTTTAGCCCTTTCCTTAAGATTAATTCGGTAATCGTATGAATAATAAGGAGGGAGAACGTCGCTAGCTTCCTTAGAGAAGACGTATGCTTACTAGCTATACTCGGGAGGAATCTATAGTTCTGAATCTAATTCGCTTAAGCTAATAGCAAATTACTAAGCAGTTTTATAGCGTTTCGTAAGATCGATAGTTAAAGATACGATAGTAGTATTATATTACTAATCTGCGATTAGATCGTTAAGAAGCTTGTCTATCTCGTGGAGAGTAGTAGAGAAGATCTTATCGTTAGAAGACTTCTAGCGTTTATATAAGAGATAAAAGGCTAAGCTACTAATTATATAGATCTCTAGCGTAAGAGGCTCTTAGAGAGGCAAGAGCATGAGATAAGGTAATCTTTATCGCTATTAGCGCTTCTATAGTAGCGTAGTAGCTATATTTATTCCTAGATTAGCTTCCGTTGCCTCGTAAGATAGTCTTACGAGTAGTTTCAACTATTAATCTATCGTATGAATTACACGGGCGTAATCTTATATATAGGTTTTTAATATAGAGACTTCTATTTAGGTCTGAATTAGAGATTCACGCGGGATATAGGTAGTAATATTACTAAATCGTATATACTTCGGGCGCATATTAGTAGCTTTTCTAGCATATAAAGACTTATCTCTATTACTCTTTTCTTATTCTTTAGATAATAAAAACTTAGGCTTAGCATATCTATAAGAAGTGATAGAAACGCTAAGGAAATAGTTCTCCCTAAGCGGTAATAATAGCAGAAGGTTCGTTACCTATAGAATACTCTCTAGGGGAGAGTTTTAGATATTCTTATAGCTAGAAATCTCCCTTAAAATACGTCTAGCGTTCAGTAGCAGGTATTTAATAACAGATAGAGAGCTAATAATAGCTTAAATATTAATAGGAGAGTTAGCTGCGCTTCGCTATATATCGTACGCTTCCTAGAACTGATTAAGACGTTCGTTTCGTTCGTCAGTATCGTGTTAATAGCGCTAGTAAATATAGTATTTATATAAGTCCTTAATTTCGATCGGAGAGCTATAAACGTTACTAGGAGGAGTATCTAGTAGCTAAATAATCTATCGTTTAGAGGCATCTAAGAGTACTTAATATTCCGAAAGCTAGGTCCTTCCGAGTATAATACTATAGTTTCCGAGAGTAGTAATAAGAAAGGGAGTAAATGCTTAGATATAGCGATCTACTATTAAGTTAAGTATCGTATAGTAACTAATTATGCTGCTATTAACGCTATTAAAACCTTTAATAGGAATTATATTTAGTAGAAGATAAATCGAAAGTTTTAGAAAGAAGGAAAGAGATTTAAGAAGAGAACGATTAATAAAATAATATCTATTAGCTCTAGAATCAAGAAGTGCGAGTAACTTATACGAAAGTCTATTCTTAGTAAGAGTAGTACGTATAGTGAACGATTAACTACTAAGAAGCTTCGTAAGGTTAAGATATCGTATATCTCGTATATTACTTAGAAAGGAGTCTTTCCCTAGGCGTAGTCTTTTGCTAGCGGTTTTAGGGTCTCGTTAGTATCTTGAAATACTACTTATGTAACGACACAAGACTCAAGGCGGTATATAAGCAAGAATAAACAAGTAGGGAGGCCAAGAGCGATCTTATATAGTCTGGTACGAAGGAAACAGAAAGATGCAGAGCTCTGAAGGAGTCTGCACCTTCTATATATACAAGGAGGGTATGCCTAAGGCACCGATACTGGCCCGTATCTGCCACGTATACCATGCGCTGTCACAACTTAGTTATTACCTAACGATTCGTTATTAATTCTATCTCTAGTATTAATTTTATTAATACGTTAGAGAGTATTTAGACGAATTAATAATCGATTAGGAGTAAAGTAATAAGTAGCGTTAGAAGGAGATTATGCACGAGGTATATCGCTTTATGCAGAGTATTAGTATAAGAAATTGTTTTCCCGAGAGAGTATATTAGTAATAGTAGTAAAAGAGTCTTTTAGACTAAATTTAGTATAAGTCTTTAGAGGGTTAGAAGAAGAGGAGCTTTCGTTATATTATTAAGAGAAGATATTAATAGGGCGTTCCCGAGTCGCGCTAGCCTTAGCCGAAGACTCGGAATAGTAAGTCTTTTCGATAAATTAACCTTAATCTTTAGCTTATATAGCTTTAACGTATTCTTCTAGTATTCTTAATATTCAATACTATTAGAAGAGCTGTTTCCGAAGCTATGAAAGTAGCTTCTCTTATAAGTCTATTTTCAGAGTCGATTGATTATTTATACTAGCTTTACGAGCTAGCGTATAGAATTCCTAATAGAAAGTCTAAAAGGTCTATTTATACTCTATCTTTAGCGCTGAATAGCTAGCTCTTACAGTTTACTAATTATATAAGTTTAATAAGAAGAAGACAAGTTAAGTGATTATATCAAGTGAATCGATCATATTACTTTCCTTATTATATTCTAGTTCCAGGAATAAGAGTTCTAAATAATTTCTAGCTATTCCTTCTGTTTAATTAAGTAACTAATCTTTACAGTGATCTTCGTTAAGGAAGTAGCTAGAGTAGCGCCGGAGAGCGTTACGTATCTATACTTCCTAGAGTTTTAGAGAGTAGTCGATTCTATTAGAGAGTCTATTTAGAAGGTTCAGAATCTTCTTAATACGAGTTACGTAAGATATAGAAGAAATTCCACTTATAGAGCGTTCTCTACGAGAGTTTTCTTTAATTAATAGTAGAGGAGGAGTTAACAAATAAGGATCGTCGAAAGATATAGATTTAGTAGTACGAGTAGCTATCGTTTAGCGTACCTTATGTAGTTCAATCTATAATTATCTTAATTAATCTGCTATATCTTTCTTTAATTATATTTCCTCCGCGAGCCTTCTTTCTGCCTCTTATAGCTAGTAGGTACGATCTTCCTATAAGTTACTTATAGTTACTATTACTATAGGGGTATTATTAGGAAAGTTTAGTAACTTAGTGAGTTCATTGATTATAGTAGAAGTTAGAGAGCTTAACTCGGATAAGGCGTTATCGCGAGCACTTTCTACTATAGAGAGAGGTAGATTAAAGCGAATATTATAAGTCGCCGAAGAATAGGAGGTAGAAGTAGAAGGAGTTAGAGAACTAATCGTCGATTTATCGGACTTAAGTTACTTCTATTTAGGTGCTATTCTTCAAGTTTATACTTAGTATAAGCCTTCTCTATATAGCGTAGTCTCCTGCGTTTAGTAGCTCTAGGTATAGAGGTATAATATAAGTAGATATTTACTATCTTTCTAGACGTAAGTAAAAGAGTTATAGATAATATAACGCTTACTCTAGAAAGGTCTCAAAACTACCTTAGTAATAAGACCTTATATTGCTATGAATATGAAGTAGTAAGAATCACTTGAGAATCTATAACTAAAGAGCTAAGAAGTAGAAGTGAGGAGAGAAGGTATATATAAAAGGGGCTCTGCGGAGCTCTCGGTAATCTCGCTTAGTATACCCGATTAGGAGTAATTGCTAGTCCCACTAAGTCCATGCTAGTTACATGCCATAACCGTCATATCTTAGAGGCTAAGAGTAAGTTAAGCTATAAAATACCTTTCTTACTAATATAGTTTCTGATTTCTCTTCTAAAGTAACTTCCAGGATTAATATAAAAGCTAATAGGTATACTATTTATCTTGAATAGTATATCTAGTGATATCTTAATATATTCCGAATTAGCTACTACGCACGGAAAGGCTTATAGTAGCCGGGAGAAGTAGTTTATAATAATAAGAAGGTATCTATAACTCTCAGGTAGTTATATAAAAGGTCTATAGAAGTCTGCTCTAAGTAATTATATCGGTATAGAGACTACAATCTAGAAGAGTAATACTAATTTCTGAGCTAGTCCGTGTTTCGCGTATTAAAGATACTTAGTAATATATAAAGTAATATCCTTAGTATGTATAAGCTAATATACGCCTCTGAGTTCTCTGATAGTAATAGTCGATATAAAGTATCCTCCCTTATTATAAGCTTTTACTAAAGCTTCTATGACTTACTCTAGTATAAGATAATATTTATATAATTCTCTCTACTTATATTATAATACCTTATGCTCCTATTTATATTTCTTATATCAGAGCTCTAAGGATCTCTTTCTTATATAGTCTATACTATCTAGGTAAATACTATAGACTAAGAACCTAATAATATCTTTATACTAGTATATCTTCTTATAAGCTTCTAAAGGGGATATTAGCTCGACTATTACTAGCTTCGATAACTAGTAAGTCTCCGCAGATAAAGCTTTAAATATTTTAAGGGGAGGCGTATCTTCTAGAACTTATAATCTAGTAAAGGGTGAACTTAATTATAAAGTTATATCTTAGAACCTCTCTCTTATTATATATAAGGTAGCAATAAACTCTAGATCTTCCTTCTTATTTCTAGCTTATTTCTTAATATTATCTGCCTTAAATATCTCTCTAATGATTTCTAGCTTCTTATTATTAGTCTTTTTAAAATTAAGCTCTAATTCTTTTATTAGATCTTTATACTTACTAATATCGTCTTTCTACCTCTAAATAAGCCTAGTAGTATCCTACTACTATCCTCTAAATCTTAATATATCTAGCTTATTATACTTATCTTTAAGGAAGATAATACGCGATAGAGTATCTGCGGTCTTATTTCTGCTCCCTTAGATATAAGTAATCTATATATTTAGTAACTTTGGCTCTAAAGCTTACTTAATACAAATTCCCTCCTAAAGAGCTGAAGAATCCAGAAAGTGAGTTAATAGCTAATAATCTATATAGATAATTCCTAGCTTATCTTCTTATAATATATAATAATATTTATAACTGAATTCTATAATAGATAGGAGCTCTCTCTTATATATTTTATAATTTCTTTAGGTTTTAGAGAAAGTAAAGCTATTAAAGAGGATTAGTATTATCTTTCTCTCTCTCTCCTTAGATTATATAATATAATATCCTCTTATATATCTATTAGTATCTATATATATTTATACTAAGAGAGTTAGATTATAGCTATTTCTCTCTACTACCTTTAAGTATACTTCCTTTAGTAGCTTAAATAATATCGCCTTATTCTCTTTCTATCTCTATCCTATATCTCTAGTAAGTCGATTTAATAATCGAGTAATCTCTATATAATTCTTAACTTATAGTCGCGTTATCTAGATTACTCTTAAGAATCTCCTAACTTCTATAGTATTTTTAGGTATTAACTATATATTAATTCTTAATACCCTTTCCGGCTTAATTATTAACTTTCCACCCGCCTTATATAAAGTCCCTAGTATTAGAACCTCTATTATAAATAGTAGATACTTCTTAAAGGAGAGCTTAAGACTAGACTATAAGAATTAAAAGAGAAGATAATCTTTCAGAAAAGTAAATACCTCCTTAAATATCTTAAAGGCTACGAAGATATCATCTATATAGAAGAGTAAGGCCTAAAGAACTACTTTACCCTTAGAAATAATTAGAGAGAATAGTAAGAGCTCAGAATTGTTAAACTCTTTTACTATTACTTCTATAGACTTAGATATATCTTTAAAGACTAATTTTATTAGTTCTATTATTAAGAATACTAAGCTTCTATAGCCTTAGGGTATACGAGTTAGTTATAATTATCTATAGCTTAGCGCAGAGAAGGTACAAATATAGCAGTTATCTAGATATAAGTTTACTAACTAGTAGGCGTGCTTAAGGTCTATTTAGATAAATAAACGATACTTAGGATTACTAAGAAATATAAAGCACTTTACTATAGAGATCATTAAGTAGCTAGGCGTTCTCTTCTTGATTTTAGAGTAATAAAATATCACTTTATACTCTCTAGTTTATACCTTAGAATCTATTCCTTTCTTAATTATATATAGGTAGCTATTCTAATCTAATAGCTCTCTATTAGCTAGGAGAGTATTTTTAAATATACTATACTTAATTCCCTTCTTAATTATCTTATTTAGCTAAGTAAACTTAGCTAGAGTATATCTTCTAGACGCGTTCTTTTAGATTAGCTTAGAATACTTTAGTATCCTAGCTCTATAAAATAGAGATCTATGAAAAGTATATCTTTTAGGCATATCGAATTAATATAGCGATATATATATAAAAGCTTATAGACTTACTTAATTTAATTTAAGAGTATAGTATGGCAAGGTTACGTTGATCTTCAGAGTAAGGCATAGAGGTAGTAATCGTGTGAATGATGTTGGTTGCATTGCAGTACTAATTACTATGGAGAGTCGACAGAAGATATTATCTAGGAATATCCGCACGGACCATGCACGTGACTACAGTCATCTGATCCATGGTTACGTTGATCTTCAGAGTAAGGCATAGAGGTAGTAATCGTATGAATGATGTTGGTTGCATTGCAGTACTAATTACTATGGAGAGTCGACAGAAGATATTATCTAGGAATATCCGCACGGACTATGCACGTGACTATAGTCACCTGATCCATGCCAAGACCTATATCCTCGCAATATACCCCTCTGTAGAGATACTATAAAGTCGGTAACTTCTATAGGTACGAGTAATCTAATTTCCTGTAATTACTATCGTATGCGTATATATAGTGATACCCCTGGAGACTAGCACTATGCCTCGATATCACGTGAACTAGATAAACTATAGGTTCCGTAATTCCTTTAAGATATATTAGCCTTCTAATTGATATCTATACCCCTTATTCTAGGTATAAAACGGTTATATTCAGTATTACTATAAAAGCCTTAAGGTCTTATAAGCTAAGTAGTTTAGTGAAACTATCTGCCGCGTTCTCTTTTAAGGGTATATACTAAGGGTCTAAATGACCTCTGGCGACCTCCTGGCGAAAGTAGTAGAATTTGATATCGATATGCTTAGTACGCTAATATAATTCAGGGTTCTCTGATAGAGATAAAGCTCCCTGATTATCGTACTATATCTCTATACTCCTAGAGTCTGGCTTATTATAGCCTAGCTCCTTTAGTACTTGGCGTATCTATAATACTTCTCTAGTAAAGGCGTATATAGCTATATACTCTGCTTCTATAGAGGCAAGAGCTATAGTAGTCTGTTGCTTTGAAATAGCTAAGAAAACACCTCCTGCAAGGAAGAAATAGACTCTAGTATATGATACTCTATTAATTCGGTTACTAGCCTAATCAGAGTTATAGAAACCTCTTAATTTTATGTTCTCTCTATTAGTAACGTCTCCTCTGTAAGTCGTAGCGTAGTACTTCGTACCTTATAGGTACGCAAGTACTCTCTTAGCGCTCGCAAGGTGTTAAGGTAATAGATTTATCAGAAATTATAATAATATAGAGCAGTAGTATAATATATCCCAGCGAGTATAAGCTAGGTACTGAAGACTACCGTAAAGCTATTAATATAGCTTGATTTCTTATAGAGTAGCTACTCCCTTGAATTTAACTATAGAAACCTCTGAACTAGTAGTAAAGGGCGTATTAGCGCTCTTACAGTTAGTTATTCTAAATCGATCTAATATCTTATCGATATACGTATCTTAGCAAAGAGAAATCGTCTTCTTCTCTCTGTTACGTATAATTCTGACGCTAAGGAAGTATTTAGCTAGTCTAGCTAGTAGAATATCGAATATAGTGAGAATCTTCTTCTTAAGCTCTTTAAGAGCTATTCCAGCCTTTAAGATAACTAGAAAATCGTCGACATAAGTAACGATAATTATTCTAGTTTCTTAGTTAATATATACGTAATTATCAGTTTATAAAGGTATAAAGTCGATAATACCGAACTCCTTACGTAGTATCTCTTACTAGAGGCGTGGAGACTGCTTCAGACTGTATAGAGCCTTTAGTAAGAGTATATATTTATTATCTATAAGTCTACGCCTAAATTGTTTATAAAATAGCAGTAATTTGACGTATATCTAGGTATCGGCTTTACTATGTAAGAATACTATTACTATATTAAACTATTCGACTTCTAAGTTATATTCCGCTATAACTGCTAAACTTATCTTCTAAGTAGAAGATTTATAGACTCCGGTATATATCTAATCGTAATCGTGACTAAATCGTTGCGTATAACCTTGGACTATAAATCTGACCTTATATTTGTCGATTTTGCTGTTTATATCTCTCTTAGTCTTGAAAACTAGATGAGAACCTAGCACTCTATACCCTTTTAGTATATTAGAGCGACTTATAGTCTTCTAAGTTAACTTCTCTTCAAGAGATCGATACTCCTTGATTATAGCCTTCTTCTATTCTGGCTAATTAGCTCTCTTTATAGCTTGATCTAAAGTAGTCGGATTATCTAAGAATAGAGACTCTTCTTAAGCCGTATAAAAGGCGAGTTAATACTAACTAGTACTCTCTATCTCTTCTTCTAATAGAGAGATAGTATAGGAGTAGCTATTATTTGGTTCCGGGGTTGCCTCAGGTATTAAATTTGGAGTCGGATTATTACGACTAGAGCGTGTAGCCCTAGGGACGTACTCCGGCATATAGTTCTTAGATCTAGGAGGCTTACTACGCTTCTTTTGTATAGTAATTTACTCTGGAATATCGACCTCTAGTACTGGAACTTCGTCCTTAACTATAGATTCGGCATCTATACTATCTGTACTATCGACTTTATCTTCCGAGACTATACTTATATTAGAAGTAGTAGTAATAATAACCTCGACGTCTTGATTTTAACTTAAAGTATCGATAGAATCACTCTTAGTTTAAGGCACTATTATAGCGTCTTCTTCATAAGGTTCTATAACTAAACTATCTTTATTAAATCGTAGATAAGAGGTACGAACTACCTTTCTATTAACTAGGTATCTATAGATATTATAACCTTTAAATCCTACTAGAATACCCTTTTCAGCTCTAGGAGCTACCTTATAGCTCTGAACTCTCTTCTCCTTATTAATTAGTATGAAGACAGGATATCCTAATACACGGAGATACTTAATAGAGGGAGTATAGTTTACCCCTAGCTTAATATCGTCCTAGAAGTACTTAAAAGGAGTCTTCCTTTCTACTCTAGAGGTAGAGGTAAGGTTAGCGATATATATAAAGGCGAGTAGAATATCAAGCTATATATAGTTAGGTATATTCTGATCTACTATGACTATATATATCTTCTCGATAATCGTATATATAGAGCGTTTAGCTCTTCTATCTTACTCTAGAGTATATAGAGTAGACTCCTCTAGTAGTATTCTAAGGTAGTTAGTAAGCTCTTTTATCTAAGAGGGAGAGTACTTCTTACCTCTATTATATCTCTATACCTTAATTTTGCAGTAATACTATATTTCAGCTAACTTGATTAGCTTTTAATTAGCTAAGTATATATCCGACTTCTTAGAGTAGGTAAAGGCCCACTTTCCAGTCGAATAGGCGCATGAGAAGATAGAGGCATAAGAGTGACTATTCAGACCCTTAGGTTTAAGGTGTACTATATCTATATGGATTTTATCTATCGATCTGGTAGGTCGGGTGTTGGATTTGTAACCAGTACCTTGGTCAGTTCTGCCTGCATTAGCATACACACCCTGTACCTTGTCAGTACATGGTCTTAGTACCTGGTTCAGTACCTTGCCCATGTACCTTGTTGTACCTGGCACCTACACCCTGTACCTTGTCAATAGCCTGTACCCTGCATACTCTATTAGAGTTACCATGAAGGTTCTCGATAGAGTTATACTACTCTCTATTACGTATATCGTACTTCTAGAGGTTTCTACTGACGTACTACTGACGTAGTATGATTCTACAGTATACGTGTCCTCTTCTATGGAGTTCTGTATTACGTAGTATAGAATATTCTAGAGAGCTCATATAGCTATATAAGTAGCTAGAATCTCTCCTGTAGTTAGCTCTCTTCAAGCAATTAAAGCAAGTCAAATTGATCACCTATTATTCTGACCTTTGGCCGATTTCCACCCTCATTTTCACATCGGGCACGTGCCGACACCTTATTAACCTTCCGAATAGGTCGGCCTTTCTTATATAGTACGTAAAGGTGAGTTCTACTAGTCTTAAGCTCTATAAACTTTATACTAGTAACTATAGATTAAGTGCGATATACTACGTTAAAGCTAGCGTGATACATACGTCTGTGCTAAAGCTCTATATCGACTGTAGCTTACTCTATTGCTGCAGGTAAGCTTAAACCTAGAAGGCTAGTATACCTTACGCTAGAGGTCTCTTCTTTAATAATGAATAGATTCTTATGAATTATATAGATCTCTTTCTCCTTAGACGTGTAGAGAATAGAACTACGTAAATAACCTTCTAATTTATTTAATTTAGAACTGGAGTATAAGTAGACTAGAGACTGCGGGATATATAGTGTATTATAGTACTCTAATATGCGTACTATACTATCGGTCTTTATCGCTTTAATCGTATAACTTCTAATCCCGGTAGAGCGTAACGGCTTATTAACGGTGAGTATATACTATAAATCGTCTTTTAGCGTATATAAGGTAAACTTAGAAAGGTTATTAGATATATGCTCTATAGCGCCGGTGTCGAAGAGCTATCGTGACTTATTGTGATAAGAGAATATATATAACGACACAAGACTCAAGGCGGTATATAAGCAAGAATAAACGAGTAGGGAGGCTAAGAGCGATCTTATATAGTCTACTATAAAGGAAATAAAAAGATAAAGAAGGAAGAAGAAGAGAGATAGAGTACAAAGCACCTTATATATATATACTAGTACTAGTCCGATACTATACCGGGTCGGATACTAGTTCTGCCGGGATACCTATGAACTTAGGCCCTATTATCTATCCTTCTTCTTATATGATATTCAGGTAAGCTATCGTCATATTACCCCTCCTCTAAGAAGAGCTTAACCCTAAGCTCGGAAGGTTATAGTTTATACTAGAATAAGTCTTTATTATAACTATTTTCGTCGATATTCGCGTAATAAGCGCTAGCCGCTCTTTAGTAATAGTAAATTCTTTATAAGGTTCTAACTAGTTATATCGCTATAATAGTACTATATTAGTTATAGCTTCTAAATCGGGCGGTAAGTAGTATTTACTTTATCTATTTACAGTAGAAGTCGAGTTTAAGTAGGGCGTAAGGTATATAAAGGAAAGGGTTTATTAATATTAGAGCTTTTCCTTTTCAACTGCGATAACTACTTTAACTTATAAGTTTATTCTCTCTAGACTGCGATATAGCTCCTAGAGTAGGTATCGTTACTAACTACTATAGTAATCTATTATAATCTTATATATTAATCGACCTAATTAACTCTTCTCTTAATATAAGTAAGTTTCTTATCTTAGTTTTAAGAATAGTCCTTAAGTGTAGTATAGGGGTTTCACGGATCTATAACGCTAACTCCTATAGTACTTTTACTAGTTCTTACTAGTACTCTTTCGGCAGCGTATTATATATATTACCTATAGTATATTTACGCTTTCCTTAAGATAAAGTATAATAATACTCCTGCTTTAGAACTCTTATACTTATTTAATAAGCTTAACTCTAAGCTTTATAAGTATTATTCGGCGTTAAAGAGTAGTTATAAGTATATAAGTTACTTAAATCTAAATATAGTTATATATACTAACGCGTTATAGTTACCTGATTATATTAATATAGAGTATACTATTTTATCCGGTTTACTTCCTAGTAGCGAAGCTAAGGATATAGAGCTGAATCGGGGCAGTATTATAGCTACATATAAAGCTATAGATCGGATCTATCGTCTCGCGAAATCTACTACTCCTACTATTATATTAGAGATTACTATTATATAATTAGCAGAGACTTAAGCTTTAAGGCGATCTATAGAGAAAGTAATTAAGGAGTTAGAGTTTATTAAGGCAGTAAGTTAAGATCTTAAACCCTTAGATACTAGTATAATACTAACGTGATATAGGATCTAGATCTTTTAATAGTAAATTCAGTAAAGTCTAAGTTAATAATATAAATAGCATGAAAGCAGACGAAGGAGTTAAATAGTATTATATAGGAATTTGCGAAGAAAGCTATATTTAAAGCTATAATATCTAATACTAAGGGAAAGAGGAATTTGCTTTCTAGTTCAGAGATAGCGTTAGATCTAGATACTCTTAGACTTTCTCTAAAGAAGAAACCTCGTGGGATTAGCTATTATACTCGGTCTACTACTAGGGCTATATTAGTAGATTTAGGTAAGGAGTTAGATATAGTAGTTCCGGTTCTAGATATTCTAGATTTACTAGAAGTTCCGAAGAACTTAAGAGAGAAAGCCGAAGAAGTAGAAGTAGTAGAGGAAGTAGAGTTTTAGATATAGTATTATTATAAGATATAATCAGGGAATTATCCTTAGTAATAAATTTTAATACTAGTAACTATAATAGCTTATTATCTTCTAAGTAACTATAGTTATCTATCTTATCTTCTTAGGCTTTAATCTATTAATCTAGTTTACGCAGAGGTCTAGGTTTACTTAGGTTAGTAGTATAGAATTCTCTAAGCTTATATAGAGTACTTATTAGATCGGAAATATTATATTAAGTTAGGTCCGGGTTATAGCTTAGCTAACTAACTTAATACTTTAGATTATCTCTTAGGAGCTATATAGTAAGTATATCTTATAACTCCTACTCTTCTTAAGTAGTAATAACCTCCGGGGGTAGGTTTAGTAACTCCTAGTCTAGTAATAGGTCGTCCGGGTCCTTAAAGAGTAATTCGGAGGCGAATATATCGTATATAGAGGATCCCGGGAGTAAATCTAGCTTATAGGAGTATTTAATCTTAGCTAGGACTTAGTATAGTCTTACTTAAAGGCTAGATAGCTTCTTACTCGGCTAGTAATTCTTAAGGTTCCTTATAGAGAGAAACCACTTTATCTTTAACTTCTTAGTTAATATTACGCCGTTTCAGGTCAGTTATAGCGCTTATCCTCTGCTAAGTAGCTAGTATATTAGCTTTTATAACCTCGATAGCGGATTTAGCACGTTTAGCTAAGGATTTAGTATTAGTATATTTAAGCTTCTCTTATAGTATCGATACTATAAGTTACTTCTAATCCTAGCTATTTCGTAGTAATATACTATATTTAAGGATATATAGCGCTATACTAATAGAATCGTAAGGTAGAGTTACTTAGGCGCGGTCTATTATTAGTAGTAGTTCGCCCTAGTTATGACGACTAGTCAGGTTTAGAGGTTTCTCTCTATTAGTAGAAACACTTACTGCTAAGCGAGATTACACGAGTAGAGTTTAGGGGCCCCTTTTCATATATATACTTCCCTTCTCTCTCTACTTCTTCACTCCTTAGTTATAGATTCTTAAGTAATTCTTACTACTTCATATTTATAATAATATAAGATCTTATTACTTATATAGTTTTAAGACCTTTCTAGAGTAAGCGTTATATTATCTATAACTCTTTTACCTATATCTAGGAAGATGGTAAATATCTACTTATATTATACCTCTATACCTAGAGCTACTAAACGCAGGAGACTACGCTATACAGAGAAGGCTTATACTAAGTATAAACTTGAAGAATAGNATAGAATTAATAATTACGACTACCTTAATAGCAATAAGGAAATAGACTAACGCTCGAGGGCGAGCTTTTTTCGGAGGGGGGGGTAGTATAATAACTAGTTAGGTTTAGAGGTTTCTCCCTATTAGTAGAAACACTTACTACTAAGCGAGATTACACGAGTAGAGTTTAGGGGCACCTTTTAATATATATAATTCAATTCTCTCTCTACTTCTTTACTCCTTAGTTATAGATTCTCAAGTGATTCTTACTACTTCATATTCATAATAATATAAGATCTTATTACTCATATAGTTTTGAGACCTTTCTAGAGCAAGCGTCACACTAGTTACTCTAGTAGTAATTAACGAAAGGTCTAAAGCGTTAGTTAATATACCAGTTTATAATCTCCGTTTATCTATTAGTTTACTAGTAGAAAGAGATAGAGAGCTTAACTTTAACTCTAATTATATAGTAAAACTCTTACTAGAAGGATAAGACTAGCTAAGCTCCTTAGTCGGATATAATTAACTTAGGGGTATATCTGAAATAATATATCTATTAGATAAATAATATCGCTATCCTACGGGTATTAATATTATAATAGTATAGTATCGATACAGAGTCTTTCCCTAAGTAGTCGATAAATATTAATATCCTATTAAATCCTTAGTTATTAGGCGGGAAGTCCTTAAAATCTATAGCTAAGTACTATATAAGGTAGCTAAATACTAGTAATAAGTAGAGGAATCCTTACTATTTCGTCTATTTCGGATAAAAGTACTAGTAGAGGCGGTAATTACAAGTATACTATTTTATATCTAATATAAGTCCTTTCTAATAGTAATAGATAGAAATTATTTCAGCGGTCTTACGAGCGTTTAGATAAGCAGAGGAAACTTGATCGTAGATTTCGCTAATTAAATAAGTATATAGTAAGATATAGCGTTATACGTATAAACGACTATTATAAAGTAGTAAACTATTATTAATAGTATAGCTATCTCCTAATATATTTCGTTCCTTAGAGAATAATTCTTAGTTGAATTAGTATAATTTCTCGATTAAATTAAATAAGTTATATACGGGTTCCGGTAGCGTATTAGTCCCTAGCGATATTAAGTATATATAACTAATTTAATTAATATAATACTTAGCTAGTTCTGCGTTAATCCTAAGGTCTAAGCGATCTAGAGGTAGTAAAACCCGAGATCTACTATCCTATTTCTATTATTCCTATATCCTTAGATCTTATTCCTTATAGCTAAGGATATTAGCTTTAGCGTTATCTTTACTAAGCGTATATATAATTTGAAAGTTGAATTCGAAAAGGAATTCTATCTATCTAGCTTACTTACTAGTTAGGACCTTAGTAGTTATAAAGTATTCTAAGGATTAATAGTCTATATATACGCTAGTATAGCGTTATAGAGATATAAGTTCCGGTCTCTATTTCCGGAAAGACTTAATAATAGCGTATAGCTCCTTATCGTAGATCTCTTAGTTTAATTTATATCTATTAAGAATATAAGAGTAGAATCTAATTAGATACTACTAGTTATCTTTATATAATTAGAAGATAACTCTAGCTATTATACTATTAGAGGTATTAGTTTCTAGTTTAGTTTATAATTCAGAGTCGAAATAGTATAGTTTCTATATCGATAGCAGCTATTAATATAAATCATCGAAGGACTTCTTATAATCGTTAGTGAAATTCTATAGTACTATAAGCCGAGTAAGTACTAAGAGAGGTTTAGTAATAAGGCCGAAATTCCGAATAAATTAATAATAAAACCTATAGAATCCTAGGAAGTATTTCATAGCTATTACCGTTTCGAGGTACTTCTAGTTTACTAATAGTACTACTTTCTTAGGATCTGGCTCGATTCCGTTAGTAGTAATAATATATCTAAGGTATTTAGTCCGAGTAATATGGAATTCGCTTTTCTTAATATCTACTTAAAGTCTAGTATTTATTAAGTATTATAATACTAATTTAATATATTCTTTATATTCCTAGAGCGTTTCTAAGTATATAAGAATATTATCTAGGTAAGCTATATAGAAATTATCTAAGTAGTCTAGTAGTATATTATTTATATATCACTAGTATATACTAGGTCTATTATAGAGCCTAAAAGGTAATACTTTATATTTATAAGATCCGAAGCGGGTTCGGAAGGTAATATACTCCTCGGATTCGGGGTCTATATAGATATAGTTAAATATTACCCGGATATCTAATTTAGTAAAGATTACTACTTTAGATATATAAGTTAAGAGCTTATTAATCTTAGGTATTAAGTAAGAATCCTTTCGAGTGATCGTATTAAGCTTATAATAGTTAATATAGAAGCGTAATCCTCTATCGGCTTTCTTAATAAATAGTATAAGTGATATAAAGGGACTTTAGCTAGATTCGATAAATCCCTTATCTAGGTTCTCTATAAGGTACTCTTTAGTTACTTATAGTTCGTCTATAGATTACTAATATAAGGGCGAATATATATTAAATAATAATTCTTCTAGAATAATTTTATAATCGTATTAGCGATATAGCAAAAGAATATTAGAATCCTACTTAGAAAAAGCTTCCTTAAGAGTATAATACTATTCTAGTAGCTTTTTAGCTATAAGTCGTTCGGTATCGGGATCCTTAGGAGAATCGCTATTTAGATAGTCTTATAAGAGGTAGTTTATCTCGTAGATACTAGTAAAGAATAATTCGGAGCTTTTATGTTTTATATTAAAATAAAAAGCTATAGTACTAATTTAGTAAATCAGAACTAGTTTCTAGATCCTCGGAAGTTAAGAGGAGCACTTATAGTAAAATTTCAGCGCAAGTACCTTTCTCGATAAATTCGGAGCGGGAAAGAGTTCGGATTCCTTAGTAGTAAGCGGAAATAGGTTAAATAGTAGAGATAATACGTTAATATACTATATTACTACTATTTAGTATAATCGCTATTAGTCTAGCTAGTTTATAGCTAAGTCCTGCGCGTTAGTATTAATTTAGTAAGATTAATTAATACTAGGTTTATAAGGCAGTAGAGTTATAATTATCTCCTTATCGTATTAGAGGGTAGCTAGATAGTATTCCGGCTATAGAAGCTTATAGTAGAGCGTATCTAGCTTAACCTGAAAACGTTATATCTATTTAATACTAATAATTATATCTTATTATCCTAAATCGAAGAGAATAAAAGAGTAGTTATAAATACGCTTACTATTAATAGAAAGGTATAAATATATAAAATAGGTAATATAAGTTCTAATAGACTATTAGAACTTACGTATTAGAATAGAATAAGGCAGTAGCTCGATTTTGATACCGAGAGCTTCCGATAGTCGTCCGGTAAGAGTATAATTAATAAATAGATAATCGTTCGCTCTAGTATTAATTAAGCTACTTATAGAGACTCCTAGCCCGTTTATACTAACTATAGTCGGGTATATGAATTACTTACTTCTTATTAGGGAGTTAAAGTCTAGATAAGAGAGATTATACTTATATAGACTTAGGAAGGAGTTTTTACCTAGGCCTTATTATTTCCCTCTAGTATTAGTCCAGATTCGAAGGGTATATCTTCTATTACTTCCTTAGTTACTTAATCTTCTTTCGGAAATTCGTCGATTAATTAAACCTTAAGCAGGTTAGAGTAGTTTAGCTTAATATAACCGAGCTATCTATAACTATAATACTTAGGGGGTTCTCCGGTCGAGGTAGTAAGGCGTTTTAGCGCGGAGGGAGTACTAGACTATACTAGGGTAGAGGTACGTATATATAGTACAGGAGTAGTTTATTAAGGGGCTAAGCTTAGGGACCGGTAAGGAGTAGAACTAGTAGAGGTTATAGTAGTAATAGTAGGCTTATAGTACTATACCGGGGTAGTAGCTTTCTCGGGATAAGTACGTTCTGAGTTATAGCGATATTCAGTATTAAAAGAAAGTAAGGATCTAACTATAGAAGCGTAATCCTTATTCTATATTAGTTTAATAATAAGGGTTAAAGCGCGTAAGAATAGTATAATCTTATCTTATATATAAAAGAATTACTCTTTCTTTTTAACTTTACCTTAGATAGTAGCGCTTTAAAATCGACTACGAAACTCGGCGAAAGTCTCGCGTATATAGCTAGGTTATTATATTTCTAAGTAGTAGAAAGCGTTATAATAGTTATCTTCTTCTAAACTAATAAGGAAGTTCTCTTCTAATAAGGAGATTATTTTATTACTAGTCTTAAACTTATTAGCGAGATACTAAGGTATAAGATACTTCTTAGCTAATCTAGTAACTAATCCCTATACGAGAACGCGCTAGGAGAAGTCTATATAATAGTAGTTAGTATTTATAGCTAGCCGGTCTCGTATTAATACTCTCTATTAGAGGAAAGTAGAGTCTGATTTATTATCTAGGGGTAAGATCTTCTTAGTAAGATAAGACTTCCTAGGGTATGATTCTACTAATTCGGCGCCGGGGGAGGGAGATAGTTTATTAGGAATAGTATCTTCTCTCTTAGTACTATATATCAGAATAGAGTTTATTAGCTTATTGAACTCTACTATACGCGGAGATTATAGTATTAGTTCTAGTAGGAGAGTCGAAGATAAGCGAGGGACTCTTATAAGAAACTTATCTTATACGGAGATTAGTCTATCTATAGTATCTTCTAGAGAGTTATTCTTCTTCTCTTAGTCTACTAATTATTATAAGAGGGAATAGATCAGGTTCGAGTTACCTGCGGTAGTAGGAGTACTTAGCGATTATACTTCTAGTGAATTTCGCTTTTATTTTCCTTTCTCTCTCNTATTAAGCTTATAATAGTTAATATAGAAGCGTAATCCTCTATCGGCTTTCTTAATAAATAGTATAAGTGATATAAAGGGACTTTAGCTAGATTCGATAAATCCCTTATCTAGGTTCTCTATAAGGTACTCTTTAGTTACTTATAGTTCGTCTATAGATTACTAATATAAGGGCGAATATATATTAAATAATAATTCTTCTAGAATAATTTTATAATCGTATTAGCGATATAGCAAAAGAATATTAGAATCCTACTTAGAAAAAGCTTCCTTAAGAGTATAATACTATTCTAGTAGCTTTTTAGCTATAAGTCGTTCGGTATCGGGATCCTTAGGAGAATCGCTATTTAGATAGTCTTATAAGAGGTAGTTTATCTCGTAGATACTAGTAAAGAATAATTCGGAGCTTTTATGTTTTATATTAAAATAAAAAGCTATAGTACTAATTTAGTAAATCAGAACTAGTTTCTAGATCCTCGGAAGTTAAGAGGAGCACTTATAGTAAAATTTCAGCGCAAGTACCTTTCTCGATAAATTCGGAGCGGGAAAGAGTTCGGATTCCTTAGTAGTAAGCGGAAATAGGTTAAATAGTAGAGATAATACGTTAATATACTATATTACTACTATTTAGTATAATCGCTATTAGTCTAGCTAGTTTATAGCTAAGTCCTGCGCGTTAGTATTAATTTAGTAAGATTAATTAATACTAGGTTTATAAGGCAGTAGAGTTATAATTATCTCCTTATCGTATTAGAGGGTAGCTAGATAGTATTCCGGCTATAGAAGCTTATAGTAGAGCGTATCTAGCTTAACCTGAAAACGTTATATCTATTTAATACTAATAATTATATCTTATTATCCTAAATCGAAGAGAATAAAAGAGTAGTTATAAATACGCTTACTATTAATAGAAAGGTATAAATATATAAAATAGGTAATATAAGTTCTAATAGACTATTAGAACTTACGTATTAGAATAGAATAAGGCAGTAGCTCGATTTTGATACCGAGAGCTTCCGATAGTCGTCCGGTAAGAGTATAATTAATAAATAGATAATCGTTCGCTCTAGTATTAATTAAGCTACTTATAGAGACTCCTAGCCCGTTTATACTAACTATAGTCGGGTATATGAATTACTTACTTCTTATTAGGGAGTTAAAGTCTAGATAAGAGAGATTATACTTATATAGACTTAGGAAGGAGTTTTTACCTAGGCCTTATTATTTCCCTCTAGTATTAGTCCAGATTCGAAGGGTATATCTTCTATTACTTCCTTAGTTACTTAATCTTCTTTCGGAAATTCGTCGATTAATTAAACCTTAAGCAGGTTAGAGTAGTTTAGCTTAATATAACCGAGCTATCTATAACTATAATACTTAGGGGGTTCTCCGGTCGAGGTAGTAAGGCGTTTTAGCGCGGAGGGAGTACTAGACTATACTAGGGTAGAGGTACGTATATATAGTACAGGAGTAGTTTATTAAGGGGCTAAGCTTAGGGACCGGTAAGGAGTAGAACTAGTAGAGGTTATAGTAGTAATAGTAGGCTTATAGTACTATACCGGGGTAGTAGCTTTCTCGGGATAAGTACGTTCTGAGTTATAGCGATATTCAGTATTAAAAGAAAGTAAGGATCTAACTATAGAAGCGTAATCCTTATTCTATATTAGTTTAATAATAAGGGTTAAAGCGCGTAAGAATAGTATAATCTTATCTTATATATAAAAGAATTACTCTTTCTTTTTAACTTTACCTTAGATAGTAGCGCTTTAAAATCGACTACGAAACTCGGCGAAAGTCTCGCGTATATAGCTAGGTTATTATATTTCTAAGTAGTAGAAAGCGTTATAATAGTTATCTTCTTCTAAACTAATAAGGAAGTTCTCTTCTAATAAGGAGATTATTTTATTACTAGTCTTAAACTTATTAGCGAGATACTAAGGTATAAGATACTTCTTAGCTAATCTAGTAACTAATCCCTATACGAGAACGCGCTAGGAGAAGTCTATATAATAGTAGTTAGTATTTATAGCTAGCCGGTCTCGTATTAATACTCTCTATTAGAGGAAAGTAGAGTCTGATTTATTATCTAGGGGTAAGATCTTCTTAGTAAGATAAGACTTCCTAGGGTATGATTCTACTAATTCGGCGCCGGGGGAGGGAGATAGTTTATTAGGAATAGTATCTTCTCTCTTAGTACTATATATCAGAATAGAGTTTATTAGCTTATTGAACTCTACTATACGCGGAGATTATAGTATTAGTTCTAGTAGGAGAGTCGAAGATAAGCGAGGGACTCTTATAAGAAACTTATCTTATACGGAGATTAGTCTATCTATAGTATCTTCTAGAGAGTTATTCTTCTTCTCTTAGTCTACTAATTATTATAAGAGGGAATAGATCAGGTTCGAGTTACCTGCGGTAGTAGGAGTACTTAGCGATTATACTTCTAGTGAATTTCGCTTTTATTTTCCTTTCTCTCTCAGTTAGTACTTCCTTAATAAAGTATTAATATTCTTTAGGGTAAGAGATATTTAGAGTAAGGAAGAGTATAACAGATTAAGTTCAGAGGTAGAGCGAGAGAGGTCGCGTTAGGTCCTTCTAGAAGTAGAGGGGTCTCTAGTTTATTAATTAGGATCTATTCCGGTAGCTTAAAAAAGAGTATATTAGGGCTATTTCGGCGGCGATATATAAAAGTTAAAGTTCCGGAGTATTTATTATACTTTCTTTAAAATCTATCTATAATTCCTTTATACTAAAGGGGTTATTAAAGGAGCGTTAGCGAAAACCTCCTCTATTATACTATTTATAATAAGCTAAATTAAACTCTAATTTATAGTTATCCGAGAGATCTCTAGTATCTCGGCTATATACGAGTAGTTATCGAATAACTAACTTAGTAGTAAGATATTATAGTAAGCTATCTCTAGCTATTTTAATCTTTTTATTTAATATAATAATATAAGACTTAAGGCAGTATATAAGTAAGAATAAATAAGTAAGGAGGCTAAGAGCGATCTTATATAGTCTACTACGAAGAAAATAAAAAGATAAGAAAGGAAGAAGAAGAGAGATAGAGTATAAGGTACCTTATATATATATACTAGTACTAGTCCGATACTATACCGGGTCAGATACTAGTTCTGCCGGGATACCTGTGAACTTAGGCCCTGTTATCTATCCTTCTTCTCATATGATATTCAGGTGAGCTATCGTCATATACTAGCTTTATTTAACTCTCTCTAGACTCCTAATCTTACTACTTCTTAAGGGTTTTATCGTCGACCTTATCGTCTTATTCGTCTACCTCTTTAAGCACGTAGTCACGCGATTTAATATGAAGAAACTTACTAATTCTATTAGTTTTAGTAATATTTAGTACCTTATCTCTTTATTCCGTGTAGTTCTCTCCTCCTTTAAGCTTATAGCTATCTGCTAAGTTTAAGGAGGTAGAGCTACTTATCTTCTTACGTTTATACAGCTCTAGCGTAGTCGTAGTAATAGGTTCCGATTCCGGGTCTTCCGGATCCTCTGGATAGTCCTAGGACGTCGATTTAGCGTCTGCAGGGGGTAAATCGGGTATATTTTAAGTCCTAGGGACTTAGATGGGTTCCGGCGCTAGCGCGGAAGACTCTGCACCTCGAGATGCGATAATTTCGGAATCGTCGACTTTAACTGCTATACGAGTACGAGTATTAAGTACTATACGGCTTATATATAGTATTAAAGACTCTAAAGACTCTTTAATAGAGCTAGAGTTATCGGAGTATACTTCTTCGACTTCTTCTAATGATAGTAGCGTAGGTGCGATAGCTGAAGAACTCTCTCTACTAGTACTCTGCGCGACTATATTTACTACAGAAAGACGCGCTAGTTTAACTGAACTATACGCGTATACTATACCTTAATCGGAAGCTCGTAACTTAAATCTCTACCCTTTTAGTACTAAGAAACAGTTCGACGCTTACTATTAAGAATCATAGTACTACTGCTTCTTTAAGTACTACTCTACTTGTAACGACACAAGACTCAAGGCGGTATATAAGCAAGAATAAACAAGTAGGGAGGCTAAGAGCGATCTTATATAGTCTAGTACGAAGGAAACAGAAAGATGCAGAGCTCTAAAGGAGTCTGCACCTTCTATATATATAAGGAGGGTATACCTAAGGCACTAATACTAGCCCGTATCTGCCACGTATACTATACGCCGTCATATTACCCCCTTCTAAGACAAAGGCTCGCCCTCGAGCCTTGAAGAATCGAATAAAGGAAACAAAGTAGGTATAAAACGCAGTTAAATATAATAACCTCTAATTATTCTATTAAACCGAAACTATAGATACTGAGTTTTACTAAATAAGTAAGGCTAAGCGAGTGATTGAAACACTTGAAGGTTACGAAAGAAGAAGAGGTCTAAATCGAATTCTAACGAAGCTAAAAGATTAAGGAGAGTCGGATATCTTCGTTAAGTAGATATAAGAAGTATTAAATTAAAAGTTCTAGTAGAGGGAGGTCGATTCTACCGAGGGGGATAAATTATACCGGGGTATAAGGGTTACGAGTCGGATTCTAGTAATTTCCGCTAAGGTAATAAGCTACTTCGTCCTAGCCTAAAAGTAAAGTTTTTCGCTATTAGAGCTACTTTCGGAAGATTAAAGTCGAATAAAGGGATAATAAATATTAGAGCTTATAAGGAAGTTCCTACTTAAAATTCGTCTATTGTTTTACTTCGTACGTATAAAGGAACGAGTTTCGAAGTATCCGAGAGTAACTTCGTAATAATACTAGTACTTCTAAGGCTAAATTATATTTAAATTCCTAGCTATCTAAGAGATCTCTAGAATCTTAGCTCTTTTGAAAACCTAACTATCGAATTCGTAATTAATAGTACTAACTATTTCCGTATAATTCCGAAAATCTAAAGTAAGTAGAGATAACTTAGCGAAAAGCTCCTTAGTAGTTATACGTGCGAATCGAGTTTTCTAAGTGAGATATTATTTAATACTATCTCTAGCGGTCTTAATCTTTCTATTTAATATAATAATATAAGACTTAAGGTAGTATATAAGTAAGAATAAATAAGTAAGAAAGCTAAGAGCGATCTTATATAGTCTAATACGAAGGAAACAGAAAGATATAGAGCTCTAAAGGAGTCTGCACCTTCTATATATATAAGGAGGGTATACCTAAGGCACTAATACTAGCCCGTATCTGCCACGTATACTATACGCCGTCATATTACCCCCTTCTAAGACAAAGGCTCGCCCTCGAGCCTTGAAGAATCGAATAAAGGAAACAAAGTAGGTATAAAACGCAGTTAAATATAATAACCTCTAATTATTCTATTAAACCGAAACTATAGATACTGAGTTTTACTAAATAAGTAAGGCTAAGCGAGTGATTGAAACACTTGAAGGTTACGAAAGAAGAAGAGGTCTAAATCGAATTCTAACGAAGCTAAAAGATTAAGGAGAGTCGGATATCTTCGTTAAGTAGATATAAGAAGTATTAAATTAAAAGTTCTAGTAGAGGGAGGTCGATTCTACCGAGGGGGATAAATTATACCGGGGTATAAGGGTTACGAGTCGGATTCTAGTAATTTCCGCTAAGGTAATAAGCTACTTCGTCCTAGCCTAAAAGTAAAGTTTTTCGCTATTAGAGCTACTTTCGGAAGGTTAAAGTTAAGTAAGGGGATAATAAATATTTTCTAGTAGAAGGAGGTCGATTCTGCTGAGAGGGATAAATTATACTAGGGTATAAGGGTTACGAGTCGGATTCTAGTAATTTCCGCTAAGGTAATAAGCTACTTCGTCCTAGCCTAAAAGTAAAGTTTTTCGCTATTAGAGCTACTTTCGGAAGGTTAAAGTTAAGTAAGGGGATAATAAATATTTTCTAGTAGAAGGAGGTCGATTCTGCTGAGAGGGATAAATTATACTAAGGTATAAGGGTTACGAGTCGGATTCTAGTAATTTCCGCTAAGGTAATAAGCTACTTCGTCCTAGCCTAAAAGTAAGGTTTTTCGCTATTAGAGCTACTTTCGGAAGGTTAAAGTCAAGTAAGGGGATAATAAATATTAGGGCTTATAAGGAAGTTTCCACCTAAAATTCGTCTGCTATTTTACTTTATACGCACGAAGGAACGAGTTTCGAAGTATCCGAGAGTGACTTCGTAGTAATACTAGTGCTTCTAAGGCTGAATTACGTTCAAATTCCCAGCTATCCGAGAGATCTCTAGAATCTCGGCTCTTTTGAAAACCTAACTATCGAATTCGTAATTAATAGTACTAACTGTTTCCGTATGATTCTGAAGTATAAAAATCTAAGGTAAGTAGAGATAACTCAGCGAAGAGCTCCCTAATAGTCGAAGTCGTATATCCGAATCGAGTTTTCTAGGTGAGATATTATTTAATACTATCCCCGGCGGTCTTAATCTTTCTATTTAATATAACGATATAAGACTTAAAGCAGTATATAAGTAAGAATAAATAAGTAGGGAGGCTAAGAGCGATCTTATATAGTCTGGTACAAAGGAAACAGAAAGATATAGAGCTCTAAAGGAGTCTATACCTTCTATATATATAAGGAGGGTATGCCTAAGGCACTGATACTAGCCCGTATCTGCTACGTATACCATGCGCCGTCACACTACTTCTGGCTATCGGGGCTCATAACCTATAGCAAGGTTACGTTGATCTTCAGAGTAAGGTATAGAGGTAGTAATCGTGTGAATGATATTAGTTATATTGCAGTACTAATTACTATAGAGAGTCGACAGAAGATATTATCGAGGAATATCCGCACGGACTATGCACGTGACTACAGTCACCTGATCCATGCCAAGACCCATATCCTCGCAACATATAGTATTCCTAAAGGTCAGGTCGCTTTTAGCTACTTAAGTATTTAGAACTTCGTTAGTTACCTCTACTATAAGTAACCTGACTATCCTTCTTTATATAGGAAAGGCTATGATATATAGTACTTTCTAGCTGGATTCTGTAGTAATTTTAGGGTTTCAGCGTAACTACTATAGTATAACGTTCCTGGTTCTGATTAGTACGCGGTATATAGGCTCGTCGGTTAGTATTAGCTATAAAGTAAAGTAAATAAGAAGTTCGGTTCTTAATTAGAATTAAGATATTATAAGCAGGTATTAATTACTATATGAATTTGAGTATAAAGCTCCTATCTAATAGCAGAAGTGCTAGTCTTATATAGAACTTTCGTTCCCTTATACTAATTATATAAGACTATCTTGCAGAGCGCGTAAGCTCTCGCGACCTATCTAGTAGTCTAGTATATCACGTGATCCTAGATTACCTATAGCTATAATACTATTATTACTTTAATATAGGTAGACGTATAGTACTACTTACTATTCCGTACTATAACCGTATTAGTGCCTTTCCTCTAATAGTACTAACTCTTTTCTAGTACTAAAACCTGTCTAGTATATACTACTAGGTAGTACTATTAGCGTTCTAGTACTAGGATAGTTTTAGTACTAAGAACTAGGTCGGTTTATAACACTATCCCCCTTCTGCTTTAGCGTATCTCTACGCTTAAGTATACCTAAGGAAATATCGACGACTACTTATAGCTATCTCTTTCTTTTATTATACCCTCTAAACGCTCAACTAAATAAGTCGATTATATTATACTCGGAAGATAAATAGAATTAAGTAATAAAATTATAGTATTATATACTAGATATGAAAAAGCGGAATATAAAGAGTATATATTACCTCGCGATCCTAAACTAACTAGATATAGTTATTACGCCCGACTAAATAAATCCTGCGATATTCGTATAAGAAACCGGATACCTATAGCTTCCGAATAAGAGAGTCTAGATTTATAAATCGAAAAGTTAGAAAATAAGGAAGGCTTAGTTATAGCCGAGTTCTATACGCGAATTATAAGGTTAAAGAAGTAGAAACGTTTCTTATATAAAAGGCAGTAAAAGATAATTACTACTAGTCTGAACTCGATAGCTAAGCTCGATACTCTTAAAGCTCTAGAAAAGGAAGAAAAAGAGAAATAGGAAAGAGAGGAAGCGCTTAAAGACGCTAAGCTAGCAGGTATAGAACCCTCTAATTCCGATATCCTTATCGACCTCTTGTTCGACCCGATAGTTGACCTTCCTTTCGACCTTACAGATCCGCTCTAAGTAGATCTAAGTTTTATTAATAGAAATTAGCTAGTAATACTAAGTAATAAAAGCTTAACTTAAGTTCTTATATATTTTCCGAATATAAGTAGTTCTTCTATTTTACTAGGTATTAAATAATACCTCGTTTATACTAATAGTCTAGTAGTTCCTCTATATCGTATTCTACGAGTAAGTTAACTAATTCAGCGTATATCTTCAGGGCTAGTAATACTCTTAGTAGTACTTTTTCTAATAAGGATATATAAAATATTAAGAATATCTTTTTTATTATAACTAATAGCTAGAGTTTATAATTTAAAAGTCCTTTAATATATTTAATTTTAAAAAGTCTAAGTTTCTTATAATCTAACTTATTACTTAGTCTTTATTTATTAATATTTTTCCGTAGAAAGTAAACTTTATTCTCCTCTTATAGTATAAGCTTCTAACTACGATTCTTATTATAATAATATATATTCTTCTCTATTATAAACTAGAGTTCCTCTGCGAGTTCCTTATAGAAGTCCTAGATATTCCGGACCTAGATACGAGCTATATTATTATCCTTAACTATTAAGTTAAGTTCTCTATAGGTAATAAGTTTATAACTATAATTCGCGAAAAATAATATAACTTTTATTATTTCTATAGTCGAGCTATTATATATAAACTCTACTAATAGTAGTAGTTCTACCTAATTATTTTATTAATAGTTAATATAGTAATATAAGTATATTTTAACTACTTAGTTTATTCTTTTATTTCCTCTATTAGTTTAAGAATAGAAAGCTATTAATAGTTTTCGTTTAGTCCCTAGGAACCTTATTAAAGTATTCTAGAACTTTAATATAAATAACTTATCTTAATTTGATATAATTTCTTTAGGTACTCTATACTTAGAGATTACCTCCTTAAGGTATACTTATACTAAGTATTCGGCTATAAGAGTGGATAAGACTAGTACTAAGATTATATACTTAATAAGTCTTTCTATAATAATAAGTATTATATTATAGCTAACTCTTATAACCGAGTCCTTTAATAGTAGTAATAGCCTTATGAAGTCCTATAATATGGTTTCTAAGATATTAATAATATTAGTACTATAATTATCTGCTTATAAGGTATATATTAGAAAGACTTATTCCTAATATAAGTATTATAGTTAGCTAGTACTTCTTTAATTATATAGTAGAGTCCTTCCGACTAGTAGTTTCTTAAAATCCTTAGATATATTCTCTATATCCCTTAGTATCTATACGCGGGAAGCTCGTGTTATTCTTTAATATATACTTCTATTAAGCTCAGCGGAAGCTAAACTTTCCTATTAACTCGCATAATACTATTCTTAATTATATTCCTTATAATAAATTCCTTAGTCTTATCTAGAGATATTCTATCTTTCTTCTAAGCCTCTTTTAAGGTATTATACTAAAGTCTCTTAATTTCTTACTTAATCGTAGTAGCTTCTCTAATATTAGTAACTATATCTCTATTATCTAGCTATCTAAGTAAAGCGGTCTTATTATAAACCTTATTATCCTTATAACTTAGTAATCTACTTAGAGTATCTACTCGTATATTATCTTTTCCTTATATATACTTAATAACTAGGTTAAAAGAGATAAGTTCCTCGAACTATCGAGCTAATCGATAATTATCTAAGACCTTAGTAGTTATAAAGGTTCGAAGATTCATATAGTTAGTATAAATAATAATTAGGAACTTAGCTTCTTATAAGTATATTTTCTTATGTTTAAGTACTTTAATAATAGCTATAAGTTCTTTCTTATAGATATTATAGTTCTATTTAGCTAGAGATATTTTCTCTGAAAAGTAAATAACTAAGTATAATTATTCTTTATTATCTCGCTATAAGTATACTAAACCGGTATAAGTATCAGAGGTATCTATTTCTACTATACTTTCCTTCTCTTTATCGAAACTATATAGGATTAGTTCTTTTATAAATTCTTTCTTAATCCTCTAGAAGGCCTCCTTATACTAGCCGGTTTATATAAAAGGAATACTCTTCCTTATTAAGCTTATAAGTAGTTCGGTAATCTTAGAATAGTTTCTAATAAACTATTAGTAGAAGTTAGCGAAACTTAACTATAACTATATATCTTTAATATTCTTTAGAGACTCTTATTCTTTTATAGCTCTAATTTTCTCTAGATTAATACTTATTTCTCTTAAGCAAATAATATATCTTAGGAAAGTGACTTACTTAACTAAGAATTTATATTTCGATAACTTTAATCTAGAATCTACTTTATATAGTACTTCTATAACTTAGGTAATATAGCCCTAGTATACCTCGATAGTCTCCGAGTATATTAGGATATTATCTAGGTAGTATATAGCGAATTTCCTAATAAAGTCCTTAAGAATATTATTATTCTGCCTCTAATATATAGCTAGGGTATTAGTTAAGCTGAATAGTATTACTATATATTCTTATAACCCTGAAAGTAATACGAAAGCGGTTTTCTATTCGTATCCTTCCTTAATTCGGATTACATTAAATACGTTCTATTAATCTAATTTAGTATATGTCTTTACTCTAGTAAGCTTATCCCGCAGGTATTACGCGTTTAGTAAAAGATATATATCTCTTATAGTTCTACTATTAATTATCTGATAGTCTCTATATAGTCTTCCCTTAGGATCTCTTGCCTTTTTAATTACTAGTATATTAATAGTATAAGGTAATTATCACGAACTAGTATAGTTCTTGGCACTAAAACCGTCTTAGCACCAGAATACTAATAGTACTACCTAGTAGTATATACCAGACGAATTTTAGTACCAGAAAAGAGTTAGTACTATTAGAGGAAAGGCACTAGCACGGTTATAGTATAAACTAGCGAGTAGTACTATACGCCTACCTGTATTGCAGTAATAATAGTATTATAGCTATAGGTGATCCAGGATCACGTGATATGCTAGACTACTAGATAAGTCGCGAGAGCTTGTACGCTCTGTAAGATAGTCTAATATAACTAGTATAAGGGAACGAAAGTTCTATATAAGATTAGCACTTCTACTATTAGATAAGAGCTTCGTGCTCAAATTCATATAATAATTAATATCTGCTTATAATATCTTAATTCTAATTAAGAACCGAACTTCTTATTTACTTTACCTTATAGCTAATACTAACTAACGAGCTTATATACCGCGTACTAGTTAGAACTAGGAATATTATACTTTAAGTACCTCACTTGAAGTATTATTAATAAGAACGAAATAGCTCCTAAAGAAGGATTAGTTATAAGAGAAGGATCCTAAGTTAATAAGATAGAGAAGAGTAATAAAGTTACTCTACCCCGAGTTAATTTACTTAATACTTATTATAGAAACTATAATAACCTAAGATAATTTATCCTCTAGTACTAAATATACCTCGCCTTTAATAGAGATAAGTTCGAAGCGGACTCTCTTAAAGTCTTATAGATTACTTCGTTTCTTTATAATACTATAGCTTATTAGATCGAACTGGCCTTAAGTAATTACTTAGTTAATTAATACTTAACTAGGGCCTATTCTACTATTATAACTGAAAAGAGTTAAGTTATCTTTCGAACTATCGTAGGCTTTACTACTACTATTAAAGAAGTCTTTAGAGACCCGAATAAGAAAGAATAAGCTAAGAAGTACCTGCTCGGAACTCGATAGCGAGAATCCGTTTATAAATACTACTAAGTTCTATTACTATTCTATATAGTTAGACTAAACTAATAGTAGATTAAGGGCCTAATACTACTAAGGCCTTAAGGATTATATTAAGAATAAGCTTTTTAGAACTAATAAACTAGATAACCTAAAGAACTTATTTAAATTATCTATTACTATTAATAAACGAATCTAAGAATAAGCGAAGGAAAAAAGGAGATACTTTATACTTACTTACTTCCGGAAGCTCTAATTTCTATAATATTATAATAAGTATTAAGGAAATTTCTAACTTTACCCGAATAATAAATATAACTATTATAACTTAATAAAAATAGATAAAGTAGAGAGAGGATCTAAAGGCTAAGCTAAGAAAGATAAACGTTAAGAGAAGGGTATTTACTATACGTATAGTAAACTAAGATATCTTATACGTAATTATTCTTAGAAGAAGAAATAAGAAGGAAAACCTTAGAATAAACTTAAGAGAGAATTCGGACTAGTAGAAAAGAAGCTAGATTACTAAGAAGCTTCTAGCGTAGAATAGAGTTCATAGGACTTTATAGCTTATAAATCTAGCGAAGAATTCGAAGAGAACTTAGTTAAACTTCTAAATAAAGACTAAGAAAGCTAGAGTATTATAAATAAAAGAAACTATTTATATAATAATCTTTTATATAATAATAAGAAATAGACTCTCCGAAATCATAATAATAGAAGAAGAATATAAGTTTATAATAGAACTAAGTCCGATTTTATAGAATATTACCGAACTTATAATATACTTAACCTGGGTATAGACTATATTATAGCTTATCGCGATATTATTACTATTATATTCTAAGTTAATATAGAAGATATTAAGAAATAACTAGATTGTTATATAGCTAATCTCGAAAGAGAACTTGAACTAAAGGAATTTAAATAATTAGATTAGTTCCTTCGAATTAAAGATACTTAAGCTATTATTAAGGAAATAAGAGAGGAATACTATTAGTAGAGAAGATAATACTTATTAGAACTAGCTACTTATTAGAGAATAGTACTAGATCTTATTCAGAGATAAGCTAATCTTTATTAATATATACCTTATACTCTAATTACCTACGAACCTAGCCTCAGGACTTAGTTAGACGAAATAATAAGAAGAATTATTAAAGAAGCACGTGATTACTCCTTAATAGAACTATTATACTTAGAGCTTACTACTACTAGAGAGTTCGATTAGTTAATCTTACTAGTTATAATAGATAATATTAAGATAAAAGCACTTATCGATTCAGGAGCTATAAGATACTCTATAAACTCAGCCTTTATCGAGAAATAGAATATTCCTATTACTATTAACCTGAAACTATATCGTCTTACCTTATTAGATAGAAAAAGCGCTAGATCAGATAGATAAGTCTATAGAACGATAAGAGAAATAAAGATAGTTATTAATAGATATAAAGAAACGCTCTACTTCGATATTATATCTACTAGATAATACGATATTATATTAGGAATATTATAGCTATATAACTATAATCCTAGTATAGATTAGGTAACTAAGAGAATTATATTTAGTAACTATAAATATTAATATAATTAACTAGCTAGTAAAAGAGAGCTAGCGCTACCTCCTTAATAATAATACTAATAGACTCTAGCTTATTAAGTTAGGTTCTTAGTTAGTTAGAACTTAGAAATTATCTTAATTAGATAGATAATATTCGGGAATAGCTACTTGAACTATATAGGAAGTTCTCGAAATTATTCGAGGATCCGCAGGATATAAGAGCTCTACTTAAGTATAAACCCTAGGATTATAAGATAAACTTTAAAGATAGATTTATACTTATCGTAAAGAAACTTTACTATTATAACTATAATACTATAAGGACGCTTAAGAAGTATTAGGAGTTGAGTATAAAGAAGGGATAGATTCGAAAGTCTAAATCACCTTATGCTATTAATATACTAATAGTTAAAAAGGCAGGAGATCCTAAGGGAAAACTATATAAAGACTATCAGATAATTAATAGTAAAAATATAAGAGATATATATCCTTTACTAAACGCGTAGTACCTATAGGATCAGCTCGCTAAGGTAAAGATATATACTAAATTAGACTAATAGAACGGATTCAATTTAATCCGAATTGAAAAAGGATATAAATAGAAAACTACTTTTATATTACCTTTAGAGTTATAGGAATATATAGTAATACTATTCAGTTTAACTAATACTCCGGCTATATATCAGAGGCAGAATAACGATATTCTTAAGGACTTTATTAGGAAATTCGCTATATACTACTTAGATAATATCCTAGTATACTCGGAGACTATCGAGGTATACTAGGGCTATATTATCTAAGTTATAAAAGCATTATATAAAGTAGATTCTAGACTAAAGATATCGAAATATAAATTCTTAGTTAAGTAAGTCACTTTTCTAAGGTATATTATTCGCCTAGGAAAGATAAGTATTAACTTAGAGAAAATCCGAGCTATAAATGAATAGGAATTACTAAAGAATATTAAGGATATATAATTATAATTAAGATTCGCTAACTTTTACTAATAGTTTATGAAAATTAAAGATGGAAATCAGCTAAAAGATCAGAATAATACGTGATTAATACGAATTGCTTTTTGCTTACTTGAAGAGAGCTAACTACAGGAGAGATTCTAGCTACTTATATAGCTATATGAGCTCTCTAGAATATTCTATACTACGTAATACAGAACTCCATAGAAGAAGACGCGTATTCCGTAGAATTATACTACATCAGTAGAAACCTCTAGAAGTACGATATACGTACTAGGGAGTAGTAAAACTCTATCGAGAACCTTCATAGTAACTCTAATAGAGTATACAGGGTAAAGGCTATGGATAAGATATAGGGTGTAGGTACTAGGTACAATAAGGTATATACGTAAGGTACTGAACTAAGTACTAAGACTATATACTAATAAGATACAGGGTATATATACCGATACAGGCAAAACTGACTAAGGTACTAGTAAACTGACTAAAGTACTAGTTATAAATCTAACACGCCCCTTTAATCAGAGCCTTATAGTCAGTTTTAAAACAGAACTATATAAGGTAAATCACTAATCGACTACCCTTAGGTTATTATAAAAGAAATATAATAAGGAATAGAAATACTACCTCGTAGCTACTCTCCTAGGTTAAATAAACCTAATTCTCTTATAATAATCTGATGTACTAGCTCTAATAAGCTAGTTCAAGGTGTTTTATAAACTCCTTAAATTTAGGCCTATCTAGGGCTTTAGTAAACTCGTCTGCCTTTTGCTTCAAAGTACTAATATAGATTAAATCTATAGTACCTTGATTAATTAGGTCCCTTATAAAGTAGTACTTTATTGCTATATGCTTAGTTCTCTCATGGAATTAAGGGTTTTTAGAGAGTAATAAAGCGTTATTATTATTAGTAAACACCGGGAACCTCTCTTAGAAGTAATAGCTTATTTCAGTAAGAAGTTATCTTATATAGACCGCTTCTTTAACTACCGAATTAATAGCTATATATTCAGCTTCTATAGTAGACTAAGCTATAATTGATTATAACTTCGACTTCTAAGAGAATAAGCAGCTTCCTATATAGAAAGAATAGCCGCTAGTAGACTTAGTTATACTAATATCTCCGGTATAATTAGAATTATAATATCCGCTAACGTATTTACTAGAGATATTAATATAAACTAAGCCTAGTTTAATAGAACCTTTAAGGTATCTAAGTACGTTCTTTGCAGCTAAGATATATATATCACTAGAGTTACTAGAGAACCTAGCTAATTTAATTATAGCGTAGCTTATATCAGGCCTAGTAGCTAGCGTAAGGAATAGTAAGTAGCCTATTACTTGCTAAAACTATAATATATCTTCCTTATTAGCTTTATTAGGATTAGGTTCTAATTTAATCTTTAAATCTATAGGCGTATTCTTCGGTTTATAGTCTGATAAGTCAAACCGCGCTAGTACCTTCTCTATATAGCTAGCTTAATAGAGCTTCATATAGCCCTGATCTCTATTATAGTTAATTTCAATACCTAAATAGTCTTTTATTAGCCCTAAGTCCTTAAGTTTAAAGAAGTGTTTTAATTCTTTATTTAAGGACTTAATAGTACTTATATCAGGGCTAATTAGAGCTAGATTATCTACGTATATATAGATTATAATCTTAAGCTCTCTATTAACTAATATATAATTTTCGGATAGGATTAACTTAAATCCGAATTTATTAACTAATACCTCCTTAAGCGTAATAAACTATAGTCTAGCTAATTACTT